>JANHMN010000002.1:198502684-198550741 GCA_030674055.1 Rhabdomys pumilio | reverse complement strand
TCTCTCTCTCTCTCTCTCTCTCTCTCTCTCTCTCTCTCTCTCTCTCTGTGTGTGTGTGTGTGTGTGTGTGTGTGTGTGTGTGTGTGTGTGTGTGTGACAGAGAGGGAGAGATGGGGGGGAGCAAATGGGGGTTAGAATTATGCCATTGCATTTAGTTCCTGTCATTCATCTGCTATCTTTGCACCTCAGGCTATAATAGAAATGATGTCACAAGAAAAGCTAACTAGATGTCTTAGTTAGGCTTACTATTGCTATTATGAAACACCATGGCCGAAAAGCAACTTGAGGGGAGGTGGGTATTTTGACACCATTCCACATAACAGTTCATCATGGCTTTTAAGCATTGAACCACCTCTCCCAATTGTGCTCCATACAAATCCTCTTCCATTATGCTCAGGATGAACTGAGAAATTGTGAACAAATGGGAAGACAGCAAAACCTAGTCCTAGACGAAAGGTAGAAGAAGCCACTAGTTCCTTTACTAGTACGGAGAAGATCATGAACCTCCTCACTGTGAAGAGAAAGAATGCGCCCAGTTCAGTAATCTCAAATCCATTTCCATTAATCAGACCCAGCCTCAGTGAGGACAGCATGGCTGATGGAACCCAGACACTGCAGGAGCCCAGATGCCACAGACCCCAAGGAATCCCATCAAGCTCAGAGGCTTAGGGTTGGTAGTACCGAGTCACTGCAGGAGCTGTGAAGGGCAGCACAACATTGAATCAGGACATTCACGCTGGATGTGCTATAGGTGACTCACCCTCTCCCCCTCCCAATATGCTAGGTAAGTCTGTGTGTCAGGTAGCATCTACCCAGACAGTAACTGAGGACCATTAGCACCCAGAGGCACTCTGCACACAATAGTAAGAGCTAGAACTCTTAGTTTTCTACTATTCAATTTCAATTCCTGTCTTATTAGCTATTAGCAGAAATCATAGAAACACTAATTTATTTTGTCAGAGAAACTTTTCTTTCATCTGATGTAATGTGGTATTGCTTTTTGTGGCTTTTGTTTTTACAGGGTCTCAGGCTACATCATTTGACTTAAAATGCCATTCAAAGCAGTGACAACATTCATATATGTCTGAGATGACATATAAATGAACCATTCCTGGCTTCCTGTGATCCTCAATGAACCCCATAGAAGATTCCAGCAGGCTCTCAGTGTCAGAAGCTGGATACTTGCCAACACAGGTAATTATTCTCTGCCTACCTAATTTCCCCAGGCAATTTTAATTGAAAATGGTATTATCTTTTATCCGTTACTGCATTCTAATCTGCTCTGAAGCGTCCCTGCGTCCTGCTTCTTGTCTCCACCACAAGCTCACTGAGCTGATCTCTTTTTGAAGCTTAAGTTGAAAAAAAGTTTCCTAAGTTCCCAATGGAAAAAAAATCTAAGATATATGTGAGTCATTAGTCTCAAGTGATTCTGCTGAATACCACTAAGAGATGGTATGAAGTATCCTTTCCTGCTGTCTATGAAGTTTCTTTTGTGGACAGAAACCTAAAGCTTCTCTTACTGAAACACACACACACACACACACACACACACACTCCTACCTCCTACAGGCTGGAAAAAGAGAATGGGAAGGACACAGGTATGATCTTATTCTCTGTTTTGTTAAGTTTCTATTCATTTCCAAATAACCTGCTTTAACAATTAGCAAAGCCAAAACAAACTACTTAACATAAAAATGCTGGAACATCATTGGAAATGCAATAGAAATATGTGGATTTTGGTGACTTCCAATCACAATACTCCGAAACTAATGCTGTCCAACAGACATGGGAAAACCACAAATGCATGTCACATGTGCAAAGTTGAGCTTTCCAACATCACCATTACAAATACACAAAGAAGACAGAATACTACTCAGGGTTAAAACAAAGAACTGTTGACTGACAAGTAGGATGGAGTTAGAGTGTTACAAGAGAAGCTAACCACAAAAAGATATACATTACGTAATTCCATATGTATGACACACTTGAAGTGATTATCCAGATGAAGCCCAAATCAATGATTCTTCTTGAGACAGAGATGAGAAAGGGACATGGTCATTAATCCTGGGAAATAATCGCACAGGAGACCTACATAATGGCAGTCCTCGGGATTTTGTCTGTGGTGGTGCCCTATGGATCTGCATAGGTAATTAAGCTATAGTGAATACACATGTAACGTTATGAAATCTGATAAGTTCAATCAGTTATATCAATTCACAAGGGTGCTGCTGTTATGTGTGGTTTCCACCAATGGGGAAAACTAGAAAAGACTAGGAAGACAGGATAAAAGCTGAGACAAAAGCTTCATGACGAAGCACTTGCTTTGTAAAGGCCAAAGTTACCCTACCCTGTAAGCATCCGCTGCCTAAGGATCAATACTTCTGGAAATGCTGGAGGCGATTGTTTACAGGAGATAGCAAAGCTACAGGTTTTTGCTCCTCTAAACAAGTTCAACCCAACTGCACTGGATGTGCTTGATCACATGAAGGTACATAGGCAGGAGACATGCCAGAATAGACGCTTACCCCTAGTTGACCTGGTTGGAAATACAGTGACCTTGTAGGTTTGCCTTTTTAAGTCCCTGCACAATGTGTCGCCATTTTCTGGGGACCTAGGAACTGACCTGGCCAGAGTCCATCATCATGGCCAGTATTTAATTAAAGCTCGCTTTCAATTTTGGCTAAAAACATGGTCCAACTGGTCTTTTTCTCACATTTTTCAGGTTTAACAGCTTACCATGCCCAAGCCCTAGGATCAAACTCCAGTAATGCAAAACAACAAAGGTTAAATAAAGTAAGTTCAATTTCTAGAAAATATTTTATTTAACACACTAACTTCCAAATATTGTCATATAATCAGTGCACATGTAACTGATGCAAAAATGAAGAAAGTTTGTTGTTTTTCTTGGATTCCAAGGCTTTGGGGTCTACTGTGGACTTTACATGGCCATCTCTCAATTCAAATTACCCACCTTTGGAGTAGTCAAATGGTCACATGTGACTTGGCTTCCAGGACTGAGCAGCAGAGCACCCATTCCTCAAATCCCTTCAGTGGTACAGCATCTGCACTGTGACACATCTTTGTTTCTGGAAGTCTCTTGCAAAAAACGCTTCATACATGAAAGTCTTAGATATGGGTAGTCACCAGAAAATCCGATGCTGCCTACAGAGAATAGCACTAGTAGTATCAACTTCAATCTGTCCTGGACTGTAGTTTCAATGCTGCATTTGTTTTGTTTGAAAACTGATTTCTAGTCTCTCTAGAAACAACACACAAGTAGAGTTGCAGGAACTATGGTGTGTTAGCTGTGCTTGAGCACTAAGATTTTTAACCCTCTGGGCCTCTTTGATTCATTCTGTCAGGGCTTCTGCCTTGCTCTCCCATTTCTCTCTGGTGACTGAGGCAGGAATCCCTAACACAAGGGAGCCTTGTGTACTTGCTGTGTTAGCCTCGGAACTGACACTGTCACGAGGGAAGAAAAAACAAGTGATGGACTATATGATAGAAGCTCTGAAAAATATATAGAGCTAGGCCAAACCTCCTGGAAGCTGAGAAGCAAAACAGGAAGCAACCAGGTCTGAGCAGAAGCTGCAGGGCTCAATCTCAAAAGAGGAAACTACTCACCATCCCACCACCCCCATCTCCTTGCAAGCAAAAATAAAGAGAGAAAACACTATTCCAAAACAAAGCCTGGGGGAGTAGAAAGAGAATGGGTTTGGGAGTGAGAATGAGCTATCTTTGAGAATACAAGTCAATTAACCTCCCCTGAACCTAGTTTCCATGTTTGCAAAGCAGCAAAATTATCTACCAAACTCACTGTTGTAAAGTGAAATGGGATTGTACACAAGGCAGGCCTATCACAAGCCTGTGGCCTCAAGTAGCTGTTCAGTTATGGTGCTCTCCCACTCCTTTATTTCTACGGTCAAATCACTAAGAGAATAGAGAAAACCATCTGTGCAAATTAAACAAAGAATAGGAACATGAGAAACGCAAGGGCCTATTGCTCCAGAAAAATGGCAGAGAAACAAAAAACTGTTTCATTTCAATGTGTTATAATTCCCCTCTAACATGCTGATGGGAAAGTAGATTTCATTATCAATCTAAGTTTACAAATTCTTCGGAGAGGTGTAGGGAGAAAGCACATGAAATTTCACATGAGATATGTGATCCAATGATCTAGAAACATAGAACACAAAATCATGACCTCAAGAAGCTCTACCTACATAATCTTCACAAGCATAAAGTGTTATCTTCCATCTTGAGAAACAAAATACAACAAACAAACAAACAATCAAACAAACCAAAGGGACAGCTTGCCAGAGCTTTGGAGGGCCTAAAGATCTCCAGGTATTTAAATTTGGTATATGATTTATTTTGCTTTGCTTTGCTTTGCTTTGCTTTGCTTTTTTGCCACACACAACTCCTCAACCATCTGCTCCAAGAGAAAGTATACCAAGAGCAGGCCCACAGGATCCCAATGATAATTTGTTTTTACTGATGCACTTGACGACTGTAAACTCCTCAAAGCCAAGAACATTGATACTAGCACAAGACCACCAAAACAGGTACCATACTGAAAATGGTGTCCAAATGCATAGATAGACAGCAGCTGGCTCTCACTGTTTTCTGTCCACTATGATTGGTGTTAGTAGGAACTTAAGCAGCTGGTTTATGAATGGTTCAAATGAATAAAAGGCCCCCGTCTTTATCAGCATCGTTTCTGCTGCTGATTTAGGCTGGTCATCTAGAATAGCACTTCCGATGGTATGAGCTGGCTTCTAGGAAAGCATGAGAAGAGTTCCATATTCTTTGTAGCCAGAGCTGCTGCTCCTGACATCAGGCAAGCAGCTTGAGATGCCACAACTAATACATGAAGCAAGACAAGGTCACTGTAGGAAACCACAGCAACCAAAGTCAAATGAAATGGAGAAGAAAGTACTTAGATGTTCTCACTCTCCAGGGACTTCCAGGGCTCACCAAAGTATGGATTCTGAAGCATAGATAGTTTTAGTGATAAAGATCATTAATTAAACAGAATAATTATCCTTGTTCACACACATGATAAAATTCATTCTTTCTAGTATAGTTTTGCAGTTTTTGTAAAATGCATTAACTCATATAACGCCAATCATGTCACAAAACAATTCCCCTGCTGTCCAAACAACCCCATGTTTCTTTGTGTTACCCCACCACATTTTCCCACACAACCATTTGCCTGCTTTCTCTTCTTAGATGTAAATCCTCTGAGACCAATGCAGGGTTCTTTACCCAGTATAATGCATTGTGTAACTTACCAAAGATAATGTACGTACCAATAGATGGTTCTTTTCCTCTGCAAAGTGCCTAACTCATTGTATTGGAAACCGCGCAGTTTGTTTCTCATTTCTTCATACAAAGGGTGCTTCTACTTTCTGATGCTCATAAAAAGAACTAATATAAATATGAGTGAAAGGCTGGGCTTAAACAGTCATTTCCTAAATACCTATAAATGGCTCTTCTGAATTACATGGCTTTGTGTTTAACCATGAGAAACCACCAGTCTTGCAAAATAGCTGCACTATTTTGAATCCCCATCAATAATGTGCTCTGTCTCATGACCCACTGGATACTGTGTGGGATGTACACTTCCCTCTTATTTTATTCAAATTATATATAAAGGATCTGAGATGTCTCTATGAGTAAAGTCTTGCTGCAAAACCATGAGGCCCTGAGTTCAGATCTTAAGCAGCCATATGAAAGTCAGGAATGGGGGCATGTGAACCCCATTCCTAGGAGAAAGAAAAAAGTGGATACTGGAGGCTGGCTGGCTAGACACCTGGTGAGTTCCACATGTGGTATAGGCCTGAAGACCCACTAAGACAAAGCTATTTTCTCCTAGCCAAAAGAACAAGCCTGCATCTGAATAGAGACCTAACATTCCAGGTGGGCTGGCCAGGCATCTGGACAAGGGACCACCCATCATAAAGGTAGATTCACTTACCACCATGTTAAAGAGATGGAAGGAATAATTATCCATTTAATGAAAGAATGTATTTCTTTTCTTTCACAGAGAGCTCACCTCTGTGCAGTTGCTACAGAACTGGACATCTCCGGGTAGCTGCCAAGATTTACAATTTTCCTATTCTGTGGCTTTTCTTTTAAATGTTAATAAAATTGCTCTCAAGCTTCCTTCTAAGCCCACTCTTAGGTATGAAAACACTGAACAAGGGACCTCAATTCCCTAGTAGCATGTAGCATACCAGGTGGGCTCCAAAATAAATGCTGGTAACAGAAGTACAGTGAGAGATACTGTCTCAGAAACCTCAGGTGGGGGTAATAAAAGAAGTCACCCAGTGTTGGGCTCCCCACATGAACATGTGAGTGCACACATGGGCTCACACATGCACACACATGTGAGCACATAAACCATGCAGACATACACACAAATAACAAATGCATGGTATCTCAATAGGGTGTAAAATGTGAGAATCATGGCAACCTCAATTCATTTCACAGTGTTATATTTTTAAATCAGTAATATAGTCTCTCTGTTTTGGGGATTAAAGGAAAGGCCTGAGTAATTCTACACAGCTGAAATACAGAAATGACCTGGTACTAGGAAAAAAATTTCTCCTAAAACTTTCCATATATATACAAATAATACTCACATACCTACAAATAATAATCACAAAACTTCAAAATAAATAGTATGAAATCTAATATACTCAAACTCATTAGTGTAATATATCAATAGTTATATAACTATATATAGTATACACAAGACACATTTTATAATATAAGGCAGCTTTCCAAGTACACTAATCATTTAAACAACACAAAAGACTATCTGGCATTTTATAAAACCAAAATTCAAAATTATTACAGCCAGCCACAGCATATTTACAAAAGTTAATGATTTGATTGCAACATAGCTATTCCACGGGCATTTCCAATTTTCAGTTTCTAGGTTTGATTCACCACCACTTTGTGGTGACAGTGACTTGTTTTCTGCCACTAGGATTATTTTATAAAGTCCTTATCTACTCCTATAGATGGAACAGGAAATTAAATGTCTTTCCATGAAAAACAGCTTTTTAATTCAGCTGACAAATATTTGCTGTGCTTCTAGCAAGCTAGAGGGGTGGTTGGTGGCTGCTACTATAAGTAACGGCCTCCAGAATGGTGTTGCTGACAATGTGATATCTAAACAAAAACCAGAGTGAAGGACAGGGATGCCTTTCATGAGAATCTGGAAGGAGCTCGAGAAGACAATTCATCAGGTGTAATGTAAGGGTCCTGACAGCAGTGTGTGTGTTGCAATATTCAACAGATCCACAAAGTAAGATATAAAAGCAGAAATATTAAAACCATGTCATGACACTGGCTCTATTGGTTAAATAGGAAGCCACACCTGTTTTCTACCGTACAGTTACATGATTTGACCTAAGGTTTAAAAGGCTGCTTTGCTGCAGCTTGAGAATGACTGTAGTACAGCAACCGGCCAGCCCCTAAAAGAGCCCAGAAGACTCAAGAGAGTGGTTTGGTCAACAGTGACTATGGCCATCTAAAAAGCTGTAGGTTCGCTTCATCACATGTAGGAACACAGACTCAGGACTTTGTGGACTGAATGTGGGATGTAAGGAGCAGAAACTACTTCAGAGCTGCAGAGTAGAAACAAAAAGCTGAAAGAGCACGATCCACTTAGTGTGAAAAGCAGTAAACAGCTTAACGTGCATCTTTAAGGAGCTGGAATCTAGAGGCTAGCTGTAGGAGGGGCAGCTGATCTTTGCAGAATAAAAATGGAAGGTAAGAAGCTAGACCACCACTTTTAATAACTAACTCTTAGAACATTTTCTGTACCCGTGAGGAAGAGGGATCTGAATAAAGATCAAAATCAGAATGTCATTTCCCCTCTTCTGCCCTTAATGACTTTCATGTGATGCTCTCTATAGGCTGCTGTAGGCTGAGCTTGACCTGAATCCTCCAGATGAATGGGTTAGCAATGGATAAACAGCATGATTGAAATGTAAATAGATGAAGATTAATGCAGCCAAGAACATGAACCACCATACAGAAATAGATAAGACACAAAAGAAGTAAATTATAATTTCAAAAGTTTTATACCCTGTTTATGAATTGTTTGAAGGAACAAAACTGGGGAAGAGATACACTAAAGAATACAAATTTTTATTCTTTTCTCTCAGAAAGCTAAGGAGACTGTCAAGATTAAACCATTCTTTGTGGAGCCAGAGAGATGTCTATGTGATTAAGGATGTGCGTTCAGTGCCAACACCCATATCAGGCAGCTCACTACTGACTCTAACTCCAAAGATCTGACATCTCTGGCTGCCATGAGCACCTGCACTCAAATAGTTGAAAACACACCCACACACAAATAGTTGAAAAAATAAAATTGTTAATAGTTTAAAAAGCAATTCTATTAAGTTAATCTAGTGCTGTAAGGTAGTAAATAATGATTGTAAAGAAATTCATATTATTTTGAAGGGCCAGAAAAACCATAATTATCTTTTGTTTTGTTTTGTTTTGTATTTTGTTTTTCGAGACAGGGTTTCTCTGTGTGGTCCTTGCTGTCCTGGAACTCACTCAGTAGACCAGGCTGGCCTCAAACTCAGAAATCCGCCTGCCTCTGCCTCCCAAGTGCTGGGATTAAAGGCATGCGCCACCACCGCCCGGCAAAACCATAATTATCAATGGAACTGAGTAATATCTGTTAGTTGTTTTAATTTTTCTATACAGTATCTTTGACCATGTAATTTTTCCTCCCCAATTCTTCCCAGATTCTCTTCCAGCCATCAACTTAATGTTCTTTCTCTCTCTTAAAAACAACAACAAAAGCGCACACACACACACACACACACACACACACAAACACACACACACACACACACACACACACACACTGACCACAGAGTCCTGTTTATGCTGGCCAATTAATAAAAACAAAACAAAAAAAGCAGGTGGACGGCTACTTTCATAACATATGTGTCACTATTGCACAAGAGGGATAATTTATCTTTAGACCTCTTGGTCCTTGTTATCTGATATCCAGATAAGCTAGTACCTGTTGATGTAGTTCTTGGGATCACATTAGAGATGTGACACTAAACAAATCCATTTGGAATCAAATATCTAAAATATTGTCCTTTAGGCTTATACTCAAATCTACCTTTCACCATGTTTCTACACACTTAATACTACTCTGAAAATGCTTGGTGAATGAATGAATGAATGAATGAATGAATGAATGAATGAATAAAGTTTCTTAATATTAGTGGGCTAGAGCACAGTAGAAAGGTAAGGACATATATTTTCATACTCTGCTTTTCTCAAAACAAGCCCAATGTACTTCCCTGTTTATAATTCTGGGGTGTATTATAGTAAAACTTAAAGCATAAAAAGGAGCAAACATAAAGTTCTGAGTATTTTGGGATGTTTTAACAACATTAAAAGATGTTATCATTAAGCAGCATGAATCCAAAGTCCACTACACTTTCCTATCTCAGCCTCTACCAAGAGAACAGACCTACTATATCTAAGGTACCCCAGGAGCCCATAAGGCACAGGGTTGTTCCATCACAGTTAAGAAGTCATGAAAGGCTGAATGAGGTTCAAAATAACTTTCTACTATTTTCAAATGGTGACCTTCGAGAAAAATAAAATGTTAGTTCAAATTTTGATTTACTGGTCTACTAATTTATAGTCTGGGCTTCAATTTTACTTTATTTACACACTGGCCCTTCTCTTGCTCACAATTAGAGTGCAGTGTTAATCACTCTCATCTGTAGAACTGAGATACCAGAAGACAAATGAGCACCCAAAAATATCTCATTAATCTGACTACTCAGCCACATGGCAGTATCCATTCCAGGCTGAAAAGCAGAACTCTGTTTAATAGCACAAAGGCCTCCAGTTAGTTGTGTCTTACATGCAATCACTCTGCAGAGTGAGGCTGCTAGCTAAATCATCTTGACCTTATTTAATTTGCCATTCTCCTTTCACATTCGTTCTGCTACAGAAATAGGACCACAGTTTCCTTTCAATAATTTCCTGACAACTCAGAACCAGGAAGAATCAATTTACTTTGTTGACTCCCCTCCTTCAGCAAAAGCCAGTAATTATAAACCACTTAATTAATGCAAAACCTTCTCTCTTTCTCTTATTATTATAGCAAGATAAATATTGACCAAAAGGGCACTCTGCGATTTTCCCTTTGTTTCGGTGTGCTTTTATTCTATTTGTATTGAACTAGGGCAATGGATTTCAGAAACAGGCACTCCTTAGATAAAAGTTTGCTTTCTACATAATTGTCAGCAGGTACTGACTCAGAAGAAAATAGTATTTTATACAACAAGGGAAACTTGAATAATGTGAGAACTACCTAACATGCATTTTTGTTTAATGGAAAATATCTGAGAATAATGTGTTATATAATATGGGAAGACATATTTGAAAAACACGGTTTCTTCAAGAAGATACACAAATCCAAACCAAATTGTAGAGGTTTAAAAAAAGATCAGATTGACAGTATAAACATAAGACACGTGATTCAGGTGTGAAAGCTGATTTTTCTTTTATTTTGTTTTTCCAATATTATATGAATTATTGAAATATTAATTATAATATGATCTATCTTATGTTATTTACCCTTTAACTCTGTCTTTAGAGCAGTTTTTAGAAGCTACTCACAAGTACTTGTACACTGTTCACATCATTAACAACAGGTAAGTTTTCAATGTGGTCAGAGAAAATCTATGGCATTTACAATGTAATTATTACAATGCAATAAGAAAGGCTAAATTGTGTAAGTAAAAATATATATTAAAAATTCAGGAGAAAGAGAAAGCTGAGTAAAAACAACATAAAAACTTGATACTGTATGAACACCTATAGAGACCTACTACATGAACCAGGAGTATACAATCTTAAACTTGCTTATACAATGTCCTACTGATAAAGAATAACAGATTTTTAAAAAGCAAGTGCTTTTAGGACAGTATAAGGTTTTGATTTTACTCCTGTTTATGACAGATAATTCATTTTCTATAAGAAAGTCCTGTAGAGACATACCATGGTCCTCTCGATAAAGGATGAGCAACAGAAATATAATGTCAACCATGTATATGTTTAAATTTTTATTTACCACATTAGAAAAAGGAAAAAAAAAGTAAAAGGAATCCATTTTAATTTTCATTATCCCAATATATCTAAAATGAGTATTACATATGAAATATGAAGATTACTAATGAGATTTTATACTATTTTTTTATGCAAAGCCTGAGATAAGGTGTGTACTTTAACCTGGAATCACATCTCAACATAATCTGGCTTCATTCTGAATGCCAAATGGCCACATGCAAGTGGTGGCTCTAACATGGGACATCATAGAGTTTAAGAACTGATGAGCAGGTAGTCATTGAGATGTGGTAACAACACAGGCAAGTCCCAGTTATAAGATGACTGAAAGAAGAGAATTGGAGAGACACACGGAGTTCTCAAGCCCTGAAAAGCACCTAGGAATTCTCAAAGTTCTTATGATAACCCAATCAGCTTTCCTCTGATTCCTGCATCCCATCATATTACCTCAGTGTGCCCGGAGTTCAGGAAATAAACTCCTTCACCACACTGGTGGTAAATGTAACTTACTGCTTTTCTTGCTACTTGAGAATCTTTCTTTAACATCTTCTATTCCCTACAACGGCTTTGTGGATGTTTCTTCCTTATGAAGTTTAAGTTTAAATTTAAATCAGAACCATATCTCTAATCTTGAAATCAAATCCTGAACTACACCTCAACATATCTTTCTAAAATAACACCTCCAACTGCCAAGACTTTACCTACTAAATATTATGCTAGACATTACCAACCTTGGGACTCTAGTACTGAAAGGTGCCAATAAACTTGCAAAGGTCACATGAGACTTTTGGCTAGCATGTTCCATGACCTTTGTTTGGATAACAATGGCTACTGTGTTTTTATTTGTGAATTCTTCCCCTAAATGCTGGATATGAACACCAAATCCTACTTTATTCATGTAGAAACATAAGCGACAAGGAAAACAGAGGTCATGAACTAATGTGATTGCAAGGAGCAGAGGAAAACTTTTCTCTAGCCAGAGACCAAAACAGATTCACAGAATAGCAGCCATATTACACAATCCTGCAAGGCAGGTACATCTGCATAGTCAACAGTCATGTTAATTGCAAATTACAGGTCACCCCATAATGCTGGCCCTCCTATTTAATTCAGAGGGCACTCAGGTCCCCAAAGTCATTAGAACAAACTTGTTTCAATTTCTTTTGGATTCTGCCTACACAAAAGAGTTCTCTGTAGGGACCACTGCCATTCCAGGCCTCTGCTCTTGTCTTATAGTCTAAGGAGAAGAGGGCTCTATTTGCCTCTATAATTACCTAAATTTCTTCTGCAATTTCTCCCTGAACATGAAGAGCCTCTACTGTTTATAACTAAAAAAATGGTATTTAAAAAATGTTGGATGCTGAACACAAAATAATACTTTATCATTTAGGAACACAAGCATTCAAGAAAAAAACAGCCATGTTTTGTTTTGTACACAAACTAAGCAAGGCTCAGCAATTTCTATTTGCAGTCTTAAGTCACCCTTTCTACTAGTTTAAAAAAAAATTCAGTTTCTCATAGATCTTTGAACTTTGAGGTAAATTTGACTGAACAACTGTGAGTTTGTAAAGAAAAATAGCTTAGAGTTCCTCAAAACAGAGCAGAAATGCCAAGAGCTTCTCCCTTCTCACGAGTCCCGCTT
Source organism: Rhabdomys pumilio (assembly GCA_030674055.1). Taxonomy (NCBI): domain Eukaryota; kingdom Metazoa; phylum Chordata; class Mammalia; order Rodentia; family Muridae; genus Rhabdomys; species Rhabdomys pumilio. The sequence continues at coordinate 198,537,966 of JANHMN010000002.1, read as the reverse complement.
CACAGGATCCTCAGGGTGGACACCTGGAATCCCAGCATTTGAGAGGCAGAGGCAGGAGGACCATGGTCATTTCTATCTACTTACCAAGTTTGAGGTCACCCTGAAAATAAGGCCTTGCCTCAAGAAACCATAAAGACTCCTCCTCTCCTCTCCTCTCCTCTCCTCTCCTCTCCTCTCCTCTCCTCTCCTCTCCTCTCCTCTTCTCTCCTCTTTCTTGTGTTCCTATGCCATTGTGTGTGTGTGTGGGGGGGTGTCTGTCTGTCTGTCTGTCTGTCTGTCTGTCTGTCTGTCTGTCTGTCTCTTCCCAACCCCACTCTTTAGGCCAGTGGTGATAACACATGAAGTTAAACACCACAGAGCTCCTGTTCCTTAAAGGAGGCAACCTGGACTATACCTATCAGCACAATCCAGAAAACTGTAAGAATGTGGAGTCTGAAATGCCTGTGGTCTCCAGAGCTTCGTGTCCAAGCATAAGACACAAATGATTTTAACATAATCAGGTAATTGATAGAAACAGCAATTTTTCTTTTAACTCCCATTTTACTAAGAATGATATTTTACTTTTAAACCATTTTTTAGTCTAAAACTGGTACATAATTTACTTATCTATTGCTGTAATAATAATAATAATAATAATAATAATAATAATAATAAACAACCAACGTATGAAGCAATGGGTTTGCTTGGCGCATACAGTTCCAGGAGGACAGGAGTTTAGCACCATCACACTTGGGAAGTGTGACAGCTGGCATAGCAAGCTGAGAGCTCAAATATCCAACCACAAGCAGGAAGCAGAGAGAGTACACCTGGATTGGTGCCAGTCTCTAAGCTCGCAAAGCCCACCTCCAGTGACATAGTTCCTTCAATAAGGTCACAGTTCCTAAGCCTCCTCCAGACAGTTGCTTCAACTGGGAATCAAGCATATCCAGACTATAGGGCACATCTCATACAGACCATCACAAACGGAATAAAACTGACAGTTTCCAGAAGAAAAGTGGTTGTGAAGACTCCCAAATTCGGGAGACCCTTACTCAAGTCTCAGGAAGTCGCGAACACCCACAAACTCCAACACCATACCTGGATGCAATTCTCAGAGGTTTATTAGGGAAGAGAGCTGGCAGCCAGCGTTCAAACTGCATACTCGTGCAAGAGTACAGTTTGACCCCGTGTGGTAGGCTAAGGAACCTTTTATAGTAGGGGGTAGGGAAAGGAAGGAATTTTCACGCGGTTACACATGATTGGTTATTTCAAATATCAGCAACTTGCAGAGGCGTCAGGATGGCTAGTTAGGACTTGTCTGGGCATGCCTTTTTACTTTTGTTTGTGGCCAGGAATGTGTCTTCCTTCCTGCTTTGGGCCTACCCCACCCACAGGTGGATTTTCTTCCCTGAGGCTTAAGGAATGTATGGGGCAGTGAAGGCCAGAAATCCTACATTCAGTTCCGCCTTCCTGGAACTAATGAGCCTGTATATATTTTATAAAATGGTCTTTATAATTTTTTCACTCTACAGTTGTTTTTAGGTGGTCTAAGTATGCTGTTGTCACTTCTCTTAGTGAAGTAAAGGCTCAGAATGTTCAGGGCTGACTATACCACAGAGGAGTTCCCACAGCAAGGCTCTGAGTACAGTGAGTATGCATGAAGCAACTGTTCAGCAAGCAAATAGGAACGATGACCACACGTGCTAAGCCCAATGCACATTCCTTTGTGACCCCTGAAGTGTTAGAACAGGAGACATGATCTTTTTAAATGATGGCATCAGTTTGAACTGAAATGAAGATTATTTAAAATGGGTTAATTTTCAAGCTTTCTGAAATGTTTTACAGAAAGGAAAAAGATTTCTTGAATTTAGCATTCAGCAGTGGGGGTTTTGGGCTGGAAAATACATACATAAAACATCAATGTTTTAACTGAAGCACCTGTGTATTAATTAGACAAACAGAGTCACTTCTGGGCCCTGCGTGTTGCTGTGGTGTCAAATACGAAAGAATCCTGTTTGTTTCTAACGTGAAAAGGCTTCTGTTCTCTCACAGTCTCAACTGAAGCAGTTATTCACTCAATTTTTATTACATACACCATGTGAATGCATGCTGTGGATGTGTGCAGAAGTCAGGGGGTTCCATTTTCTTCTTCCACTTTAAGGATACTGAGGATGTACACGGATCGTGACTTCATGACCCTACATTTTCTGAGCCATCTCATAAGCCAGTGGTAATTCTTTCCATATGCAGTTGTTTATGAACAAGAAACACCAAGTTAGCCACGGATGAACATGGTGAACAAACACGACAGACAGCTGCCACTGAAGAGAAGGTTCCTGTGCAACGATGAATAGAAGCTGTTCTCTACAGCTGAAAAAACGAAGGTGATTTTCCTTTTGAATGCTTTAACATTCTGATTATTAGAGACTGATTACTAAGAAAAGATAGATTATGGACAAAAATGTTATCTCAGTAAAGAGAGAGTGTGTCCAGGCACTACAAAAATTGTTTTCCAAGAGCGCATACTTTAGAAGTCATGAGTTATCTGTCTTTTGCCTATTACACTCTATGATATTAGAACCATGTTTTCTTGCAAAATGTGTAGATACAGTCTTTCTAAATTATGTATGTTTGTACACACATGTATGTATGTATGTATGTATGTATGTATGTATGTATAGCTAAAGCAAGTGTTTTTCCACAGAGCTACACTCCCCAGCCTGCATCCCATTCTTGAAAGAAGATGTGGGTATCTGCTTAAATGGCAGCTCTTTAGAAAGGCCTCTCCTATCAACTTATCCAAACTGGAAGCCCCAACCTCTGCCACTCTTCCTTGCTCTTGCCCTTAGCACACACTAATCTCATACTCACTCTTGACTTTCTAGTGCACATACTTTGAGTCCTGTCAAAGGCCCACCACCTGTGTTCATCCTTATGTAGGACAGCGAACTTCAAATGGCCCTGAGATGCTCTTCCCCAAAACTGACTAGAGTCAATAGGTAAATGAATCAACCTCATGTAGTCCGATGGGACAGTTCCAATGTGTGCTTCACATGTCTCCCTAATGTCCTCAGAGGGATGTGGGACTGGGCCCCAGCTGCGCATAGTGGTAATTTCTATAAAAATACACTACTTGGGACTTTCCTCATTTCTTTGTGTGAAGTTACTCTCTACCAGCATTGCCTGAAGTTGTCATCATTGGCGAATAAGTCTCTTGCATTCAGATCTTTGTCCTGAGGTGTGCTGCACAGCGAACTGAGATTAAAGTGCACCCTTTCTCACCTCTTCACAGAGTCTAGCACATATAGTATGCCAAGAACCACCCTCGGTTGAGAGGGGTTGCTAAGGAAGAGGTGTTTGAAAATGAAAAAAAAAAATCTCAAAGTCTAAAGCATGGGTATAAGCTGATGGCCTGTATTCTGCTAGAGTCAGCTATCTAAAGATCACCAGACAGCTCATCTAGATAGCTCAGCTCTCAAAGACCAAAGCCCAGTCTTTTATTTACATATCAATTCAATCATCCACCCCAGATTTTCCTTTGATTATTCCATGAATATCAGCATCCTATGGCCCTAGCCTCTTAGTTCTTAGAAAAGAGAGCAAGTACAATTTTTAATATAGCAAATGAATTCAGAGATTTACCTGCCTTTGTAAGCACAGACAATAAGCTAGCTAGGTGAGATACTGTCCTGAAATTACCATTCCCACCACACCTGGGCCTAACCTCACTGTGTCCCAGGATGACCTTGAACTCAGGAATCTACCTGCCTTTGTGAACACAAACAATAAACTTAGCCAGGTGGGATCCCTCCCTGAAATCACTACTCCCTTTATCTCCTTATCTTCTTTCTTGGGATCTTTTAATTCATATTGCATTCTTATATTTTTTAATAGTTGAGAAATTATATATTTTGAACTCGTGTTTTCAGAATCCTTTCCCACAGCCTTAAGGGCTGTCCTGAAGGTCTCAGCATTTACTATTTTGCTGAGACATTAGACACACCCTCACCTCCCAGACTTCTTGCTTCTAATTATCATGGAGTCATTAATATTGCCAGGGATAACACTGCCCAATAACCTTGGCAAGGAGAATAAATAGTTCCTGAAAGAGGAACATGAAGTTTTACACACACACACACACACACACACACACACACACACACACGCCTCACATCCAGCAACCATTAGCACTCTTGGAAGCCCTGCTGCCTCTGTTCCATGGGCAGGAGCTATGTCATGCCATTCCTTCCATGACCATGCAGGACTTGGCAATAGTAGGTATTCAATAAATATTCATTACAAAAATAAAGAAACAGAGTTTATTTTTACCTAGACAACACTGCTGAGCAAGCACACTGTGTCTTACCCAAAAGCTTATTTCACAGGCCACTTAGTAACTCTTGTTGCCAGCTAGAGCAAAGATATGAGGAGAAGACTAGGATCAACTCAGCCTCCTTTAAAAGAACAATAGTCGTTGCTCCCTCTTCTTCTGATATCCAGAGTGGACCTTCCACTTGGAAATACCTTTCTTCTTTTAGGTCAATGGTTGATCTAAACGTAACAAGTAGTTCCTATATGCCCTCTAGATGCAAAACACTAGCACTTCTCTTGGCTTCTCACAGAAACTCTGAATTCTGTGATAAGGCTAGCTCTTACAATTAGGACCAGCTCATTTTCGGGTCCAATTTCACTAAGAATACTATTAGTACAGGTGCCTGTATTATTAATAATTTCAAGATGGTAACAGGACCCTTCTCTGTTCAGGACCTTGTACAATTGCAGGGGTCACAAACCAATGAAGTTGGCACTGAAAAAAAAAATCAAGGATAAACTATCAAAGACCTCCAAAGACCTCTTTGTTGGCATCAATCATTTTTAGAGAACAGAGACTGCAGTGTTCTATTAGGGTAGGTTATGACATCATAAGGTTATGACTGGGCACGACAAAAGTGCAAAGAGGCCAGCATACAGCTATTTTCAGACTCTTGGCTCCTATCACCTTCACAGAGTCCCATGGAGTCATTTATGATACCCAGCTCCCTGCTGCCCCCTCAGTAGCTCATTCTGCTGATGCTAAAGCTGTAGTTACATTATTGAGTCACCACAGTTCAAGCACACAATTACATAACTCAAAGAGACAGAAAGTGTATTTATAGATGGGGGATGATATCAAAAGACTCAGGATTTTCAAGAAAACATATTTATGGTAATGACTCAGGGGTCTAGTAATAGATAGCTAAAATTTAGAAGAGTTTGGCATATAAGTGAAAAAGGAAAAACCTGCCTGCCAGTGTTACCCCAAATTCCAAGAATATTAATGTGTGAGGATGCTACACACAGACCTGACCACTACAGGAAAATGGTTTAGCACCAGCTAGTATGAAGCTTAATTAATTCATGCAATGAGAATCAGGGAAAGTAATCCACAGTTGTGGGTTGTAGATTCCACAGCACCCTGAGATGTGTTCCCAAACACAATTTTCCACAGAGCTCTGACTTGACAGACAAGTGGTCTGACTAAATGAGAACAAGGTCAGTCTGAGACCAGCAAATAAGTGCTTCACTGAGCCAACTGAGTCACAAACCCTATCTTCTGATTGTGCTATATTTCTCCAGGTTGCTGGAATGAGATTCTACAGCCTGGTAATTTACACATTGCAGAAATGTATTTCTTACAGTGCTAGAGATAAGATCAAAGGGTCCACAGATTTGGTATCAGTTAAGGGCCCAACCTCAACTTCCAAATGAGGCCTTGACCAATGTGTCCTTGCGTGTTAGAAGCACCAAAATAAGGCACAGATGCTTTCTTAAGCCCTTTTATAAGTTGATGAAGCCCATTTGTGAGAGCCCCACCCTCAAAAAGTATCAACACCTCTTAATACATTAGAAATTCAGTTCAGTCGGGCAGTGGTGGTGCACGCCTTTAATCCCAGCACTTGGGAGGCAGAGGTAGGCGGATTTCTGAGTTCAAGGCCAGCCTGGTCTACAGAGTGAGTTCCAGGACAGCCAGGGCTACACAGAGAAACCCTGTCTCGAAAAACCAAAAAAAAAAGAAATTCAGTTCAGATACAAATTTTGGAGACATACACAGCTTAAGCACTATCTCAGGTGATTTGTTTTACTGCCCAGACTCCTTCTTAAGGTTCACACATATTTTCAGCTATGAAATGCAAATGAAATTACTTCCATCATTTGAAATATATTTGTCAGAATTGCATTTTATACAAAATTACCAAATTAACTTCTACAGGATGGAAAATACTGTAATATCCTTGTCTTTGGAGGCTTCTAGAAGCTTAATGGCTTGGTTTTGCTCTCTACAGGCTGCATGACTTAGGGCAGTTAACCAGCCTCCACGAGCATCAGTGGCCTATTAGCATCAAAGAGGGAACAAACAGAATAGTCCAAGATCCCAATACAGCACGTTCAGACCAAATTTATTGTTCCCCAAATACTTAAACCTGCATCTTTCCTTCCTAGACCAGCTGTAGCTAGATTTCTACCTTGTCGCTGTTTTCAACTATGCCTGGTATCCATTCTACTAGAAAATTGGAATGATTGCTTATTCTAAATATCCAAACTCTGACCTCCCTACAACCCATCTGGAGTTTATTGCTGGTCTCCCTCACCGTCCATGTAGGCTAATGATTTGAGTCCCTGCCTCCATCCTCCTTCACATTGAATTTATTATCAAGATATCAGTCAGAGAACTCTTGTGAAAATAAACTAGCTCCTCCAAGTATCAAAGTCATTACTTTGATCTAAATCAATGGTTCTCAACTTAGTGAGATTTTGCACCTCAGCCGACATCTGGTAATATGTAGACATTAGTTGTCACAGCTTGAGGTGGTACAGATGGGTAGGTGTGTGACAAGGTTCCAATGTTCTTTTCAACACCAGAGTTGAGGCTTAGTGCTCAAAGGAACAGTACTGAGAGCTAGAGTTTGGGATCAGTGTGCCCCACTGATGTAAAGGTGGTCCTAGATGTAAAGCTGGTTGAGCGAGGCAAGACGACATGCCATGCCTATAAGCAGCACTCCACTATGCTCTCTGCATCAGCTCCCACCCTGGAGTTTCTGCCTTGAATTCCCTGGATAATGGACTACCAGCTGTAAGCAGAAATAAACCCTTTTCTCCTGAGTTTTTAGTCATGGTATTTCATCACCTCAATAGGAAAGTAACTAGTACAGGTGAGACTCTTCCGTTCTAGAAATATTTAGTGAAATACATGAATAAATGTAATACTGTTGACTTTGAGATGTACACATGTTATGTTTGAGAGAAAGCTGCCGGGTTTCATGTGAAAGAATCTGTCTTTAGATTTCTTATCAGGTTTGTATTCAGAATTAATTTGGTATCAAACATAGAGACTTCAAGAATAATTCCCCAAAGGACCCCTTAATGCTATCATAAAAAAATATGAGCGAATTAAAGAGGAACCTGGCCTTCCATCCTTTGAAAGCTCTTTCAGTCAAATCCATAAAGGGTGAAATTTCTGGAGGCTGCATCTATAGTATCAACCCTATTCCAAAGTAAACTCACTCTACAGTGACAGAAAACTCAAACTTTAAAAAGCTAAACAGGAAAATATTTAAAAATCAAAACAACACTAAAAACTGCAGTATCCAACCTTTTTTTGCTGTTTTACTTTTCTTGTTGTTCCAGATTTCCTCTAATAAGTAACATTCTGTGGATCTAAGAAATATTTATGGACCTAATAGCAAGGGCTTACACATGGGTCAGATAAAACAATGAAAAGACACAGCCACTGCCCTCTGAGGGTTTATAGTCTGACAAAGAAATTATATGCCTGCTTCAACTCGTTACAACTTGACCTAAAAGGACAGACAGAGGCTGGAATCCAAAGCTCAGAAGACAGCAAGGCTCTGGTTATTTCTCAGGATCATCCTACCTTACCTTAGTGGGCAGCATAGCCAAGAGGCAACCCAAGTAAGGATGCTATTGTGATAGGAAATGAACAGAGAAAACCTAAGATGAGGACGGGGACAGCAATGAAATGAGTGGGATGATACAGGCCAAGGCAGAGAATTTAGCCCCTGCATGGCTGTATGGTGCCTCGGAGAGAACCAAGTCTCACATATGCTGGGTAAGCGTTCTACCGCTCCATGACTTCACACTCATGACAGAGTGAAAGTAGAAGGGGGCCTACAGGATCACTGGGGCAGAATACGCAGGGTCTGGATTATAATGAGCAGGTGGTTCTGAGTGCTAAACGGGGAGCAGGCAGCCAGGTGGTAGAAGAAACCTAAAATACAGATCAAAATCCAGATAAAGGAGGACAGAGAACCCCATTCAGACCAAAACAGTGATTGGAGAAGGTGGGTACATATGAAAGTAACGTGGACACAGCAGTGTAGGTACACTGGACAGAACTAACAACACAGCATACATGCTGTGGGTACACTGGACAGAATTAACAACACAGCATACATGGTGTGAGAGAAGGCAGGAGTTAAGGACAATTCTCAGCAGCACTGAAGAATAAAACTTTGCTAAATTTCAATAAACTTACAAAAAATAAAAGTTCTAGAAAATGTTATCAGCCAGTCAAACACTGGGGTGTGTTTAGCACCTGATATTTAAGGGGAAATATACCCCAGGAGGTTTGTCCATACAAAAGCTGAGGCCTCATAGTCAGCAAGTTGCACATAGGCATGGTTCTGTGACCACAGCAACTCTAGAGTACTGTGTAACACTGCAGACATATTCAAATTAAGATGGGCAGTTGCCAAGGTGGCTTTTTTTTTTGTTTATTAAAATAACTTGGCACACATAGATCAATGATAATGATTTATTTCTTTAAAAGTCAACTTTGGTTCTGAATCATCACAATTCTATACATTTCTGAGGTGAGGAACAATGGTAGATTATAAACTTCAGATGGTTTCTTTTTTAATAAATTTATAATTCAAAACACAATATGGAATCTATGGTGATAGTACTATTATCAATTTAACCATTCATAGAACTAAAAAACCCACAGTGGCTTCTGAAATATAGCACCTTCAGAGGCATCATGGCCCGGTGTCCACTACATCTGTTACTCCTCTAGAAGAGTAAGAAAAGTGCTTCAGTGGGTGAAAGAAAATCATCTTGAGTTAAACTGAACTAAAGGAAACAACCATCTCCAATGAAACAGAAAGTCCAACTGTGATAAAAACACAAAGAACATACAAGATGGATCCCTCTGCCATCGCTGCAGTCGCAGCAATAGCAGAATGAATGCCTGAAGTCCAGGACTGCTTTCACCATGACAGCACACAGAACAAGATGCTTTGCAACCTCAGTTGCACAGTTGCTTCATTACTTCTCATATCCTAATGCATTCTAGTGGCTTTACATATTTTTTTAAGTAATGTTGACTTCTAAAGGAAATTTAAAAAACAAAAATCTGAACTTGCTGAAATGACAGAAAAGGGAAGGTAGTTTATTTGGAGACAGATCATGTATCTTACAGTTATATACTACAGATTTGGTTTGGTCGTTTTTATTAATAGATTTAATAGCTGTGTGTTTGTGTGCGCTATATGCATGTGCACAGGTATGTGTCCATATGCTATCCATCTTATTGTTTGAGACAGTCTCTCAATAAACTGTCTCCAATGGTTCATCAAATCAAGAAGAATTAACTTGGTGGTTCATCTAGATTTGCTGGCCAGTAAGGCCTGGAATCCTCCTGTTTCTACTCCCCAGCATGAGATTATGGACACATGCCAACATACCTGGCTTTTTACATAGTTACCAGACATCAGAACTTGGGTTCTCATGCTCGTCTGTCAAGCACTGTACCCACTAAGCTATTAATCAGCTCTAATTTAATAACTTTTGGTAGAGGAACCCACTAGCCTCCAGTAAAACTGAAGGTACACACACACACACACACACACACACACACACACACACGAATAACTACAAAGTCATTAACAATCAATTATTTTGACCAAGGAAAAACAGCAATTTCAGAAGGCTTAAGCAAAGATTTCCGTAGTGTATCAGAATGGACCAGTAATCTAATCTATCTATCCAGTCTGGAATAAAGACAATATTCTTAATGATACACATAGACAAAAAAAGTATGATCCCATTTTTACTAATTTTATTTTCCTGTAAAAATTATAAACATCTACATACAATATTAACAAAAATCACTTAGAAAAACATATAATCTTACTCGTCACTTTCTAAATGCAAGTGCACACAGGAGAAGGAAAGGTTACAGTCAAGTGGACTGGCTTTCCTATACAGACATCTGTAGCTGAACAGTCTTCCAGTTTGCTTCCAAGATTAACGTTTACAAACTTTAACACCTTAAGATCTAGAAAAATAAAATCTTATTTATTGTAGAATATGAAATAATTTCATTTGCAAGAAAATGGATAGAACTGGAAATAATGGTGTTAAACAAAATGAGCCAGATTCAAGGAGACAAATCTTGGGTTTCCTGACATATGTGGAATCTATACTTTTAAATACACAATAAGATATAATAATAGAACTTGAACTACTTGGGCAGAAAAAGGGGCCAATGGGAGGAGGCAAGAGAAGGTGACAGAGAAGTGCCCCTGACTAAAATACTTGAATTTTTATGTATGGAAATATAATGAAATCGATTAGCTTGTACAATGAAAATACATTTTAAAATTCTAACATATCTTTCTTCTATTTTACATGTGGTCACAGAGAGAAATGTCTCTTTTCCCTCTGTCACAACATTCTGATCACTGGAGAAGACATTCTTTGCCCAGATCTGCATGGAATAAATGCTGCAAGTAAGCCCTGTGTAATAATTCATGCATGCCCGGGCACTCGGAAGTGGGTTAGGATGGTGGATGATGAGGTAAATTTTTACCAGGCTTCACTTTCAGACAAAAATGAAAAATACATCTCCTTAGGCACTTCAGCCAGGCATGATGGGTAGACGCCAGCAAACCAACTTCAAAGACTTATTTCAATTATAAGAGTGCTAAATGCAAGCGATTGGTCTCCAGAGGATGGAAAAGGACTCTTAATCCCTTACATACTTTAAGTGGTTAAAGCAAAAGCTGTCATCTAGCTAGAAGAATGAAACCCAAATGCAATTGGCTTTTTAAACCAATTTTTTCAAAACGATAATATTACATCTGTAAAATTATCCTCACTACTCCAGCTAATGATGGATTCATTTATACAAAACTTTGGACATTCCCACGGGCCGTGCCGTGAATGAGATACTGTGTGAAAAGAGTACACACACACACACACACACACACACACACACACACACACACAGTGTATTTATATATATGAATGAAGATTCACCCTGTTGCTTTTTCCCAGCACTATCCTTAGATTCTACCACTCAATTCTGCTTTTCTGTATCTAAAAACATTTCCGAAAATCATCCCAAGACATAAAATTCTCAAATCCACCTAACATTGACTTACTCAATCCTTTCTCATCAAAAGGAAAAAGATTAAGGGAATCTTTAGGACAACGTATAAGTATTATTCTAAGATACTACAAGAAAGTGATTTCTCTTAGCCTGTCCTAGCAACAGTGAGATGGACTGTGTCATCCCAAATTCATACAGTGAAGCCCAAGTTCTGAATTTGAGCTTGGCAGTAGGACTTTTGGAATTCATGAGAATCTAAGTGTCACTCATGCTTCCATTAAAAAGAAAAGGAAAACCACCCCCCATCCTTTTTCATTCCAACTCTATTGCTATGTGGAGAGTCAACAAGAGGACAACTCTGCAAACCAGTTAGACAACTCAAAGCGAACACCTGACTGACTAGTAGGAACCCTGACTTCTAGAGCAGAGAAAACAAATAAGGGTTTTGTACACATACACCCTACAGAATTTTGCTACCATAGACCTAAGTGAGACTGGGAGAAAGATCCAAAGGCAGGGTAGGGGGTAGATGGGTGCAGTTAGTCCATGGGGCAACAGTCTGAATTAGCAGCGTCTTCAGGAATTACTCTATGATACATATTGAATATTGATCAAGATGGCAAGAAAAAAATGATGCTTGGCACCTGAGTTTCTCATGGCAACAGGTCATGGCATCTATGATCTGACTGCAGAAATTACTCAGATTAGCGCCCATATTTTAAAACGACTAGTGCAGTGTTACTGTATACTATTTGCTCCTGGACCACTCGAGGCCCTCTACAAAAGGCAACCGTTTACTCAACTCTGGAGGCCTCACCTTGACCAATTATCCAAACTATAGTCAAGGTCATAGTTTTCAAAAGAATGCTCCAACAACAAAATTGGATGCAACATATGGGCCAGGTGGCTAAAGTGTCACAGTCACAGCAGACTTGTGATCTCCACAAGTCTCACCACGGTGTTTGGCAAGTGCGTGTCTACATAACAAGTTCAAGGATATTTGTTCAGTTATTGCCCAAGGACTTGATGGTGTTGGAACAAGATTTTAGCAGCAGATGATCCACACGGAATCACATTCCAAACTCTCTTTTAATGGGATAATTCTTAGGACAGCTGTAGACACTTTTTTCCTGCCAAATTTGCACCTCGAGTCCTTGGAAGGGAGAACGAACATCAATGTGATCCTCCCCCACAGGATGAGCTGACAGTCCATGTGGCAACACTAACGTAGTCTATTCTTCAGAGGCTCTATGGTGTCCACATTTGTACTAGAGAAAGCAACCATATTTAAAAACACACATTTCCCCTATGCAAAAAAAAGGAGTTTTTCTTGGTGCCCTAGGCAAGAGATCACCCAAAAGAACTGACTTCCGTGGGCATTTATTTATCTGTACGGTAACCGCATATAATTATTTCTTAGCAGATTCCTCATGTTCCAAATTCAAACAGTATTAGAATGGAAACATTTCTCCATCAACAGGCTAATTCTGCTTGTGAGATTTAAATCTCCCAGCAAGTTACTAGTGCTCATTAAAAAAAAAAATGCCTTTGAACATCATTTTATATAATCAATCACGATGAAAATAAGACAGGGGTTTTTATATTTATATATGTGACCTGAATATTTAGGTCACATGATTGTTTTGAGAATACATGGCTCTGTCCAGAACCTTCTATTTCACTTTTATTGGTGCAGATGGAACATTTCCGCATGGAGATTCCAAGGCATACGCTCATTTCTGCCTCACATTTAAGATGTTGGATTCCTCAGACAAGGCCGTTGAAGCATAACACACACCTGCGCTTCACAGGGAGCAACACATGTCTTTGTTCACTGATGACTCTTGACTATGGCTGTCTTCATTTTCTCAACGCTCCTGAGAGAACTGCATGAACTGGCAAGTAGATAGTTATGTTGGTTTCATTTTATCTAAGAATTTTCATGCTGAAAGGAACCTGATCATTTATTCTAACTCTAAAGTTTGAGGAAGAGGACAGAGAAGTCTAAGTGAGAACAATATATATATATATATGTATGTGTGTGTGTGTGTGTGTATAAAATGTATGTATATATATATTGTTATATATGTATATGTGTATATATGTATGTTTATATACATACACAAATACATATATACATATATATATATGAAATGTTCCTTCATAGCGGTTTTCTGTATGCAGTAAAGTAAGCATTTACTTCACTTGATCTTAGCCAAAAGGCCGAGAAGCGATGTAAGCATTTACTTAAGGAGACTGTCCTCAAGCAGACTGCTAACCCTTGGTTCATCTAACAATATTAGTTATCCCATCTAACACATCCCTCCCCTCACTGAAAGAGCTGGGCACACCTGAGGTGGGCATCAGGCTTGTGTCCAGCAATAAACATGGCCCAAGTTTAACTCCTGGAACTTTAGAAAGAAAAGGGAAAGCTGTGCAAATCTGATGATCCATTTCCTAGGGATACTCAAACAAAACCAAACACAACGTGCCAAAGAGAGCTTCCTTCTTTTCTCTGGGGTTTAAAGGTCACCTGTCTCCTTGTCACTCTGTTTCTAGAGCCTTCTCACATCCCTAAGCTCACTGCTCTGCGTTCTTTCTCTTCGAAGCAACAGCAAAAAGTGTTTTTTTTTTTCCTCTGACAACCCCTCTCTTGAAATAATCAGCTAAGGATATTTGTTGTTTAAAAATCATAAGGGACACATCACTCACACTATCCAGAATAGCACCGTATCCATCTCCACATCTTTGAACTTAAGCCAGTGGTTCCTAATCTGGAGGTCGTTACTGCTTTTAAGGGGCTGAATGACCGTTTCACAAGGGTTACCTCAAATCATCAGAAAATGCAGATATTTACATTATGATTCCTAATAGAAAAATTAAAGTTATGAAATAGTCATGAAAATAATGTTGTGGTTTGGGTCTCCATAACATGAACTGTATTAAAGGGTCACAGCATTAGGATGGTTAAGTGTTCCTGTAAAGTCCTTTTTATTTTAGAGTGACATATGCAAAGTCTAGGGATCATGACTGAGTACCTTTGGGAGATTATTATTCTCTGCCTACTTCTTCATACTTCTGAAACTCACTCACCTCATTAAATGGCCCCATAATCTCTCTGGTGACCAAACCAGAATCCATCCGATTTACTCCCTCCTCTAGCAGTGACAAAATATCATACAATGACTGAGCTTCTCTGGGTTCTATGCTCATAGATGGTGATCTCAAACCAAATGTGTCTGCAACTTTTTCAAAACCGCAATACACTTTCATTCGGGACATAAATTGTTTTGACAAGACAGGACAATGTTGGTCCTAATCGGATGGACAATTTTGTGAAGACGAGAGGGATACCTTTCAGGTTTAAAACAGGAAAAGGGCAAGTGGCTCCTCGGGCAGCTTAATTACACAGAAAAGTAAAGGAACAGGAGAGTAAAGGCATGAACTATCTCAGCCCTTCTCTGCTCCCTATTACTGTGTATTTGATTGTGCTCAAGGGTATGCCTAAAGCCATTTTGAAAGCCTGTAAAATAATCAGAATTTCTTCTCATATCTCACAATGCCTTATGTGCTGTACTGTAAGCTCGCCTCCTACTTCCCTCTCATATCCGGTGGTGCCCCCTTCCCCACTCCAGCTTAAGACACTCAATTATACATACTGGTTCTAAGTTTGCTTTCAGGGGGAACATGTGTCAAAGAGACTTCCTCCCTTGAATACACTCTGCCCCTCAGCGTGCTGCTATTTTAGACCCAAGAGATGAGTCACTGAAATTTATACCAACACTCTGACCCTGGCTCAGCCTAGTCTCGGAGACTCTGCTTGCCATATGACACCAATCAGCAGCAGTGTCTGAAGCAGTCATCACACCTTTAAGATAAAGGCTCTAAAACCAATCACCTAGCCATATGTTTTATTGCCATCGTCCAGGAACACTGTTCAACACAGACAGCATTTCATATGGTTGGATTTAGACTCTGTTATTCAGCTTTCCTTTCTCCAGTTTTCCATTTCACACCCCAGAGACAGGATTAGTCACTCTCTTTCTACAGCATGTTGCTTTCCCATCTACCTGAAATGTTTCCTCTCCTTCTCCGTGTCACAATGGTATATAAGGAAGTCTCCACGGGGGTCACATATCCATTAGCTCCATCCTAATTGGCTTCATCATTTAGTCCCTGGGTTATGACAATGCTCTTTGAACCTTATCGCCATATGACTGCTTTTCCTTGGTATTTCAGTTTGAACGTGAAATGTCACCCATAGTCTGGGGGTGAGGGTGGGGATGAGGATAGTGAACACTTGTTCCCCAGCTATGGTTTGATCTATCAGTGGTAGGAGGAAGAAGGTCACTGGAATGTACTGAAAGGTTTCTTAGCCAGACCCCATTTGCTGTCCTTTCTCTCCTTGACCGTGGATGCAATGTAACCAGGCACTATGCCCTCCTTCTCTGGCATGAAAAGCTGTATCCTCTCCCACAGTGAGCCAAAATAAACCCTTCCTCTCCTAAGGTGCCTCCGGTCAGGTATTTGATCTTAGCAAGGAGAACAGTAAGTAATCCACTCAGTTGCCTTCATTTGCAACCCACTGCCCTCTCTCTATTCATCTCAGAGATTTTTAAACTTCATGGTGTGGTACTAGGCCTTACAGACTTTTCCAAAAAGCATCACATGGTTCTATTTTAGTTATCAGAGAGAAAGGTATTTTAATAACAATTTCTTCACGTTACAATTTCTATTATTTTCCTTAGAAGTTTCCTAATAGATTATCAGTAATGACTAGTAAGAAACTAAAGTGAATGAATCTTAAGGGGAAACACAAGTGTCATTTATATTTAATTAAGAGGTTTGTGCATATGTTCATGGATTGAAATTTTATATAATGTACAAAATAGTACAATTGATTTTTCTCATAACATAATAAACAATGCCCACATCCACCCATTTCTGTGTATCCTTACACATGCATAAAGCATAAATATATGCACTGAAAGCATAAATTGTTTATTGTATTTTGTCTAAAATCATAATATGTAAAAAATGTCCCAGTGGAAATACTCAGAGAATGGGGGAGGAAATGAAAAACAATCCAACTGTTTTGAAGCCCAACTTGGTAGTTTTTCATGCACCTGAATACAAGACCCAGTCATTCCAATCTTAGATATTTACCCAAGAGAAATAAAAACAAAGTCATGTAGAAATAAGTACAGACACGGTCATGAGGATTTGCCATCAACAACCTAAAATTGGAAATGTATATGTCTATACACAGACATACAAACTGGTATATGCACGTGACTACTGCTCAGTAATTTTATTTAAAAACAAACGACCAAAACCACGGGAATTGGAAAAAACAAAAATGCCTAAAGCAGAAAACCAGACAAAAAAGAATACATGATTCTATTTAGCAAAAGCGAAATAAAATCTTCTATAGTTGAGAGTTGGCAAATTGATGGTGGGCTAGCTATGAATTGGGAGTGCTGTACAACGAGAGAGCTCAAAACAGGGTTTGGGAGTAGAAAGAAACATTTAATATTATTACAGTGCCAATGGTACCATGGTTGAACACAGGCACTGAGATTTGTAAATGTAAAAAGTACACTGAAAAGAGATGCATATTATTGCATGTAAATTATGCTAATAATTTATATCTGTCATGCTAATACTTTCAAGTGGTCCAGTAAATTTTTCATGAGATGTGGAGACAATGTTAAGACTGATATGATATGATATATGACATGATATGATATGATATGAATAGAATATAGGCTTACATGGTATGCATGAAATTTAGTTTGAATGATCAGGCAGGGGAAAGGAAGATAATTTCTCATGTAGAATATGATTTATAAGTTTCAGTGTATTGACCCATCAATACTCACCAACACTGCTGAAATCTAATGAATGTGACATTGACTACCTGAGGTGGGTATGAAATGGTAGGTTATCCAGAGTAATATCTGTATTTACTAAAGCCTAAACTGGGCTTTAAAAGCTCTGTGAGGAAACTATTCAGCTAAGCAGGGCTACTTTACACAGATGCGAACTCATATTACTATTTCTCTGCAAAACAGTAAGACTTTGGGCAGCTTATTGAAATTAAGAAGCTTTGAGACTATCATCTACGCACACTGAAAGTATTTGGAGAACACAGCTTATTGGAAGTAACAGGAGGCTGTGAGAGCTACTTAGTGCATCAAACGACCAAGAGAATGAGACCTGGATAAGGTGGATGTCCATGTCAACCTACCCCCCCACACACACTCCCATCTACTACATCCTCACCCCCACCCCCCACATACCCCACACCCTCACACCCCACCCCCCACCACTACCCAACCCTGCTCCTGTGCCAAGAAACCACCCCCAAGGTTTCTGAAGCCTGACTCTGTTTCACCCTCCTGTAAAGCTTTTGAAAGCAGAGCTTTCAGGACTGTCTCCCCGGTGCCTCTGCCCAGCCAGATAAGATGTAGTTCTACCAACTTCCCAGGATGCTTCTCTTACTGCTGGTTTGGGAACTATACACTGAAAGTCAACAGGACATCTTGCTCTCCTGAACCAATGTCCCAGATATAGAATAGTCATACTCAAAAACTAAGTAAAAAGAAGTCTAATTAACTTATTCTAGCAACTATGCACCCAGTTACAACAGCAAAGATGTTAGGAGAAAGTCGAATGTTTCTCAGAAAGTAGGATGTTACTTCTTCTGGTACCTCCTGTATTAATGAGTTTATCTCAGTTCTTAGATTATTCAACCTCTATATTTCTGACATTATTTATGTTGCTCTTTAACAGGAAAAGTGAGTTAAATATGCTCTGCTGATAAAAGGCAGAGTCGATGGTTAAAACTGAAGGGCATTTTCCACTGTCAAAGGACAGAGCCAAAGGTAAGAGAATGCCGAGGGAAGGCTAGGGGGCAAAAGACGAGACTTCACTAAATGCCTGAAAAACAAGAAAGAAATTCACAGTTCAGAAGAGAAGCAGAAAGTCCTCTGAGGAAAGGAGATGAAGTGGAGAGGTCAACAGAGAATAAGAGGAGGGACAGACACATGTTAGTAAGACTGCTTCAGGATGAAACAAATACCAGAAACCACATAGTCAAATGGGCCTCAAACAGAAAACACGGTCAAGTAAATGGAAGAGAAGAAAGAGGAAAAGGAGAAAGAAGAGGTGGCTGTCAGGCTAAAAAAGACCTATTTGTTACTTTTACTTTTCTAACAGAGGATTTAACAAAAGATACAGCAATGTGAGGGAGAGAAACCACATTTGATATAATTCTCCTCTCATCTGCTACATGAACAACCAACTCCAGTGGGCTGGATGTCTTTCCACAGATGACAATTAGAGAGGATGCAAGCACACAGCTCAAGGGACGGTTTCTCCACTCTGGTGGGGAACTCAAGGTGGAAGGAGCTTGGAGCAACCATCACATTACACCCACAATCAGGAAACGAGGACCAATGAATGCATGGTCTCTAGTGCTCAGCTCGTTTTCTCAGTCCTTCTCTAATAACCAGAGAATAACAGTCCAACAGTCCTCTACCCAACCTGCTTTTTGTTGTTGTTGTTGTTTTTTCTTTTTTTCTTTTTTTTCTTTTTTTTTTTCTCGAGACAGAGTTTCTCTGTGTAGCCCTGGCTGTCCTGGAATTCACTCTGTAGTGGCCTTGAACTCAGAAATCCGCTTCTGCCTCCCAAGTGCTGGGATTAAAGGCATGAACCACCACTGCCCAGCCCAACCTGCTTTCAACAACCACACCCTGATTCCTAAGACCTAGGAACACCGTGTTGTCTTATAGCAAAAGAGGACTTTTCACACATGGTTAAATTAAGACTTTTAAGATATAGAAGTGATCCTATATTTTCAAGGTGGGCCAGTGTGGTCACAAGGGTCATGAATAAAGACCACAAATCAAAGGGAAGGCAGGGGCTCAAAGGGGGTGTGGCAATGAAAGTAAAGGCAGGGTTATGAAGGCTTGAGTTCCAGCAGCAGCCAGATTGCTGCTTCTCCCTTTGAACCTCCAGAAAAGATGCAGTCACCCAGGTCTATTTTAGACTCCCAAACTCCCAAACAGTAAGGTAGCGCAGTAGTTTCTTTTATAGACTCTTTTATGAAACACTTGGACAAAAGCCACTGAAGGTAGGGGAGTTCACTGTAGGGCACAGTTCATGGAACATTTACTCCACTGTGGTGGGGGCAACAAGGCAGCAGGAGCTTGAAGTAACTGGTGACATCACATCTGCAGTCAGGAAGCAGAGGGACCAATGGATGCAGGGGGTTTCTAGTGCTCTGTTTGTTTTCTCCATTCTATACATTCTATGCTCTCCTGCTTAAAGAATGTTCTCACCCACAGTTAGTATAAGGCTTCTCATAGCAATTCACAATTAGAGGTAATCGTGATAACATCCCAGGAGCTTCTCTATCAAGCTCACAACACTAACCATCCAGTTCACAACAATGTTTTACAGCGTCAATAGCAAACTGATACAGGAGTTTCACAGATGCTGGGTTGATCTGAAGCGCATTGTACCCCGGGAGAACATCTGTCTGTGCTTTGCTGGATTGTCTAATTTACTAGATGATGAGTTATATCTGTTTGTATAAAACTGGAAACTAGTCACAGGGCAGACCCAAGAAAGCTCTCCCTAAACACTAACTGCTGTGAGCTGTTTCCTTTATTGGTTTAGCCCCTTGTATGATTCATACCAGCTAAGGAACAAAGGACAGATAAATCAGCATGATGGCTTTCCCTGACTCAGTTTTCCTCTCCTAAAATACCTGGCTGAAGCCAAGGGCTCAGCTGTCGATGGGGTGCTTATATTTCTGAGCTGGATGCTCACTCTGCAAGCAAATGTCTTCCATCACCTGTCCCAACTTGTGGGGAAGCTGAATCTAAGTGTCAGATTTTTCTTACACTCTAAATCACCGATGTAGCCAGTCAGCTCTATAAAACATTCTGGAATTTATTTTAGAAAAATCACTGTGTTCCTGCAGCTGGAAGGGATTATTAAAGTGCTAAATGTTAAGGCTATTACTGAAACATGGCCAGACACATGGAAATAAGTTTAAAAAAAATAAAGAGAAAAAGACAACTAAAAAAAATACTTTGATATAATCCTTCTGTTAATTCTATCCTTAAGGCAAGATGGTAGAAGAAATCGGGCTTATCTCACTTACAAAGACAAGTGGCTTCTCTCTCTATTGATAAAACTGGCCAACAGTATACAATATCTAAGTCAGAGTTACAAGAATGATGCCAAAAGGCATGTGTGATAACACAAGATATCCTAAAGAGAACACAAGACATATATGCTATCACAGGATATCCTAAAGAAGGCAAAAGGCATATACGCTAACACAAGATATCCTACAGAGGGCAAAGGGATTTTGATTTATAGTAAGCAGGAAAGCTTCGAGATGGTTAGGACCTTGGGAAAAACCTTCAAACAGGCTGGATCTACACAGGAAGGGAGGAGCTTCTCCACTTGTAGCAGAGAGTCAGCTTAGGAGCTTCTCTCCTGCCTTAGAATCTTGAATTTTCAGTTGAGGCTGAAGATACAAAATTACATAAATCGTGGGTCTTTGTTCCATCAGATTTATAGCGCACTCAAACACATAACAAGATTCAAGACAAGATTAATTGGTATTTCCTTCCATTCCACTGGGGCTTAAAATTAAAAAAAAAAAAAAAAAAAGAATGGAAATGGTGACCATTACCCATACTCCTCTACTTCATGTAACATAAGACATGAATATACGAATGGAGGCAGCTGCAGCTTCTGAGAACGTCATTAAATATTTAAATAATGGTAAGCGTCAGATACTGTTGTAAACACAGTAGAAAGCACAGATTTATCACCTAAATTGATTTGTCAGAAAATGTGCATTCTGGGTTATTTTTGTCAGAACTAGCTTCAGCAAGTACTGATGAAAACTGCTCTCAGGGAAAAGTAACACTAAATTAAGAACGAGGTAGATAGACACATATGGATTTTTCTGCCATATAGGTGGCTAACTGTACAATGCTCTTAAGAAGACAAAAGTAGTCAGTCTCTGGGTCTAAAGAAAAGTTTTAATGAGTCAAGGTTGAATATGGGGTCAGTTTAGATACATAAGGAAAACACTTACTTTTAGAAACTGGCAGCATACTTCTTTGCATTCTTAAGTAAAGTAACAAACTTTTTAGGAGTTAAAGCACCTTTGAAAATCACTATAAAAACCTGAGGAAAAATCTGAGAACTGAGGCTCAATATGCCTCAGTGAATTTTTGTCATTGAAAGGAGCTGAATCAAGCCACTGTTCTTGGCTCTGCATTCATCAATAGAGCAGAACATGGTAAGTGGCTGTGGCAAGGCTGTATGGCTTTATTAAAGGTGAGGCTCATCTTCCCCCAGGGTTCTAAAGATATTCTAAAAAGAAGCAATGCTGACACGGACCCACCACCACCACCACCAACAACACACACACACACACACACACACACACACACACACACACACACACAAGACAACTTAGGCCTTGGGATCCTTTTACAAAATGGAGTTTGAACATGTTGAAGTCCTTGAATAACTTTATATTACCAACATAGCCTTCTCTTTAGCTATAGCCTTGCAACTACACTGTAGCTAACAAAACTGTGGACATCTGTGGGTAAAAAAATAAACATGGCTGGGGAACCTCAGGTTCTCTCACGCCACGCTGTGTATAGTTGGCTAAGAATGCCCTGGGTTCCCCCAGCTTGAAGTTAGGCCCGGCTGTTCACCACCGTTCCTCACGGCGCGGCCCCGATGCATGAGGAAGTCTTTGGGTTTCCAAAACCGGTTTATTGGCATAGAGGATAGTGGATGGATCTGGATGTGCTCCCCCAAAACCCAGGGTGGACCTGAGTCAAATAGGGAAGGGAAGAGGGGGCAGGGACTGGGGAGGAAGGCTCAATTGGCTCCACCCTCTGGCCTTCAGGTGCCTCATTAGTATGTAAATCTCTCTAAGGCCTGGGGGCTGTTTATCACTCCCTCCACCTGTGTATGTGACTGAGTGGTGAAGGTAGAATGGAGATTAGACCTCAGGTTAGGCCCGACAGACATCTGGCATTTCTAGTGAGTTATTTTCTGGATAGCCCAGGGTTTACACAGCTCTCAGTGTCTAAATGGATATGTGAACTTGGACTCGGCAGACATTTCTGCACACAAATGTAACATGCCACTGGATAAAACTGCTGCAGAAACAGAGCTTTCTACTTGTAAGAAGTGTCTGTCTGAGAGCTGACTTATATTGCAGACTCTGTCATAAGTGACTGTAACCTACCAGGAACTTCACAGAACAGAGGCAGGGACCTGGGTATTTTTCTTCTTTCCAGACACACCAACTAACAGCAGTAAGGATGGCTCAAGAGACCATGATTACCACCAGGCCTCCCCATCTGTATGTATATTAACTCAACGATTAGTTTGCATAATTTAAGAATCAAGAGAGTCACTGGCTTCCAAATTACTACACTTTGAAACTTTCATAAACAATGCTGAAGGGAGAAATACGAGATGGAATTACTGAGGAGCCTAAAGGTCACCCTCAACCCTCTGCCACTTCTTTTCCTTCAAGAGTTCACTGCTATCTAGGCAGAGTGTTTAAGGTTGAAAGCTCAAAGCACAAACATCACAAGTCTCAGTTTGCAGAGGTTTTAGGTTTTCCTTTGTTATGCTTTTAATAAAAATCAACTGCCCCAAATTTACAGATTATATTGAAAAGTTGTATGTTATGTAGGAGGGGGAAAAGTAGCTTCCCACAGGTAAGGTCTCTGTATTTCAGATCACAGAGAGCTGACGTGGAGCACCTGCAAGCCAGGCTATCCAGAGATGATGCTGAAGAGTCAGGTGTTGAACACAAACCAAACAGCACATTGAAAGGGCTCCTGGTGACTGGGACACAACATGAGGGAGAAACAGAGGTAGTGGATGAACACCTGGTGGTGGCCATGGTGACAGCAAAAGGCAGAGTTGTTCTGAGCCTTGAGTGAGGATACTCAAACTGACAAGTGCTGAGAAAGGTTGCTATGAGTCACATCCCCCTGGCTACACTGCTCACAAGGGCCAGTGATGACAGCGGTTATTACCTCAGCTCTGTCTCAGAGTCATACTCACCAGCACACAGCAGCTAAAATGTCCTGGTGCAGAGTAGGTAAAGCCCATGAAATTAAGAGGAACACTGCAATTATTTTCTCTCATGGTGCAGTGGGGTCCCTGAGCTGGCATCAGCACCCCCACACACACCTCACTCCTACCTGTGATGACTGTGAGAAGCAGAAGAGTGAACTGACTACAGACTTGCAAACAGCCTCTGTAACATTTCTCCCTACAGCAGCTTTATCTTCAGACAGGATGGTAAAGACAGGTAAGCAGCATTAAGCCTTGCCCACCTATCTCCTTCATGGTCTTCCCTGGCAACTGTTGCTTCAGTCCTGGCCTCCGAGTCCCTGGGGAAGGCTGTTAAACCCACCCTGACCCCGTCTTGAAAATCTAAATTTCACACACTGCAGTGAGCCTAGCAACAATCTGTTATCTGCAGCACGCTGGTCCCTTCCCTATAACTGCTCTTCACTGTATAATTGTACACAATATCTCTCCAACAGGAAACTGTTCCTGGCGTTCTCAAGCCAGTGCCCCTATCCAGCTTTAATACGCAAATGTAAAAGTTCTTCTTGAAACCTCAAAAACTCTCTCACAATGCTGGGCTCTATTCACTTATAAATCGGTAAAACAAAAACAAACAAACAAACAAAAAAAAAAACCAAAAGCAAAAACAAGCTTATAGGATCATATTTTGTTTCTGTGAAACATTAAAATAAAGTCTTTTTTTCTCAAGCACCTAAGGTTAGTCATGATTCAGACAAAACTAAAGGATTTACCTTTTATAATTTACATGCTTTCCAGGATTCTAAGATATTCATAACCAACAACACAAAAAATGAAAACCATGACGTTCTTTTCTAAGACCATCTGGTGCTAATCATTCTATATAATCTTTAACTTTCATACCTCAACATCACTCCTTCACTCATGAATATGTATGAATTCCTCTGAAAACATTTTATAAAATAAGCAAGTCTCCAAGACAATGAATAAATATATTTTCAAATTGCTACAAAGTGTATTTTCATTCTTACTGAAGAAAAAAAAAAAACTTTTTGAAAAACATCTCTTAATATAATTGAACCAAAATGTGGGCAATTGAAATAAAATAATTTCCTGCACCGTGCCTTCAATAATTATGAACAAAAGACAAAAATAAATCTGCTTTTTTTGGTCATTCCTGTATAATGAGATTACTTCATGTCACCCGTGCTTTCTTGTATTACGCTGACATATTCAAGGGAAGTACTATGAAGAGAGTTTTCAATTGTTAAAAATAGACTTTATTTCTCGGAGTGGTTTTATATTCACAAAATTCTGTGCAACGTACAGCTATTTCCCACATGCCCCCAGGGCTGCATACACTTTGTCCAATAATAAACAGAAGATTCCCATCAGTCAAGCAAACAGTATCCATATGTGCCTTATGGAAAAGCTACAGGAGCTAAAGTTAAATTTGGGAAAATTTTTACAACAAGAAATAATAAAATAAATTTGTATCAGATTATCACCAGAAACACTGCAAAATGATGCCTAATAGACTTTGTTAAAAATGAGTCATATTATTATAAATGAAAGATAAATAATTCACAATCACATACTCTGAAGTTTGGGTGGTTTACACAGTTTCAAGAAATTGCATATACTCGCACCTGCTCTTAAGAAGAGCACACAATAACTTATCAGAGCTGCTTGCATCCGACCTTCCCATACAGACAACACTACTTTTCAGTACCCTTTCTTACCTAAAGAGGAGTAAGCTTTACCCAGTCATAAATGAGCTTCTGGGACCATGTCCGAGGCAGGTGCAGTATCCAGGGTAGTCAGTTCTGGAAAGCTCTCTCCTTCCAGAACAGGAGGAAGGAGCAGGAGTCTTGGATGAGCAAACCCACACAGACAGCAATGGCAACAGGGAACAAAAAAGTCCCACCCCTCAGTCAGACTGAGAGGCTGGGCAAGCACTGCCCTTGGCCAGAACAAAATAGACAGACAGTGGCTGAGAGGACTCTTTCAACTATTCTAAGCAGAACAGCAAATAGAGCAAATGCTTTTTACAGGCTGACTGCCGAGGAAAGCAGCCTGGGAATGAGTGAGGAGCCAGGAGCAGGACCAGAAGTGCTTCTTAGATAGAAACTAATGTCCATTACAAGAAGAAATGTGAAAACTGCACCTGCATTCCTTTTAAAAAAAAACAAATAAACAAACAAACAAAAAAAAAAAAACCTTAAGATCTAATCCCTTTAAAAAAAAAAGTCTGCAGTGCAGGAAATGGGAAAATGAAAAGCTTGTTCAGAATCTCTCTCTGGTCGGCCTGCCAATCTTCTGCCGGTGTTCCTCCTCTACAGCACCCTGAGGGTGTCAAAAAGGACATGGAATGTCTAAGCTCCTAAGTTTCTGGTAGTACAGGTATAAAGAGAAATCAATGTGAATTCATGTCTAAAAGGAGACTAGAATTGACTTCCCTTCATGAACAGTAAATTGTTGAAGATTTTGCTCTATAAGTCAATCTCATTAGGAATACAACTCCATGTCAAATTAACATGCTAATGTACATACTTTACAAGCCCCCAGATGTGCCCATCTACAAGTGCTAACTTTACCAGAAAAATGTCAGCATTTCCCGACTATACCAAATAATACAGAATGCATAACAATATTTCAGGTCAAATTTCACAGCAACCGGCTTATATTAATATAAATGGGCTTCTACACTGAGAGATTTCTAGTGTATGATAACTGCACATAGCCGATGAATCAATTAGGTGAGATGTTCCATGCTTTGTTTCCCAGACTTATTTAATCACTGGCCTCTTCATTTGAGAATACCCAGGGAGAACTGTATTTACAATACCAGTTTGGGAAATGCTTATAACTCTAGATTCCATTTGCTAACTTTTAGTTCACCAAGCTGATACTGAGATAGTATCTTTAAAAAGTCATGGAATTGGGTCCCTCATGTGTCCTGACTTGCAATAATACCTCTGATATAACAGTATGGTCTATTTCTACATACTTCAGAGCCTAAGTATTTTGCAATTTTCCCCCGAAAATGCTGGTATTTGAAAAGAAAGTATACTGTACAGATGTTCAGTGACTATTAGCTTAGTAACCTGTCAGATTACCTAACAAAAGCAGCTTAAGGAGGTATTTTTGCTCAGAGTATGGTTAACCAAGGCAGAAAAGTCGTGACAGGAGTTTGAGGTAGCTAGTCACACTAAGTCTATCATCAGGAAGAACAGAGCAATGAATGGAATCGTTATGCTCAGTTAGCTTCCTCCTTCTTATGCCTTCAAGACCCAAGCGTAGGGAATGGTGCTACCCATCAAGGGTGGCTATTCCAACTCACTCAACCTAATCAAGACAATCTCTCACAGGCATAGCCAGAGGTTTGACTCCTAGATGATTCTAGATATGGTCAAATTGATACTAGTTAGTAACTATCATGGCCACTAACTACTTTACAATGTCAAATCTGAAAGATAGCATGGTATCCATCCACAAGAGTTGGTATATCTACATTGACTCTTTGCAGCTGTCACAGTGGGCATGAGGCTGAGTTATGATAACGTGTTATCCTCAAATACTGAAGGCTAAATGTCAGAGATTGACACTGAGATAAAGTGCCTTCTGGAGTGGGCACCACATATACTGAAACCAAATCAGAAACAATCTTCAAAACCACCATCCAAACACAATACTACTTGCATCCATACGTGCACATTTCAACCACTGCCATACTGGTGCACATCCAAGAAGCAAACCTGATTCCCACTGCAAGCACTTCATGTATCTCAAGTCCCAGAATCCTGCAGTCCTCACACAACCCCAACAATCCCGACACAACTACTATTCTTATGGAAAGAAGACAGGAATCTGGGTAGACCGTCCAGAACATGGGTGACACTGCAGAACACAGTGCTCCTCCCAGGAAATTCTCCCCCAATCACCTTCCTTAAAAACAGAAACCTCTGTGGGCTGTGGGTGAAGTTCCACAGTAGAGAATATGCTTGGCAGACACAAGTTCCTGGGTTCAAGCCCCAGCACCATCCTTTTTGTATTTTTCATTTATAAAAAAAAAATTAAAAATATAGGGGCTGGAAAATGGTTCAGCAGTTAAGAGAACATGTTGCTTTTATAGAGACCCAGGCTCACTTAGTTCCTAATGCCCACATGGCGGTTCACAACCACCTCTAACTCCAGGTCCAGGGGATCCAGGGTCCTCTTCTGACCTCCTACAGCACTAGGCAAACACAGGGCAAGCATACATATACACAGGCAAAACACTCACACATCAAATTAAATAAATAAATACAAAAAAGTAAAATTGAAAACTCCTAACCCACTTTTACTCTTCTAATTTTCTAACAGGAACACATGTAATAAACTTAACTATCAAAATGTACTTCTACACACTAATCCACTACTAAAACTGTGGAGTCCTGTGTGAAGCACCATGCGTTTAGAATGGCTATCCAAATGCAACAGAAATTCAGTGACGTGGGTAGACTTTAGGTCTTGTAATTATGGTGTGAGCCATTTTTTATTTGCAAATTTTTAAACAATATATTTTATTTTAAAATTAACTTAAAGCCTGTCTTTTTGGTTTTTTAAACCAAATATTACATCTTTAATTCACAAATATAGCTTCTAGTGAATAAATAGCATCATAAGTAAAATACTCTATTAGAAATACTATCAGATACTGAAAATAATATTTGATTTTTAAAATAAGGAAGGAAAGAGCAAGAAATGCTGAATACTAAGGAAGAGGACATGCAAGGTCAGGAAAAAAGACAAAAAGCTAATTTTGTTTCTAGTGCTAAGTCTGCCACGTATTTTTTAACGATAAATAAATGCATAAAATTTATTCAATATTAGAAGTGTAAAATTTAATGTGAGATGCCAATGCTTCTATTCTAAATGCCTAATCTACATGGACAGAAGTTCACTCGCTGAGTTTCATGGACTTTTGGTCTAGTTAATATTGGCATATGTTTTCATTTATCTATGAGGGTTTTTTAATAATAAAGCTTTATATACATATATATACATACATATATATATATATGTATATAATGTAAATATAAAATTACAAAAAGGCAAGATATACGATGTTGAGCCAATGGTCTAATTTCCCAGGATCTTAGTTGTTTTTAATCTGGAAAGTAGAACTGGTACCACTTTCCTCATGAGAATCAAAAGAAAAACACAAAGCCAAAAGCTTGAGATGTATGTAAGGCATGCACTGTAGTTCTCTAGCATGCTGAGATATGCACTCAGCCTGCTTACTGAGGGCACCCAGTTGCAAAAGAGGAGGTCACACATACAGCTACTCTTTATCATTAAGATGGAGCTGAGTTCCATTACACTGGATACAGACTAGGACAGTGTTAAAAAAAAACTCCTTGTGAAAGCAACATGAGTTCATTTAGAATGTTCGGGCCACAGAAAGTAACAAGCATTTCCTCCCTCTGGCCTACTGCCATTCTGGGTGGCATCTGCCCTTCTCTCTGTTTAGATGGCTGGCTCCTGGGTTTCCATCTAAGTGAGTTGTTACCCCTTTGTCGTGGTTTCCAGCAGTGGTGTCACTCTATACTCTGTTGCTGGATTTTCTTGAGCTTTGTTTGCATTTTCTTTGGTTCCGTGTTTGCAGCCTAATATATTTAAATATGGATTGAAATAACTTATGGTATTCCGAGCATAATAAAAGCATTACCCATCTTGCCGATATGAAAAATGAGGAACTTGATCAAGAGATTGGAGAAGATGGAAGCGTGGGAGTGCTATCTTAATCTCATATCTTGAGATCAATAAATGCTCTCTAAAACTA
Source organism: Rhabdomys pumilio (assembly GCA_030674055.1). Classification (NCBI taxonomy): domain Eukaryota; kingdom Metazoa; phylum Chordata; class Mammalia; order Rodentia; family Muridae; genus Rhabdomys; species Rhabdomys pumilio. Next base: position 198,508,642 of record JANHMN010000002.1, on the reverse strand, counting down.
ATAAATTCTACAAATGACAAATTTCATGCTGCTATTCACATTAATAATGACTTGCTACCACAAAAAGTCCTGAAAACTGAAAACACATAATATAAACAAATTACAGGAAAAGCAGAAACAGAAAAGAGGCTACAGCATAAATGAGAAGTATCCCTGTAGCTCTTCATCACACCCAACGACTTTTCCTTGCCCTTTACCTTGCAAACCCTCTACTGTTGGGACTCTCAGAGAGTGATTTTTTCCCCCAGACAAGGTCAAATCATTTAACACTGGCTGTCCCACTCTGTACTCTAGGAAGGCGTCAAACTCACAGACATCTGCCTCCCCAGCCTCCTAAGTACTGGGATTTTTGTCCCACTTACCTTCATTTTTACAGTTTCAGACAAAAACAAGATACCTTCACACAACAGCTCTTCCCAAAAGCCTCCCACTTCCCTCACATTCATTCTTGTTTCCTGAACAGGCTAGTCTCAAACTCACAAAGTAGCTAAGGATGACCTTCAACACCTAACCTCCTGCCTCTGCCTCCCGGTCCTATGGCCATGCCCACTCTTACCTTGCTTATTGTCTTTGTTAAGCCTACCTCAGTTTTTTTTTTCAGGTATTAAGACGATGTCCATTTATTACTAAATATGCACTGCAACCTTGGAATAAAACAAATATATTTATATTGTACAAAAATGCTTTTAATAGAGGATAGAATGTATGAGCTTTCTTTTTCCTTTCATTATTTAATTATTCACTTTGCATTCCTATAGCAGCCTCCTCCTTCCTCTCCTCCCAGTCCCACCCTCCCACCCTCCTTCTTTCATTCCCCCTACCCCTGAGCACCAACCTGCCCTGGGACAGTACTCACTTGCTTCTGGTTGCTGCTTCTAAGCAGCCTGCAGAGCCTACAGAGGGTAATTTTCTGCAACCCTCCCAGCTTCAGGTTTGGTGATATCAAACTGGTAACTAATAACGTAAAATTGGCTGTGGTGGGTATAATTCCACCACAGAAATTGGCAAATAGTTAAAATGAGGCTGGCCACTGGCAGTACACCAGTACAAAGGCCTGTGCATCAGACAAATACTGGAAACAACAGCTGTTTTTAGAGCTGCGTGAAGTAAGAGTACTTCCACTTTTTCCCCTAGGGGTAATTTGTCTTTCCAGGCTTTTTAAACAGTCATTTTATTCAGAGGACTTAACTTCCTTGATACTACACTTGAACCAGATACACTACTGTCATTATTAACACTGCAGAGCCGGTGTGCACAAGTGAGCTTCGTTTCTAGAGTGAATACCAGTCTTCCCAGTACTCTTGAATGCATACACATAGCATGTTTAGCCCTAGTCGCTCTAAATAGTACATCAAACTTGGTGTTCATTATTATCATTACTGAGAAAGTTAAGAAAGCAGAAGAATATTTATTTATTGTGGTATGATAAAACTTTTTAAGGACACAGGTGCAATCATATCTCTGCCTCCTCTCCTTTTTCCACTTATTTCAAACACAAAAACATTTTTAAAAAATAATCATCACACCACTCTTTTCTCTAGCTCTGAGCTTTCTATAAACTAAAAACAAAAAGTTGTTTAGTGGTGGCCTCGATCCCTTTAACTTCACAAAGATCAGTTCTAAAGATGATATCCAGTATACTCAGTGGGACAGGAAAGAAAGGACGGATTATCAGTGAATGTTACTGTACAGCATGGTGAAACCAGGCTAAAATAGCACATCCAACTGGTCTACCTGGGCCATCTACCTAGTGGCCATAAAACAAACAGAAGGAAATTTATTTATTTATTTTATTTATTTATTTTTATTTTTTTTGTTTTTTATTTATTTATTTATTTATTTATTTATTTATTTTGGTTTTTCGAGACAGAGTTTCTCTATGTAGTCTTGGCTGTCCTGGAACTCACTCTGTAGACCAGGCTAGCCTCGAACTCAGAAATCCACCTGCCTCTGCCTCCCAAGTGCTGGGATTAAAGGCGTGTGCTACCACTGCCCGGAAGGAAATTTATTTAACAGAAGGAAAAACAAGCATACCAAAGAACAATGGGTACATCTGAGGTGATATCATCACCAGTGTCACTCTGATTCCTAGTGCTCACTGCTCTAAGCACCTCACTGCATCACTGGGTAGCAGGGTTACTAAATTCTAACAATAATATCACTTCTGAACTTTATCTTATTAACAATTGTCATTAAAGGAAGAGAAATCATTATGTTTTAAAAAACAGAAATGATAGGACAATTAATGATTCTTCCTAAATTCTCTCGTACCTAGGGTTTTGTTTTTGTCCGTTTTGTTTGCTTGTTTTTGAAACAGGGTTTCTCTGTGTAGCTCTAGCTGTCGTGGAACACCCTGCATAGACCAAGCTGGCCTCACACTTGGAGATCTGCCTGCCTCTGCCTCTCAAATGCTGGGATTAAATGTTACCTGGTGTTTTTAATGGGTTTATTTTCATTTATTTATGTGTGTATCTCTGTGTGCAAGTGCCCTTGGAGGCCACAAAAGAGTGTCAAATTTCCCCGGAACTAGAGTCATTGGCAGCTGGGAGTCACCTGACAGGAGGGCTAAGAACTGAACTCAGCTTCTCCGCAAGAACAGCAAGCACTCTTAGCCTCTACAGCAGCACGCCAGCTCCCACCTAAACACTTCATTGCACTGTAGAAAAAGTGTGCAGCCTTCAACAGAAGGAATGCTTTTGCTAACTATTCAGAAGGCTTGACTTGATTTTTATCTCTTCATTTGAAATCACAAAAATAAATTTTGTTTCTCAGAATATAATTTTGGGATTGCCAATGCTCTGTGCTGAAAGTCAAATTTTGTTATCACCTGTAACATGCTGGCAATCAACAGCTCACAGCTTAAAGACAAGCCCACAGCACCAATGTGGTAGTTATGAGCACAGAACTAGGGTCAGACTCATCTTGGTTGGAATCAGAGATTTAACTTTCAACAAGGTAGAAACTTTCTACTATTCAATAGTCTCATTTCTACAATAAAGACAAAAGCTATCTACCTCAAAGGGTTGCTGGAATACTGAGAAATTCTATGAAAAGTACACAGCAAACTTTATACAGTAAGTACTCTCTATGCCCATGAATCAACTCAGCCACAGGAGTTCAGGGTGGCACCTTGCAATCACAGCAATTTAAACAAGAGCTTCTCTATTTTCAAACTGTACATAAATCAACAGAGAATAGTGTAAAGCATGTGGCCCATGACTGGGTCTTCTGGTGGGACCTAAGGTTCTGCATTTCTATCTAGTAGTCAATTAGAGGACTTGGCTAATGGTCCAGAGACTACAGTATGAATATCAGACACCCAACAGTAGATCTTTCCACTACGACTCCCCTGGCAAGTCCAAGTATGCTAGACAATGTCTCAACCTTGAGTCTACCACGCAACATGTCTTCCCTGAAAAACTATACAACTCGTGGTCAAAGGCATGAACCACTCATCAAGATAATTGCCAAACATAGAATACAATTATAAAAAAAAATCCAGAACCTGTAGAAAGAAATTGAGGTTTCAAATGAAATAGAGCCAGTTTCAAACTCTAGTTGCTTATGTCCTGGCTGTTTATATGACTTTGAATTAATTGTCAAATTTACCAAGTTAAGTTTCCTTCCTTGTAAACTACTGATGGTGCTTAACCTAAAAATTTAAGATATTTCAAATAAAAATATGCATTTTCAAAGGACAGATTCTCACTTTGTAGATCAAGCTTCCATGGAATGTATTATGATTTTCCTGCCTCTGTCTCCCAAATGCTAAGATCATTATACACAACTAATAAAACATAACTCAGAAAAAAATATATGTTAACATACCCATACTCTCATGGGCTGACATACAGTATGCAAGAGGAAGATGACAGCTGCCTCTCCAACTCTGTTTCCACTGCTGGAGTCACTTGCTGTTTTCGTCACTGGCCTGCTACTGGCATTCAGCTCAGAGGCCTCTCTTTCCAGCAAACCATCTGGGACTGACCACTAAGGAGGCTCCTTTCTATGCTATTCCAAGTTGCCATACTAGTGATTTCTCATGAGAAAAAATCTGTTCTCCTTGTTGTCAACAGCTAAAGAGTGGAAACAAATTATGTTACTCTCAGAGCTTTTGTTTATACTGCCCACCTCTTGTAGGCTTCTCCTCCCATACAGAGAAAAGTATTAAAACAGAGGTTGTCTCCATCATGGTATTAAAAACAGATCACAATATTATTTATTCAATTAGCAAAATATCAGCCTGGAGTGGCAAGATGGCTCAGTGGTAAGGGATGTTTGTCACCATGCACCTCACAGATGACATGAGCTTAATTCCTGGGACTCATAGGATGGAAAGAGGGAACTGACTTCTGTGAGTTGTCCTCTGCACACAACAGTGGCAGGTAGGCACATATATGGATACACAAATAAATAAAAATAAATCTTAAAAGAAATTTTTTGCTAACTCCATGAAACTAACTCTCTACATTCACTCTTACTTCTAAAAGCTGAAATGGTTTCTATTCATTTTTATTATTTTTTAAATGATGTATATACATGTTTGTCTGTTTGTGAGTATGTACATGTGAGTACAGATACCCAGGAGGCAAAAAAGCATCCAATTCCCTTGGAGGTATAGTTGCAGTCTTCCTGACATGGTTACTGGAAACTGAACTTGGGTCCTCCGTAAGAACAGTAGATCCTCTTCATGGCTGAGCTGTCTCTCTTGTTCCTAGATTTTTTTTTTTGGAGAAATTGATCACACACACACACACACACACACACACACACACACACACACACACGCATACGCACACGCACACACATACACAGACTTACTTCATGTTGTTTGTCCTCTTCAAACAGAAATTAAATTCCTTCAAGCATGAGCAGTATAATTTGTTCAACATGAAATTTTGTGTCCACTATGTGCTGGTAGTACTGGGCACTAAAGAATACACAGAAGAATAAACAGATTATGTCTGTGCCCTTGATGATCTCACTACATAGAACAACTCCTACACCATGTCCAAAGCAGAACATACTGCCATATAGCTTGGATCCAAAATCTAGCCTTGGCATAGCAGACGCTATAAGCCACCTCTACATAAACCACAGCAGCATTGCTAGAAGAACTGAAATGGCCGCAATCATTTACTCCGTTCTCAGAGGGCAATAGATAAAATCTGCCAACAAAGTGGTGTGTGGTTTCCCACCAAAAGGTGCTATAACCATCATACCACACTTCCAGGATACAGTACAGCAGCAGCCTCAGGTAACACAGAGCTTGTGAGAGCTTTAGCATGCATACACGATCCCTGCATGTACTTGGGATATTACACCGTCTCTTCCTAACCATGAGTTACTTGGCAAACTAAAGACCTATCAGAAGCTTCCAGATGCTCACCAGCACACTAGGCAGACAGCAATCATCATTTTACCTGCCATGCAAGACACTGTGCTGCCTGCTTACAGTGATGATATAAAATATCAATACTAAGTATCTACCTATAACCTCATCTTGGAAACAGGCACACTAAGCAAGAATTAGGTCAGTTACGTTTACCATCTTAAACTTGTTAAAACTCTGGCAAACTGAGAACTCTCCATTCCCAGGATGCCTGTGGATACATAGAAGAGCGACTGCCTACACAATCATCCGAATATGAATTTATATGAATCATAGAAACTGGCAGATTTGCAGAATGTGAAGGATTCCACAAAGACATGAACAGGAGTGGGGATGTAGTTCAGTTAGTAGAAGGCTTTCTAGCAGACGCAAATCCCTGGGTTCAACATCCATTGATGCATTCCCCAACTGAAAGCAGCACTTGCCTGCTATCTCAGATTCAGGATCTGACTACATAGTGTATCTGAAGCCAGTCAGTATGGGACATATGAGACCCTCTTATAAACACAACAAAATCAATCTCTCTCTCTCTCTCTCTCTCTCTCTCTCTCTCTCTCTCTCTCTCT
>JANHMN010000002.1:198483646-198502674 GCA_030674055.1 Rhabdomys pumilio | reverse complement strand
CTCTCTCTCTCTCTCTCTCTCTCTCTCTCTCTCTCTCTCTCTCTCTCAGGGAAATTGTATGATCAGGCATGAGTAAAACCTTCAAATGTAGATTAATTGACTGTTTATATGGATGAGTCTTAATTATATCCACAAATAGTTTGTACTAAAACCTGGCACTAACAGAAAACCCCTTCCCATCACATGAAAACATGATAAATAGTTTATCCTAAATGGGCACATGAAAAGGCACAATATACCTTTTCAGTACGGTCACTTTCAAATAATCCTGCATTAACCAAAGATTCCACCTATACAGAGACTGCAGGCTTCGAACCAAAGAGGAGCTATTCCCAGTGTGTCTGACATGTGTCTGTATGTGCTCCAGTGCATCACCGGCTATGTGATTCCATCAAGCAGGATCAAAGTAAAACTACTGTTTAAGTAGTCTGGTTTAACATTAAAGAACAACCACACCTTCTCAGATGTAATTTAAATAGAAATTTAGTCCTCTCCGCAAAGAAACCCAGAAGTGTTTGCTAATGCATCAATGAAGCTTTAAGGATTATACTTCATGCAATATCTTTAAATGGTCTGGCTGAAAACACAGACCTGATTCTCCTCAACCCCTCTCAGCTTTACTGTCCTTAGGCAACTCTGAAGACAATGTGTCTTCATGTTTTAGACAAGCTACTTCCAAAATGTGAGAGTCACTACCACTGATGAACTGCAAAGCAATATTAAGTGGTTTGCAGATAACTGAGGAAAGCTCAGAAAGCCCCTACAGAAAGTTGGACCAATAGCTCTGATCCGACGACATTGAATAGTTTCTAAAACTCTCCATCACTTGCCCTCCCGACTCCCTCCATTTGGACTCTGGGTTTTGTCACACAGTAGCATGTACTTCACACTGAATAACTCCACCTGCTTTCAGTTTGTTTTTTAGGGTAATGATGCAAGGTTTCCGATTTAAATACATTCATTTATAGTTAAAACACAATGAGATAAGAACAGTGACAGCAGAATTAAAATGTACTCTGAATGGTTGTCGTGTGGGAAGTATGTTAAGGATCCCTATAGGGTGTGTTGTAATTTGCTTTGTCACTTGAGATTTCTCTATCTCACTGGAGATAGAGACAGCTACTCCAGAGAGTTATCATGAAGACATAGAATGGAACAAAAGTTCAATGTGGATGAGACTCACCAACAAGTTACTAGTGTTTTAAAAAGATGCCTAGAGAGGAATTAACTGGATCACAAGGATAAGGGATTCTTCACGGCTCTACTGCATGTGCAAAGAAAACCCTTTTCTGTTCTGTTCAACACAATAATCCAACAAATAAGAAGTATGACTGCCATCTTTCCAAGAAGGAGGAAATCAAAGATACTATCTTGAATTCCATATTATAACTGGACTCCTTCCCTTATTAAGATTGAAAATTGCTATGGGATAGGAATGACGCTCAGTGGCAAGAGCTATCCCAGCAAGTATAAGGCCCTGTTTTCAAAGCCTAGCACAGACAAAAAGGAGGAGGACCTGCAGTCCTTGCCCCTTTGATATTTCTGTGGATTCCATACAAAATGTCCCTCTCAGTTTTTTGTGTTCAAGGCCTGGCCTCCAACTGTTGATGCAATTAAGAGGTAAGTAGATCCTGAGGGAATTATCCACACTGATGAGTTCAGATCTGCATAGTCTATTCATAGGAGGCAGGGCCATGTTGGACATTTGTCCCTGACCTTACTAGGAATCCATTTCTTTATTCTCTCCCTTCATTCATGCACTGCCTGGCCACCATTACAAGAGAAGCCTCTTCACCGCAAACGATACTCTACCAGTCCGCAGTCCCAAAACAAGGGGTTAACTAATTCTGAGCCAAGAGCTAAAACAAGCCTTCTTGTATTTAGGCTTATTACCCTTCAGGTAATTTGTCAGAGCTTTAGAAAGCTGACAGATTCAGATGTAAAATACGTATTTACAATCAGACATATATTTCTTCCAATGTGTTAACATCCTATCTGATTCACACTGTGTCCCAAGAACTGCTGTTTTCTTGAATTTTACCACAGCAAATTTAAATCAAAGTCATTTTATGTAAAGAAATTTTTGAATGTGCTCGAATGCAAAACACAAATCACTATATCCTCTATTGTTTTCTTTGCATAATATTTCCTTATCATTAACTTCCTTAAAATTTCTTTATTTGTACATATACCCTAATTTAACCACTTTAAACAAGGTGGTTATATTACCTCACATACACCTGATAAAACACATGAAGAAAGTCACTTCAGATTAATGTTTTGGGCCTAGTGCACTCCACAACATTTACTGGGCATTTTGACTAAAATAATGAGAGATGAAAGGACAACATTGTGTGGTAACATGAACCACGGACCGGAGCGCTCAACCAAAGCCACACCCACTCTCTGTGGCTCATCCTACTGGGTAAGCAACTTGATCACTGAGTCCCATTAGTTATCAGCTTCCTGGAACTCAACTAGAGCCCCCTGAGAAACAAAGTAAAGACAAAGGACCCTGAAGCTAACATGAACAAAAATGGTTAACAATAAAATTAATACTGATTGCAAATGTAACCTTCAAGATGCCCAGAGCCCAGTAATCCCTTAAAGACCAGATAATAAGGTCTGATTGCTTTTGAATGTCACACATGCCTGCAAGAAACAGCCATGTAAATCGTCGACACAATTTATGTACAAGGAGTCCAAAGTTAATTTCTACAGTCTAAGCCAATGTTTCCTCCACTCTCTAGTCTGTCAAATTAGCCCTTTATTCCCCGGATGCTTTATATAACCCGTATTCACACACAGAGATGTTCTGAGTCGGGAAAGCAGAACCTGTTTCCTGAGTGCAAGCCCCTTGAATATTTGCATATCACAACCTTTTGTGTCTTAATTCCATCATCTAAGAATGGCATTATAAGTGCATCATTATCATCATCCTCTTGGAGTTGTTGAAAACTACATACAGCACATAGCTAATGCCACTGCTGGTGTTAGCTTCCTGAATGATGGCCACAGGTACCCTTTATATGACTTCTTGAAAAATTACCTTTGAGAGATGACTGAAGAGACAAGAAAAAAAATCTACCAAAAATGTCTTCCTGATAGCTATCACAACTGTAAAAATTTTATAATTTTTTAATATTTTATATTTAATATAAATATAATTATTTATATTTTATAATTTTATAATATTCCAACATTACAAATATATATAAATGAAATAATTTAGCAGAGTAAGGCAAAAGAAATCATCCTATGAGCAGAGTCTTCATTTATGGTTTTTGCTTCTAAATGGCTTAAAACATTCTCCCCTAACTGGGTGATGGTGGTGTAAACCTTTAACCCCAGTACTAGGGAGACGGGGCGGGGGAGGCTCAGGAGAATCTTTGAGTTCAAGCCCAGCCTGATCTACATATAGAAGAAGTTCTAGGACAGCTAAGGCTACAAAGAGAAACCTTGTCTGGAAAACAACAACAATGTTCTCTCCTAGTTTATGACTTAACATTGACATTGTCTTTCTTGGTCCTATATAATCTTGAGCTCTAACTTGAACTCCAGCAAAAGTTAGGTTATGTTTATTCTCAACCTTGACCTTTTTCTTAGACAATGCAGTCAACATGAAAGCCGAGGATGACCTACTAGACAAGCAGAAACTGCACAGAGTAAAATCACCCCATCCCAGAACAGCCAGCACACAGCTACACCCAGCCACGCTACATCCTGTGCCCAAACCAAATCAGCAGAGCCATCTATCAACCCACTGCTGACCTTAGATGTGCTCAGTGATCTACACAAGGCCACAAGAACTATGCAGCTCGTCCATAGATTTGATAAAGGCTATGTTTTCCCAAAGCAATGATTAACTCACATACTTTCGCTTCCTGCTCATGAGTCCCTCCAGATTAACACTTACCACACTGTGGCCTTCAGACCCTACGTTCTTGAACTGGTCACTGGACAGATATGGGAAGGATCTAAGGAAAATGGAAAATGCTGTTCTAGATGCTAGGCTCTGTTCAGATAAAGTACACTTCAAGGTAAACTGGCCCAAGTGGTCACTGAGCACGGAAAAAAATGGAATCAAAATGGCCAGACTGAGTGATGGGGACCTGATTTAGACCATAGTATGAAATCAAGGTGTGTATTTACTCCAAATTTCCTTACCATCAACTTCCATCTTCAAGCAACTGTTACTTCGTACTTGGCTACTGAGGACAACCAAAGTCAGCCCTCATTCATCACAGAAGTTGGGCTCCTTAGAATAAGCAATTAGGAATTAACCCTTGACCTTACAGATCCAGAGACTTCTTATCAGGATCTTTAGCCAATCTGACAATGCATCTCTCCAACCGAAAAAGAAGCTTTTATCTAGGCACAACTCAACAGGGCTGTTTTCTCTCTGTTCTCCAAACCCAATGAGGAATACCTATTCAAACATCACTTTGTTTGAGGGGCTGTAGCTGACTTTCATATTCATTCCTGGTGAAGAGCAGAGAGCTGCACACAGAAAGAGGGAGGAGCTATCGATGAGTGAGTTCTACCCCTGAGTGCGCACACTCAGCCCAGAATTGCTCACGGAAAGAAAAATGTACCTGGGTTCCTGACTCTTCCTCTTGGTTCTTCTTTAAACATCTAATTATGAAGAAACTTATGTGTTTGGATCTTTTAGTCTCTCTCTGGGGATTCCAGAAATCAAATCGCTTTGCCAACACGGCCAGGAAAACAAATCATTTGTGTTGTGGCTGAGCCATACGGCTCCCTTCACAAACACCAGCAGAGCCTGCACAGCTCTGCTCTCACAAAGACATTTGGGAGAAGATTTTTATGGCAACAGAGGAAATGTTTCTACTAAAACAACACCTACACTTTGCTGGAGATATTTTCAGGAGGTTTCCCCAACTGCTGTTTAAGTCGCTCAAATATCTCGTTTAAAAGTCTGGCTCACAATGAAGCTGGTGGGCCCCATGGGAGGATTTAACCTGGAGCAAGTCACTTAACCTGGCAAGACGTCAGGTCTGTGATAAAACAGAAACTTCAGACCCTTCAGGAGTCTAAGAAATGATGCAAGGATATACAGTTAACACCCAGGTTATATAATAAGAATAAGGATGGGCACCAGAAGGATTTGTGACAAATTCAATGCTAAATTAACCTTAAAAGTCTTGGGGAATAAAGATGGGATATAGTCACTGTGGTCTCGTAAATAGACTCTACTTCAGGACCAAAAGGTAATTCCCAAGCTGTCTGAGTGGGGCTGACAGAAGACTCAGATCCTCTCCAGAGAGATCTGCCTCCATTGCTCCCCCAGGGTTCAGTACCACTAACAGTTAATATCAGTGAACAAAGTCTCTCTGACAGCTTGTGCAAAGCCTGAATTCCAGCTTAGCTTCTCCCTTAGCTCCATCCTGAGTCTGCCCCTCCCTCCACAGGCTGGGTACCTAGAGCACTCCAGAGTGCTTTTCAATGGCCTCTAGTTTAGAGTCCATATTCCAGGAGACCCAAATAGAGAAAGCACAGACACATTCATCGTTTAGGTGAAAAACAATAAGTTCCACCAAGGTTATGAAACATTAAATTACACAAACCAGGAGTGATGTTGCTAGAACAGGAGCCCAGTATCTTTAAACCGCCATTCACAAATCACTTGATGGCATTTTCATCATTTCAACCCATAAGATAAACAGTTGGATGCTGTCCTCAAGGTAGACTACAAGAAGCAAATCGGCACAGGAAAAAGCATTGTAGTAATAAATAGGCAACTTCCAGACTTCCAGTGCAACTCAAGGGTGGCTTGTTTGCCCTGGGTGCAGTAGCCAGCAACTGGGCCAGAATCGGGGAGGAATGGGTTTGATACCAAGGTGTGGTTATTAGAGCCACATGATGACAACGGCACAGACTTCCAAGAGGCGAGGGTGGGAACCATGACATGCACACAGCTATTCCTACAGGTACTGAGGGTGGAGACACAGAAAAATAAGATGGCTCTTCCTCCACAACAGCCTTCACCAATGCTCACTCCGAAATCTACCCAGGTGCCAGAGGGCAATGCAGCCTGGGAACAGGAAAGAGGCATGGAACGGACAGATCTCATGAACAAAGCTGTGCTCAAACAGCCCAAGAGTACGGCAGGAAAGTAACCAGCAAGAAGCATAAACACTCTGAGAATGAAATCGAGCAACTAAAAGCATGAGTCTCCCTACAGCCACTGAAATGACAAGTGATCCCACACGCCCTAGCAGCGCTAAGCAGGGGTACAAGGCAGTATGTGCTCAAACATTCACTGGCTCTTCACAAGCACAGGGCTCTCTTCTACTCAGCTCAAAACCTGAGGCCTAAAAGGATAAGGTTCCCAGACATGGTGGCTCATAATTTAATCCAGCAGTGGTGGGACAGTTCACGGACAGCCTCAGATATGCAGCAAGCAAGACTCTGTCCTTTAAAAAAAACTAAAGGAAATAATATAAAAATAAAAACTATGATTGGGATTACAGCTTAGTGGTGAGCACTGGTCTGGGTCTATTTCTACCGCCAAAAATACATAAGAACTGGGGGCTGAATGTTTCTCATTATTCTCTGTTAAATAAACGTTTAAAAATTTAATACTTGAAAGTGTTTCTGTCCCCCACCTCTCCCCCCAAAAAAACAGTTTATTTGAATTTCATTACCCAAATTTTACTTATTCAGCTCAAACTGTTCCTCTCAACGTTGAGCCAAATTAGCTGCTGATGTCCTATTCCAGAAGGCTAGATCAACCTTTACAATTTCATGGGCTACTCAACAAAGCAGGAGCTAGAACACAGAATCTTCTCAGCAATCTTATGCTGGCTTCTCCTCATGAAGCAGAGGGAGGGACAGGGAAGGGGAAGGAGAGGAAAACAAAAAAACCAAAACCAGATTCCCAAAGATGGGCAGCCACAGTTCAGCAAGCTTCGACTTCCCAGAGACAAACACAGCGTGGCTCCTCCCGTCTGGTCTGCCTATTTTAAAAGTCTCTTACATTACTGACCCTGCGGAGGAGATGGGATTCGTTTCTTCAATAGACTACGAACACATTTTAATCCCTCTACCCTCTAACAAAACTTCTTTGAGGTCATTAAAGCCCTTAATGGCTTGAGAGAGGATCTGGGGTTGAGAGCCAGCTTTGCTTCTAGCTGCCTGTTTGGCATTACATAGGCCAATGATCTCTGTGCCTCTGTTTTCTCATTTCCTTCTGACATGATGTAACCCCATAACTACATAGGATGTACACTCCTTTCAGCCCTGACTGGACTGATCCCACACAAAGACAACAAAAACCCTTTACAGATCCAGATCAACCGTCTCTTCCTTGACATGGCCCAGATGTCTATTTGTGAGGCTGCTTTCCAGAATTGAAAGTACCATCTATGGTCTGACCTCATTCCTCACTCAGTTGTCTGTGATCTCATCCAGCAATTCTTACACTGAGTCCAGGGTGGTCTGACTGCAGAACAAGCTCAATCCTTCCCCTTTCCTGTGACCACACCCTCTGCCATGTAACCTTCAAGTGCTGTCCCCGCTATCACAGGCCACACCTGCCTTTGGCCAAGAGGATATTAGCAAACACGATACAAGTAAAGGCTTTGGAAGTGCTCGTGCAGCAAGCTTGCTCCCTTCCATTCTTGCTCCTGTGCCTAACCAAACATGCCAGAGCAAGTATGCCCAAGGATGAAGGACATACATCAGAAATAAGTCACCCCAGCCGTACTAGCTAAAACCATCCTAACTTTCAGCATAGGCACATAGGCCAACTCAACTGAGGGCAGAATTGTTTGCCCAGTCTACCAGAGGCCACAGGCTGTCAGCTGATGTCAGCTAAGCTCCAGATGAAGAGCAGATGAACCTCATACTTTTAGGATGGGAACATATTTTTTTTTTAAAAAAAAAATTAGGTATCTTCAGGGCTGGAAGGATGGCTCAGCAGTTAAAAGAACGTAACTGTTCTTTTTGTAGGCCAGGGTTTGGTTGCCAGCACCTACATGAAGGCTCACAACCATCTATAATTCCAGTAAAAGGAGATGCAGCCCCTTCTTCTAACTCCCATGGGCATCAGGCAGGCATACTGTGAACATACATATAACATACATAAATGCACATAAAGACACTTGTAGTAGAAATGAAATAAATAAATCCCATTTGGTTTCTGGTATTGGTTTTTCAAAATAGAGTTTGCCCTGGCTGCCCTGGAACTTGCTCTGTAGGCCTGGATGGCCTCTAACTCGGGGATCTTCCTGCCTCTGCCTCCTGAATGCTGGTACCAAAGGCATGCAGCATTACACCCAGCTAATGTTTTACTTTTGCAAAGAGTTTTTTGATTTTATTTTTAATTATATGTGGAGAGGGTTCACAGGCCTTAGATCCACTGGGACTAGAGCTATAGTTGTGCGCTGCCTACTGTGAATACCAGAAACTGAACGTCAACCCTCTCCCAGGGCAGTATGCTATGCACTCTTCACCACTGAGCCAACTCTCCCGGTGACTCCCCCACTGATGCTTACATTATTGATGCTTACATTATTACCTCCCGCTGAGGTTCTGTGGTTGCCTGTTATGCAGCTTACTATGGCAATACATAATGGACTCCATTCCTGAGGATGCATCCAGGCCAACTGTAAGGATTAGTTCTAGAACTAAAGTTTGGAGTAATGTCACCCTGCACACTTTAAATCCATCAGCACCTTCAAGGTTCTCGAAGTCCCGGGATGAAGAAACTGGCTGAACTTCATCTAACCCATACTTCACACAACTAGTTTTACCACAGACCTCCAAGTTCAATCCCCAATCAAATTAGCCCCCAGCGTTACAGCCCAAGTCTAGGCTGAATAGTCTATTCAACCTCTTTGCTTAGTAGACTACGTATTTTATGTTCTTTTTCCAAGATGGATAATGAGCTCTTCGAAACAAAAACAATAAGAAACACCCCACAGTCACTCTGACATTACAAAACTTTATGCTTATAGTCACCTATGATTTGAAATTAAGGGTGAATGACCAAGTATCCAAAATCCATAGATAGTGCAATTATCTATTCAAATAATCTCTACAATTTTAATATTCCCACGTATCTTTGATGACCTGACACAGACTCACTATCCACTTCCTCCCCTTACTCCCTGACTCCTACTCCATGTGTACTATGCATCTGAAACGACCGTTCGATTCCATCAAATGGTCCTGGAACTTCCGCTCTGAAAATCTCCAGAGCTCTGTCACACTCGAGGTGAACCTGAAATCCTGGTTCCACGATCCTGTGAATCAACATGTGGAAGTCCATCAAGCACTGCAGCTTTCCTGCTGGCTGGGCCTTAGGCAGCACTAAACCCCCGCACGCCCAGTAGCCACCAGGTGGCACCATAAAAGCTGGTAAATAGAAACATCCACTATCCTTTGCCGCTCAGACTTTCATTTCGGGTGCTTGAAATAACAACCCCAACATAAAGTGTGGCCTCTGCAATGTGGAGTTTCTTCTGCAAAGTCCCCAGCTCTCTGTCACATACAAATCTGAACACAAACAGGACAACTAGCTCCATTCATTTTTCATGTACTGGTTGAGACAGTATTTCTCCAAAGCTTCTATTGGGACCCTCAGACCACAATGCGAGACCCACTCGATAGAACTGACCTGGCATTAATGTTTCCTACTATAAAACACTGATGATTTGGTGTGGCCTCCAGACTAAAAAAGGTCTATGCTTATTCCACTCACTGTAGGTGGCTCAGAGATAAACAATGAACACTTGGTAGGGAAAGCATGTGGCTAGGGGGAGAAAGGGACAGCTGGAAGAAAAAAATGACATAAATGACATGTAAGATGGGGACTGAGGTTTCTGAGTGTCCTGTCTTCATTCTCTGCTGGACACAACCTCAGGACAGACAAGTACTAACACTAGACAACAACCAATACCACAACCAACAAAAAAGTGGGGGGACCGACCATGGAAAGACTCCTGATCCCTGCCTCAGTCAGCCCAAGTGATCACTGTGAATTTAGAAAGAATGAAGAGCCAGACTTTGTGTGATATTTTATATTGTTCCATTTCTCTCTTTCTTCTCTCTCTCTCTCTCTCTCTCTCTCTCTCTCTCTCTCTCTCTCTCTCTATCTTTCTCTGTGTGTATGTGTGTCTGTGTGTATCTGTGTGTGTATCTGTGTGTGTGTGTCTGTGTGTGTGTGTGTGTCTGTGTGTGTCTGTGTGTCTAGGCAGGCTTGCACATTTCCAGTGCTGGCAGAGGCCAGTAAGGGCACTGCGCACATCTTGGAAGGAGAATTACAGGCAGTTGTGACCCACTCAGAACTGCACTAGGATCCTCTAGAAGAGTGGTGTGTGCTCTACTGCTGAGCCACCTTTCAGCACTAAACCCACATTTTAAAAAATTAAGTCATTTATCAAAAACCTAAAAGACATTCGAAGAACAAATACAGGATATGACCATATATTTTCCTAATCAGAAAAAAGAAAGAAAAAAAAAAAACCTCCTTTTACTTTCTGGAGAGAAATATTTTAAACCATCTGTTACTTCCAGACTCCTGATACATCATGAAGGACACACAAAGAAAGACTTTCAGAGCTGAGTGACTTGGATTTTCTGCTCCATATTGCTGAGGTCACCAGAGAAATACTTCTACTTCCACCCTGGACACAAAATTCCATTCTCGAGTTACGAAGGAAGCTGTCATCTTTAAACAGAGAGACAAAAATAAGTGCAAACTCAAGGCATCTGCGAGGTGAAAAGCCGGGTGCTTCAGGGAGAGCTGGGACAGGTGTTGTCTACTTCAAGACCCTACCTATGGACAGCGTGCGCTTGAGCCTGGAACTCCTGCCTGTGCATGCCTGCAGCCTTGCTCTCCAAGACTGAGTTTCACTTAAACTTTCCTTTGCAGCACCTCACACCCAGTCACTGTAACTGAAAACAGGGGCTGCACAGGATTTTTGCCACTTAGGGAGATCCAAAACATCTCAGAATTGGTTTAACCCTTAAAATTCAAAATTAAGAAAAGGCATTTCCCACTACCATTTCATTATTCTCCCATACCCATACCCTGCCCCACTGTGCGCTCTCCTGCCTGTGTGTGTGTGTGTGTGTGTGTGTGTGTGTGTGTGTGTGTGTATTTCCCTTCCATCTAAATCCTTTTTAAAACTCCATGTAAAAGTATAAGCCCACACAACTGTCCACTAGTTATGTCAGGAATTAGACAGCAGGCATATTCTGTGACAGACACTCCCTTTTGTGACAGGCTTTCAGTGCAGTAACCCAGCTTCTCCGGGGAATTCTATCCTTTGGAAGCATTCCAAAATTCATTTCTGCCCTCCCACAGCCTGATTTTCTGCATGCATTCTTTCAAAGACCATCTCCATCCCCTGGGAAGAAAGAAAACTGATACCAGAATTAAACAAAGGCGGCCTTCTGAAGGCCTCTCACGCAAAGCTTTGCAAATAAAAGTGATTTCTTGACTTTGTTTTCTCTTTTCTCCCCACGAAGTTAAATCCCTCACGGTTGGGTTGTTCATTATTCTCATTTACAAATGTGTATCCAGGTAGGAAGATCAACATCCCCACTACAGAAGGAAGCCTAGCTATCTAATGCCCAGCACAGGAACCACGGGCGACTAGAACTCCCACAATGCACTACTGCATCCGCCCCCAGTTTCTTGCCAATGCTGCTCCTTAATTGGCCATGAATAGTTACGGTCAGCCCCAGTAATTTCTGCACCCTGGATAGCATAATCTCCTAAAGCATTGGCTGCAAGCTTAAAGTCCAAATTTTGAAAGAGCATTCAATTAATAATCATCATAATAATGATGAAAGAGATGCCAAACTGCTGTGTGGATTCTAGCATTCACAGTGGAAGCTCAGCAGACTGAACCAAATTACTCTCCTACCGTCCACCCAGTCATTTCTAGTCCCATTTTTGCTTTGAATTTTTTTTTCCTTTTGAGACATTGTCATTATATATCTCATGCTGGCTCAGATCTAATATCTTGGATTTTGTCTGTCTGTCTGTCTGTCTGTTTGTTTGTTTGTTTGTTTTGTTCTGTTTTAAATCATAGTCTTTTATAATCCAGACCAGCCTCAAACCTTCAGTGCAGTTTAGGGTGACCTTAAACTTCTAATCCTCCTGCCTCCACAGCCTAAGCACTGGGATCACAGGTATGCAACACCAGACTGCTTCTCCTCTGACATTTCTTAAACATGCTATTCAGTTAGGAAACTTTCTGGAACTCCATAAAACCAAAGGCTGTGAATCCAAACTTCAGATTCTATCCACTAACCAACACTGATTGAGCAAGGACACTATCTGAGTATAAAGATAATTGCCAACAGCTGATCTCAAGGAAATCACAAGTCCAGTCAAAAAGACATCTCTAAATGACTATGCTGCATCTGGGGACAAATGCTTTCTGCACACTTGGCCCACACTTCACGCCATATCGATGATACTGACATGAAGCTCCCTTGTTCTCATGGAACTTCATCCTGGAGCAGCACTGACAGCAAACATAAGAAAACTGTCTCTGAATCAGAAGATCCTAAAGGCAGGATTACAAATCTCAAGGGTTGTAATATTAAAGAAGGAAAGTGAAACAAAATCCCACATGGCAAAACTTTTAAGGAGGTTAGGTCATCCATCTAATGATATTGTAAAGAAAGTGTCTCAGTCAATGAAAGACTGAGCAAAGGTCCTGTGACAGGCATGAGTGAGTAACAGCATTTGGCAAGGATGGCGAGCAGAGCATGAACAAGGTGGATAGTAACAGATGAAGTCAGAGGCTACAAGGAAGGGACCGTGCCAGCCCACAAGACCCTTGTTTGGGCTTTGGCTTACATTTTGAAAGAAGCAGGAAGCCACTACAGGGTCAGAGCAAAAGGACATTATTGGCCATAGTTTTAAAGACTCACCCAGGCTACTTTGTCGAGAATCCTCTGCAGATGGTTGACAGCACGCACAGAGAACTAGCCAGCAGGCTCCTATAGAATCCAGACAGAGAAAAGCAGGGGTTACACCAGAAGGTAATGAATGGTGAAGGCAATCTAAATTGGTTGCCTTTGGGACACATTTCATTGTCAAACTGAATCATACACCGATGAACTTGATGTCAGCATTTGAAGACAGGCACTAGTTTTGTTTGTTGCTTTTTAGTTTTGTTTTGTTTTGTTTTTCTGCTAAATATTGCTTTAGCTTCTGTCTTAGGCATCACCCAGGAGTTTCTGTGTTTAGGGCTTAGTCCTCGGCTTGGTGCTAACAAAAATAGTGAAACCAAGTAAAAGGAGGTTACGAGGCTGAGGGTGTGCCACTAGAGGGGATATGTGACATTGCTGGTTCCTCTATTTTCCAGATGCTACAGGAGAACAGCTTCTCACCAAACACTCCTGGTCTTGACTTTATGACTAACCAAAACAAGGTGACTAAGTAACCATGAGACTAAACTGAGGACACTCTGACCCCAATCGAAACTCTCCTTCTTCTAAGCTGTGGTCTTGGCGATTTGTCAAGTGATGGGAAGCTGACCAATGAAATGCTCAATGAAGCTCCAAATTGGTGTTCCCTCGGCCATACGTCCTGTGATTTCAGGTTATACACCACTTTATGCCTCCACCCAATAAACCCACAGTCAACAAACCCACAGTCAGCCTGGACACGAGTGACGGTCTCATGTCTCTGTCTTCCCACTGAGAATCCAAACGTTTTCATATTCCTGTTTTCACTCTCTCCATTTCCCCTTGCCTCTGCCCCTCCCCTCTCCCCCTTACTTTTCTTATGTCACGCCCCTGTGGCAAAGCACAACGAAATCCCAAGTGGTACTGAGGCTCTGGCCTCATCTCCCCTAAACTAACTATCCAAAACCTGCAGAGAAAATGATGACCCTAATCACATATTTTATAATATGATGCCAACACTCAGTCCCTGTATCCTGTCTCCAAAGGAGCTTTCTACAGCTGGCCAACCTGTAGCTCCCTTTCCTCCCCCATATTCCTTCACTGACATTGGAAACAGGCATCCTGTCACTTTGCGTCTCCTAAATAATGCTCTCCCAGCCTAGAAAGTCCTCTTCTCCCTCACTTGCACAACCTCTCTGAGATGCACTAATCCATGCACTCTGCTCACATTTCGGCCTCTACAAAATGTTCTGTTCAGGTCCTACGCCACATGTCCCTTCTGCACTGCCGGAAAGGTATTTGATTTAAGAACATATGCCAACTGGTATTCACTTTACATGCTCCACCCACACAACAGAGCATTTCATACATGTTAGGTCTTAGGCAGTGACAATATCCAGAAAGGACAGTCTTGCCTTAGCTCAAGCTGGACTATAGAAAGATTTTTGGTAGTTAGGTAAAAGCCAGCATTCCTCAGGAACTTATGAAATGGGTTCCCATCTGCCAAAGTCATTTCCCTTGCCTTGATCAGAAGGAACATATGGCTCTCCATTTACACATACCTGTAGTTGTGTATCAACCCCCACGCTTGCCTTCAAAGCCTCCAAGCTAGCATCCTGGGCCTTCTCACCTCCCCTGGACCCTGAACTCACAGGTCTGCCCAGCTCAGAGCTTCCCTCTCCTCAATGAATCCTCCTTATAACCTGCTATGCTCTTTTCTCTCTTGCTCTTCTTGCTACTCTTCCTTCTCTTGCAGATACCCTTGGCTATGTCCAGTCTGCTTTTTTTTCTTCTCTGAACTCTTCCAGACATGCCTGATATTTATTCATGCCTGATATTCATTCTCTCTCCCTCTCTCTCTCTCTCTCTCTCTCTCTATCTCTCCCCCCACAATAACCGCACCCCCATCATGGAGTGGCCATATCAGTGGTTTCTTTACTGCATCCTTACACACAATGCACAGTTAATAAATTACTTATTTTAATGACAATAAGGAATAAGTCCTCTCTTTTATCTATGCTACCTAAAAATAGACACTGAAAATCACTAAGAATTTATTCATCGTCTTTGAGTAAGATGGAATCACAGTCACTTCCTACTATATCTTTCTGTGCTGCCCCCCCCCCACCATTTTGATTCATCCACTAATGTTCTTTTAAGATAAACAGTACTCTACAGAAGAACAAAACTTACACCTAGGCTTATCTCTTAAGATTGGAGTCCCAGGCACATGACATCCAAAATCATATCCAAACAAATATTTTTAGCTTACAATCAAACAAGTCACTGGCTTCAAGGGACAATCACTGGGAATGGAATGAGAAGTCCTGGGCTGCTGATCATCACAGCTCCATCAGCACTGCCATCTCAGGGATAAGACCTGGGGCCACAGGATGACGGAAGCAAAAAGGGAAAATGGTGGTCTTTAGTCCAACGACTTACATTCCAAGCAGGGATCTCTGCTACCTGCCAGAACTGCGTGCTTTCTCCATCCTTCTGTATTAGTTCCTTGGGGCAAAGTGTCATTGACCACCTCCAATGGCAGAGGCCACCCAAGAAACTAAGTCCTTATGTCCCCTAAAAGAGATGACTCCTAAGTTGTCAAGGTGATAAGTAGACCCTCCATTAATCTTTTGTTTTTCAAGGCAACTGCCTGCTATTTTTAACCGCCATAGATAATAAGTACTTGTGAGTGCCTAACCCAGAAGAAGGCAGCCCCACTACCTTGTTCTCTAGAGCCTGGGGCAGAGCACAGGTAGGACCTATAGCTCCTCTCATGAGGTGAGATTTGCACTTAGAGCAAAGACATCAGTTAGACATTGCCAGGCAGACCAAAGCAGGAAATGAAGAGAACTTTTTCTCAAAGGCAGGGAAGGACACTGGGTAAAAAGAAGACGTTGGAATTGTGCTTTATGCCTGTCATCCCAGCACAGGGGAGGCTGAGGCAGCAGGATGCCAAGTTCAAAGACAGTCTCAATAAGAAAATGTTGTCCCAAAAAAATGAAGTAAAATAAAATAAATTTAAAACAACAACAACAATAATAATAATAACAACGTCATCCTGGAAAGTGAGAATGATAACGGCTGTGGGAAAGTTATAAGCAAGAAGAGTCAGGTGGGGCTTTCTAGTCTAGTAAAGGAATGTGGAGTTGGATGGGCAGACAATGAGAGTTCCTCCAAATAATCCTCAGTGTGCAAACTGTCTCCCCTCATCTGCCACCACTGATTATGGTTCTTTTGAAACAACATGCCTACCATAAGCACCTCAAATAAAACAAAAACCCTCAGTAGCACACACTTGCCCCTCTGAACCACAGATGACTGCTGGGCAGACAGAAGCAAATACTAGTGTCTCTTGGGAGCATTTGAACTAAGACACAGTGGCCACAGACAGTTGGTGATTAACACTTAACTAAAAGTTTCCAGAGTGGGTAATAGTGGATACTAAGAGACATGTCAGACTCGGTTGAAAAAAAAAAAGTAGTACAAATTATATGGCCCTCATCCTGTTAAGATAACAATCAAGTCTATTTTCCCTCTTCTCAAACTTGGCTCTATAGCTGGGGTGACCTTCAGAATTCGATGGGACTTATCATCCAGGTATTCCTCTCTTAAGGGCACTAGCAGCTTCTGCTTTTGCACTTTAAAAGATCCTCCTTAACACCTCATGCCTCTTCAGTGATCCATCCATTCCACATGGAGGGAGCAGCGCAGAAAAGACCAGAGTCGTTCTAGCTGAGTTCAGTGATTTAGTGAGTCATCTCAAACATTCCAACCACAAAGAACAGCAATTGCTTCAGTCTCTCACAGAGACATGTTGCCCGGCTGAGACCAGTCAACCCACAGGTACATGATATGCTGCTGGCTGTTGTTTCGAGCCAGTAAGTTTTGGTGTGCTCAGGTACAAAGCAAGAGAGGGTAAAAGCAGTGAAAGCTCAGAGCAAGGGATGAGTAAAGGAAGGACTGAAACACAGATGAGTCCCTGCAGGGCACGGAGCATAGTGCAATTCTAGACCTTGGCACTTAAGCTCCAAGAGATCTGATCAAGTTTGGGGCAAATCAGGGTTCTTAGTTTCATTAATAAAATAAGAATGGACTCAAAAAGAAAGCTGGAAGAGCTTCATACTAGAGTTAAAAAGAAACCTCTGCCCTTGGGCAGCAAAGCTATAAATCTCAGGAGGTGACTAGAAGAGAAAAATGGAGAAGAGGAAAAGAGAAGGAGGCAATGCTGCTTGAGCTATGCCAGTATGGAGGTCAGACACATGGCAGATAAGCAGGGATGGGGGACTCAAAAATGGAGAACTGATGGGAGCCCAGGTACCAGTGAAAGTATATTTAGGCCATCAGAAAGAAAAAGAGAAGAAAAGAGAAAAACCTGGTGTTCTTCCCACAGCTCCCAGATTGATTTGAGCACCCAGGTCAGCTGGTACAATAACTCCTGCTCTAGGGGATCCAAGATCATTCTCTTGCTTTCACGGGTGTATGCACATACATGAATGCACACACACACACACACACACACACACACACACACACACACACGCATTCAGACAGATATTTTTCATCTTATACAGTTAAGTACATTATAATTAGCTGTATGGACAGTCATCAGAAGGCAGAATTTCTAATCTGCTGCTCATACAGGGCTTCCCATAGAGCAGAAAAGAAAGCATTCTAATTACAACTTAAGTCACCTGTTGGAAATACCCGTAGGGATGTGTACCCTTTCTTACTGTACGACATCCTAAATGCTGAGTATCCTTGAAGCGAAAGGACAGCTCGTTGTTGTCTTCAGAATGCCTCTGCCTGTTCCATTTCACCCAAGTGTTCAGGAAGTAAAAGAAGCCAAGATGGTGCCTCAGTAGGGGCCTCGGCAGGAAGAAGATGGCAACCTGAGTACACAACTAAGGGGAGTTCATACAGGGTGATTTACCAGGTATGGCAGAGCTTAGGAAGCCAACAAGGGAGCATGGCAGAGCTTAGGGCTGAAGGAGAAGAGAGGTATAGGAACCCACAGAGCACAGCTGTATCTGAAAGCTTTATGGTTCTGTAGCTTCCAGGAGCTGTATTGTCATCTGTCAGTATGATGGTGGGACATCTAAGGGAGCAAGCCCCCTAATAATCCTTTCTAGGATCGGCCACCAGTTAGCACCGCCTAAGGAACTGGAGAGAAAAGCTCTGGAACTCAGATGAGTAACATCCTCTACTGGAAGTCTCACACTTCTCTCCTTCCTGGTGAGTCTCTTCCCTTGGAGGAGAACTAGGCATGTAAGTGTAAATAAAACCCAGCCCAGGTACTTAGCATGTGGGAACGGCAGATGTCTGGCAGCTTAGCTCTTATTCTTCTCCTAACTGTGTATGCAGAATCCGCCAGTGACTCACCCAGATTTTTGTACCTCCCCAGTGACTCAGTTTCCCTACGGGCAAGAGGTGTTATTCTAAGAGCCCCCATTCTCCTGTCAGTGTACCTTTCAGCTAGAAAACCAGTAGGAAAGCTTTCAAAAGCCCTTAGACCACAGAGATTGGTTTAAAAAAAAAAGTCTGGTTCCTACTGCCTAGTATAACAGCTTGGAAACATTGTGCTATTTCTCAAGGCCCCCAGCACAAAGGAGGTCATTTGCCCACTTTGGGATCAGCTAATTAGCCCTTTTTATGGTTGCCTTTCCTTTCTTTTCCAATTGCTTCTGACCCCTAGTGGCAGACATAGGACCCTCCTGAGTACTATTTATACTCCCAAGTTAAGCCCAAGCCAGTTTTAGAAGACACCAACCTAAGATACTAACTATAGTGTTTACTCTGAAGTGAATAAAAGCATGTTCAATTTAGAATCAGAAAGTCAGGCTTCTGAACAGCTGCTTGGCTTTGGCCTCGCTCTGACGATCAGCAGAGATGCCAAGCCAGCCCTCAGCGTTCTCAGTTGTCCTGTGCAGTCTGATATTAAGACAGTTTCTATGTTCCTGCCCAGCTTCCAAGTTTACTAAAATTTATCAGAGAAACAGAAACTCTGAGGCTCAAATACAAACTGTCACAAAACTCCATTCTCTGCAGTAATATCTAAAACATAAGTTATTGAGAGAAAGAGAGGAGAGAGAGAGAGAGAGAGAGAGAGAGAGAGAGAGAGAGAGAGAGAG
>JANHMN010000002.1:198435589-198483636 GCA_030674055.1 Rhabdomys pumilio | reverse complement strand
GAGAGAGAGAGAGAGAGAGAGAGAGAGAGAGAGAGAGAGAGAGAGAGAACGTATGGAGACTGACTTTTGGATGACACTAAGTTAAATATTAGAAATTTAAATTCTGCCTATCTGCAAAATGGCAATAATATGGGGTTTTCAACCAAATTTCCTAGATTTGACAACATAAAAAGTTAATTTTCACTTATAAATCTCCCATAAACATCTCTTGGCAACCCTTTTGTTGTGTTCTGGCTGGAGATAAACTCAGGGTCTAGCCTGTACCAAACAAGTACTCTGTCACCGAAGTAGAACACTAGCCCTGTTCTCAACTTTTAATCCACTTTAGCTTGTGTTTGGTTTTGGCAAAGTTTTCTGGTATTTGGGAGACTCCAGCCCAGAGCCTCATTCTTCCAATGCACAAAAGAACAGTGGTCTTAGCCCTGATATCTTGCTATGTGTTCCCACGGCAAAGAAATGGGAGGCTTAGGCCGATCTGCACCATTCACACAGTATCTTCCTACTCTGGTATTTCTCCTTTAAATCAAACAGAATAGAGTAACCTCAAATTCTATAACTTTCGGTATGGAAATTCTAGTCTTAGGTGTTACTGCACTTTACCCAGTTTGTTGTTCCATAGCAATGCCTACCTACTCACTGGCAAGGTTGCTGGATCCAAAGCATCCCAAAACTGATTCTTAGAGAGGAGGTCTGGGTGCCAGACGAGCAGTGTCATACGATGACACTTTTCATTTTCAGCTCTTGGAGTCGAAAATAAAAAACACTAGTGGAGAGCGATCAAATGGTCAAGACCTCTCACTACTATCTGGAAACATATTTCTGGTGAACATAAAGCATGTCTGAATGCTGGGAGGATGCTGGGGAGTGGGCAAAAATGATTATAAGGGACCCTAAAGTCCCTTCACTTGTCATCTTAGCCAGCACACTAATGACAAAGGTGCCATGCATAGCTACATGGGAAATCAGAAAATAACAAAGAGCTTTCTGGAAGTTCTTCAGGGGCTATGGGGCTCTTCCTCCTGGCCCTGGTAAGCAAGAGGCAGGGAAGAGCTGGAAAACAGGCGAAGCAGTATGGGAACCAGGGAGAAGTTCTAAATGTGTACTTTCTAGGGGCATTATCTGAAAAATGCTTTCCTCTCAGCCTCCTCCAACGTGAGGGATTGTCAGCTGTTTCTCTGTGATAGCTGAAGGGGATCGGGGGATGAGGTCATACAAGGTCATTTGCCAAAAGGTTATATATTTAATATCACAATTATAAATGTGAACAAAGTACAAGGGCTAATTTTATGTACATAAAAATCATAAAATTACTAAAAGTATTAAATGACCAAGACAGGAAATATTGAATCATGTTGGAAATGTTAACATGCGTAACTTTGATCTATGTAGATATTGATCAGTGGTTCTCAAAGTTGGGCACATAATAGGATTACCTGGGAACCTTGAAATTTCCAAGTCCCAGGATATAACATCTTTTTAATTGATCAATAGTCACGACACTATTTGAGAAGCTACCCATGTGACACACTGAAAACTAACCTGTACTATACTAAATTAATGCAAATGAGGCTTAGAGCAAAGGACAGCGCCTTGACCCCCTTGTTTATCTGAAGCTGCTTCTTCAGGCCACCCTCAAATTGATACCTATAAAGGAAATAAATAAGACCGATGAAGAGACAGTTTCAACTGCAGACCGTTGAAACCATGTACATCATGGAGAATAGTGTCCTTAGTGTCTTTACAGGAATGACTTATCCACTCAAAAGGAAGCCGCCTGATAGAGTGGCCTATCAACATGCTCACCTCTGACCCCTTTCCAGGTGTGGTAGCATTCAAACATCCATCCACTTACCAAAATGCTTACTAGCTATGTATCTTGGTCCTATATCACTCTGAACTCACAAGTCTGTAGGAACAACAGAATTTTAAAAGGATGAGCTTCTAAGTCAGTGGGATGTGTTTAAAATAATGAAAATTTAGAAGATGTATTTGGGTCAACGAATATACAGAAAAGAATCCAGAAGCCTCGGAACGACCAGAAGACCCTATGGTGAAAGCAGCATAGGAAGCATCTAGAACTACGCAAACTAAGTGAATTCAGGGCAGCCTAGTGAGAGTGGAGTGTAGCTCTGGAAATATAGCTCAAAAGGCTAAGGACAGAAGGTATGGGATGGGCCCCTGAAAACTACCTTACAGAGCTCAGGATTTCACAGAGATACAGGTTACTTTAACTTTTTATAAAAAATAAATTATGACTCACATGTCCTGCCGTACACATTTTGTAAGACAACAGACACACAGCTGGATATAAAGTTAGAGACCCTTAAAGGTGTAACCTTGGCAGAAGCAGGACACATGTGACAGAAGAGAGAACTGACTCTTGCAAGGTGACCTCTGGCCTCCACACACAGACCATGGTGCCATTGTGCATGCGCACGCGCACACAAACACACACAAACACACAAATGTAATTTAAATTTTTAAAAAAGAAAATAAAAGGCAAAGGAAAAAGTTATTTAAACTCTACCAGACTGTCAAAGGTATCTATTCAAATATGAGGCAAGCCTCTTGTTCCGTGGCCAAATGAGCAAGAGAAAAGAAGGAAAGAGGCTGCCTGGACCCTGCCACCAGTCAGAAGTAGGCCCAGGCATGAAGGCTCATGACACAACATGGGCTCCATTTGCTTTCCATTTACTACATCATAAGAATAAAGCAAAGAGCACCTCACTCCCCTCCAAGCATGGGCAATACATGGGGGACATATGAACAGTTAACACTAGAATGTGAGCTTTGTAGTCATGGGAAGAAGACAAAACAGAAAAAGAAGTATATATTATACACATATATATTAACTCATCTTTACTGATGGAAAACAGCAGTGATAACAGGAAGGTTTAAATATTTATTGAGCCTTAGTATGTATCAGGTACTTTTCTAAGAAGTTCTTCTACCAAACAGCTTGTAGGAATGATGTGAACCTAACTCCAAAGATGAGAAAACAGATGCCCAGTGAGGTTAAGTGGGTTTCTATTGCTCTGATAAAACACCATGACCTAATACAATTCAAGGAGGAAAGTGTTTATTCCACTTCCTGGTCACAATCCATCACTAAAAGAAGATAGGGCCAGAACTCAAGGCAGGAACTTGAAACAGAAACTGAAGCAGAAGCCATGGAGAAATGCTGGTTACTAGCCTGCTTGCTCACCCTACATTGTTATAGCCCCCAGGACTATTTGTCCATGGGTGGCACTGCCCAGAGCGAACTGAGCCCTGCCACATGAAACGGCAATCAAAAAATAAATAAATAAATGCACCACAGGTTTTCCCGTAGCCAAGTTTAGTGGGGACATTTTGTCAACTGAGGGTTCCCTTTCTCTAATGATTCTAGCTTGAGTCAGGTTGATATAAAAGTAGCCATTGTAAATCACACCCACAGAGATGGAAGGTGGGCCCTGCACTGTGCCCATCTCATCCAGAAGCAATGCTCTGATGGGCCCACAGCACTGGAAGACATGAACTCCCCTTTCCATTCCACAGGTGAAGAAGTTTTGGGTCACAAAGATTCTGTATCTCATTAGTAAGGACCCAAGAGAAGACCAGAACCCAGAGTTCAATTTGCAGTATGATGTCTGACATGATCTCTGGTTTAGAATTTAGTTTGGAAGGATAGAAGAAAGGCAAGGATGAGGAGGAGAGTGAATAATACATTATCAGGAAGGCAAGTGCAAGGTCAATAGATGCAGAGAACAGCAACACCTAGACAGAACTCAATCCTCATGCTCAGATGTCTCCTGCTACATCTCAGACCCGGAGTAGAAATCAGTCACGGCTCCTTGAACCGTGAAAAACCATCAAGACAAGCTATTAATGTCACCCCAAAGTGTCTTCTAATTTAATGTAATTTCATGCTGCTATGAACCAGCCAGAAGGCACACAGTTGAAGGGAAAAGGATTAGAGACAGTGAGCTGCCTTCCTAGGAATCCCTTGGAAATCCCTTTCATGAACAGTTACCTGATTTTCTCATTTCAAATCAGCCGTCCTACTTTTTGATGGACGTAATATTCTCGGTTAGTTTAGAGACTCACTGAGCATGTTTACCTTGTTTGGGCTTCATGTAAGCTTCATATCTGATTTTATAATTTCTATCTATCCTCAGAAAAAAAATTTCCTCCCTCTTCCCCAAATAGTTACCTTTGTGCAAAGTCAATAAATATTTCTAACTTCTAATATACTAGATCAGATACGTCTGCTCCTAACCCAGGCCACTAAGCCATCTCACGTACATATGATCCATGTGTACGGTGGGAAAACAATCCAAGCATAGGAAGCAATGGCTGAGTCTTTCTCCCTGACAGCACACAACACTTGGACTGGCTGACAATCATTCCTAGCTAAACACAGTCCCTGCAAGAACAGTCATTCCTTTGCTTCAAGCCAGCTAGAAGATACACTAATTAAAGAAACTCACCTTTTTAAACTCAGAAGAGGAGAAAGCAAGAAGCATTCTAAAGGCTACGTGAATCAAGAGGCTAACCATTTCTTTCTAGTCGGGGGACTGTAGATGAGCCGCAATCCTCAGAGACATACGTGATTCCCTTTGAAGTCACAAAGCCTAGGATTTACTATCTGTGGTTTGCAGCAATGCATTAAATAGAGCTGGCTCATAAATGCTCACTCTGAACAGCGCATTAAAAACCCTCAGAGATCAATGGAAACTCACATCCCACTAGAAGCCAGACTTCCTGAAAGACAGTGAAGAAGAGCCGTGATGGGGACATCTTCGAGTTGAATAGCAGCACAGGTATCAGAAACTCACCCGTTTCCAAGCTCACCACTAAGAACATAATTTATGTTGAAAATACACTACATAAATAATACTACAAAGAGATAAGAACAACGAACGAGATTCAATCAAGAAGATTCCAAGGTCATATTGGCTGTTTAAAGAGAGCTTTAAAAAGATTGTTTTTGTACAAGACGTTACCGGATTTAAATGCTGATGGGAACAGGCTTAAGTGTCTTGAACCTGCAGCTGAACAGGGTGGAAATGAAAGACGAACACAAGTAAGACTCCATACAGTCACCCAGACTGTATGTACACTCTCCAGATACTGAGTGTGTGTGAGTATAGGTGGAGAGTCAGCATACCACCACTCTTCAGCTAGTGTGTGTGTGTGTGTGTGTGTGTGTGTGTGTGTGTGTGTGTAAGTATAGGTGCAGATTCAGCACACCACCACTCTCCAGCCACAGAGAGTGAGTGTGTGTGTATATATAAGTGGAGGCGCAGATTCAACACACCACCATTCTGCAGCTACAGAGTGTGAGTGTGTAGGACAGGTGGGGACCCAGCATTCCTCTTGCCTCCTTTAGCCTAGCTTCTGCTAAGGCAAACAACTACTTGAAGATTTCAGAAGGACAGTTTGTTTAGGACAGCATTCCAAGAAATTGCAAGGAGGAGATGGGGGAGATGAGCCAGGAAATGAAGGCAATACAGACTGCCATATCCAGCAAGTTGACACTCTGGGCAACAGTGTCTAACCTCTCCAGGGGGAAGTGGGGGAGTGACTTCTCAGCCCATACATGGATAGAACAGATGGCAAAGAAACAGATACAAATGAAGACAGTTGAAAATTGTCATTAAAGTCTTCAGCACCAATGCAGGGAGGAAAGGAATATGTTTGCATGTCTGTGTTGATAACAGCGTCATTAGACCTCAATACTCACAATAGCCAGAAAGTAAAAGCATCCAGTGCACATCATTTGGATGGATAAACAAAATGTCCATACATACAAATGAAGCAATGTCCAGTCTTAAAAAGGAAAAAAATCCTAGCACATACTAACAATATAAACAAACTTTAAAGTCACAGGTAAGTGACTACATCAGTCACAAAAAGACCCATCTCAAAAAGTTAATTCATCCAAGAAGAAAAACAGGATGTCTGTTGCCAAGAGCAAGAGGGGAACAGAAAAGTTGCTGGTCAATAGATAATGTTCCATTTTGTAAAATGAAAAAGTTCTGGAAATCAATGGAGGTAACGGAAGCCCAATAACCTGAATGCACTTCGGGCTGCTCAACTGTCTTCTTAACAGTAGCCAACATACATGCATGCGCACGCGCACAGACACACAGATACACACACGGGGGGGGGGGGGGGGAGAGACAGACATACAACAACAATAATGAAATAGTTAAGGTGGGAGAAATGATGTACATCTCACCACAATAAAGGAGATGCTACAAGGTTCATAAGATCAGAGGACCCAGAATGTCTGTAACACAATCAAAGACTTAAAAAACAAAAACAAACAAACAAAAAACATGGTCAGGAGAAACAAGTGAAGCCCAGGAAAACAGGAAGACAAGGAAGCAAGCTGTGAAAGAAGAACCAGATGCACTTGAGTGGTTTTTTTTTTTTTCTCCTGGTTATAAACATAACCTGCAATAAAAGCTTAACACACACGGAGGGAGAGTTTCTCACCTATGATCCCCTGGTGTGCATGGTGCTCATAGAATGTGCGTCATAGAGTCCCACGTGCAAAACCCCAGCTGCCAGTCACTGGGTTGTGCTGCTACTGACTTAGCACCCTGGCTCTCTGAATACACAGGGTAATAGCAGGTCTTGTGTCCCTGTCTTCAAACACTTTGCCACTCAGAGCGTGGTCTACAGACACAACAGGAACATCTGCAGTCCTAAAAAGTCCAGCACGCACAGTCTCTAGACACACTCTGGTTGAGCCATCTGTATTTCAGCATGATTCCGGGGTGCACCTTATACCGAAAAGTCTGAGATGTCGCAGATTAACACAGCCTTTTGACTCTTTCCATCATTACTAAAGGGCATTAGACTTGCTACATCATTCAAGCTTTACAGTCAGGCTTCACATGTTGTTCCTGCTGTGTCTCAGCCAGCATGGCCAATGTTCAACTCCCCAATCTCATTTCCTTCTTGCAGTTTCCCCTGCCTAGGACACTCCCCAAATGTTTTTTAATAACCCCTTCCCATCACTCTTGTTCCAGCACAGATAACACCTACCTCAGATGTTCTAGTTTAATTTCTATTTGTGTGACAAACACTATGACCAATGGCAAATTGGAAAGAAAATGGATTTAAAACATTTTACAGGTGACAGTCCATTGTTTAGGGAAGCCGCTGCGGGACCTCAAGCCAAGAACCTGAAGCAGAAGCCACAGAAGAATGCTGATTACTGACTTGCCCATCTGCCTAGGGATGATGCTGCCCACAGTGGGCTGGATTCTCCTATATTAATTATCAATCAAGAAAATGTCCCACAGAGATGCACATAAATCAATCAAATCAAGGTAATCCCCCAGTCTCACTCCCTCAGATACTTCCAGACTGTGTCAATTTGACAGTCAAGATTGGTCATCACATCAGAGAAGACACTGGCTAGGTTTCAAACGAAGAAGCATCATTATTTGGCACAAAATTATTTGGCACAATACATGCACATCAATAATATTAATATATTTTTTTCAGATAAAGTCATTTGAAAGAATACCAAACAAACATGACAGCAAACATTTTTTTTCAAATCCAATTTTCTTTTATTTGATAGAATTGAAAATTCTATCATAAAGCAAGCTTAAAAGACTAAACTGGAGTTCTCCCAAGAATGAATGCTTCTTTTGTAATTCAATTCAATATTCTTGGATTTTTTTTTTCTTTGCAGACCTCTAAAGAAAAAAAGAAAAACCAAATGAAACGGCATGTTGAGACTCGCTCTGAACCTCTTGTGTTCCCAAGGCTGCTGGTTTACCGAGCTTAATATCTTTTTGTTTTTGTCTCATATCAACTCTGTGAGTAACAACAGGGTCTCGTGCACCTGCGCAGTGATGCAATTATAAGTGTGTTAGCTCTCTCACTTTCGGAAACAAAAATGAAACCATTCTAAAGCAGCAAGCTGTCACGGCACAATTCGTTAAACCTGGAAATACTACCTGCTTTTGCTCAGAGGGAGAGTACAGAAAGAGAGGGAAGGAAAATGAACTGAGTTATGAAGTAACCAGAAGCCAGATCTCTAAAACTTACATGCACACATGAGAATCTGTGTCTGTTCTTAGAACTGGATCTTAAGGATATGGAAACACATGTACGGTCAGTGAGCAACACCACAGCCTTACTTGTAATTGAAATAAAAAAAATAGTGCTAGACAGTGAGTAAAATAAATCATAAAATAGAGTGAGCCATTCACAATGATACTTGTTTAGAGCTCCAGTCGATAATGTGCAAAGTGTGCCAAGGCCTCACTGCAAGCCTGTGGCCCCAGCTACCTGGAGGCTGAGGTATCCAAGCATCACAACCTGAAGGGCAGACTGGTCCAGAGTCAGTTGAAGGCTAGCCAAGTTCGTGAGGACTGGGGACATAGTTCAGCGGTAGATTATAATCTCTGGATTCAGTCCCTACTACTATGAAAAGGTATTAGTGATGTTAAAAAAAAAAAAAAAAAACCACCAAGTTTTATAGGGATGGATCTACAGCCCAGCTACTATCTTTACTTTCACAGACTTCACAGACACATCGGTCCTTCCCTGCCCCTTCCCTTCTTTCCTTCATTTCTTCAAAGAATTCATCACCACCACATAGAGCCATGGAGGTCACTGTACATCTCCTGAATGAACACAGTAACCCTTAAGAAAAGAGGAGCTAAGTGCCCAGCACCTCACACTGTGCCCAGGCACACAGGACACTGCACGTGTGACCTGGGAAACGAAGGACTGGCTAGAGCATCCGGCATACATAAGCAAAACAGACACAAGACATGGGACACAGGACATGAGGCAGATAGTCCCAACACACCACCCGTGCCTCTGGCTGGGTCGTGAGAACACATAAGCTTCACTTTCTTCTTATAGTGATCTATACATTCCAAATTTTATGTCATGGTATAAATAAGTATATCCTCTTTTAATTGTGTCTCTGTATATATAAATGTTTGTGGATATAAGTATATGATATTATATATATTTACATACATAACTATATATGCTAAATATATACTCATATTTAAAGAAATATAAGTACTTCCCCTTGTTTTGTGATATATGTAAACAACTATATTTGGGTATCTAATAAGAATATTCTTCATTCCACTACTACCAACTTCTACAAAACTGAAAAAAAAAAATAACCACCACAATTTGCTCTTCAAATCAAATAACCAAAAGGAAATCTCAAACAAGAGGTTAAAAAAGACCAATATGTCCTTTCTTGCTTCTCACAGCACACACGCTCATCAATTACACAACAAAGCAGCACAGGCTCAAAGCAGTCTCCATAACAAGATGCCGGATGCCCTGCTCCTCCCTCTCTGGCTTGTGGAGCACTCTGTGGTTTGTGCAGGAGGTGACAGTCACAGGCATCTCAGCGGGTGTCATACAGTTCCACTCCCATTGCATTGGAAGGCAGCAGAACTGCATCACTGTGTTCCCCTGCTTGGAAAGCAGAAGTGCCACCAAGTGACACATCTGGGGAAGAGTGGATGGAGCCAGGAAGAGGAAGGCTTTCAGAAACCTTCTGAAGACAGCCAGCAAATCAGCCTTAACATGAGTATTATGGTTCAACACCTGTTCCTTACAGAGTGGTAAGACGGTTTAAAATGTACTTTCTGGGCTATGGTTAATACTTCCACACTTTCAGTTCTTTTAATATAAGTATTTTATAATTAATAAACTGAAAATCAGATGCTATCCAAAGGCATCGACTGCCAAGGTCATACTTGTCAAATAATAATGCAGATCAAAATTTGCATAAGGGAACAGTGTGTGCAGAGAGAAGGGAACAGTGTGTGCAGAGAATCTCCGCATGCAGCCAATGTCAAACGGATCAGGAACAGCCCAGTCCTTTACATGGGGAGTGTCTGATGAACTGGCTGCCCAGGGCCCACTCCAAGCCTCCGGGCTCAGCCCTGAGCCTGCTTCCTCTGTATCTTCCTCCTCCTCTACCTCTGTAGCATTTCCCTTCATTCAGGGTCTAAAAGGAGCCAGAAAACACTCACATGAAAGAGAGGTTTTCTTTGTTATTTGCCTGAAGTCACCGATTTACTCTACTGTGAAAGCTGAGTTAGGACTCCCTAAGCATTTCTTTAAAAACTTTGATTTAATTTTGTACGTAATTTTTTTTTTTAATGCTATAGATTAAAGGTAGGAAAGCCATGACCCAACAGGAAAATCAGGCATGGCATTAGCTTTTATAAAACACAAAAGCAAAGAATGATTTTCACATATTTCAGTGGCTAAAAAGAATCCACCTGTTTCTGCCTCTCTGGTGCTGGAATTAAAGGTATGTGCCACCACGCCCAGCATTTCATGGTTTTCTTAAATTTATCATTTACAAGGGGCACCTAAAACTAAATATCTTCACCATGGAAATATGAATTCTTCTCCCACAGTATTATATACTACAGTACAATACCTTCTGGACCACAGTAATAAGCAGTAGTAAAGTATTTTAGTAGTTACATAACTGAGGCTGGTCAGATGGCTCAGTAGTAGGTGCAGATGCCTCTTCCAAGCCTGACAACCTGATCCAGGACCTACATAGCACAAGAAGAGAAGTGACTTCTATAAATTATTGTCTGACCTCCATACGTGCCATGGTCTCTGACCTAGACACGTATACATACAGAGACACAGGCACAGGCACAAACACAGAATACATATATTTTTTTAAAACTAATGCCCTGTTAATAATCATGTGATAAACAGGTAATGGCAGATATACACTCTGGCACACTCTGAGTTCTGTATAAAGACAAAAAACACTTTAAAGTCACACTCTTGATCCTACGTGATCCTAGTGACTCTAGATCACTTCAAGGGATCATGACTAATCATTTCTATTTTAATAAAAATATACTTGACCATAATTCTTGGCTTATAAGGTTTTCCCATTCCATACTATACATAAAATCTATATAGCTATATAACATATAATCAATTATACCACCACATTTTATTTTCTCATTTTTTATTTTTAAAATTAGATCTCAATAAATTTATTATTTAAAAACTTGCAAATAATACAAAACATCACACACCAAAATTAGCCAGACCTGAAGTCATAGTTAGAAAAGGCTTCCTAACTGTAGAACTTCATATTAAATTTTACACATATACTCAAGCACACACACATACACACAAAATAAACAAATAGACATTAAAAATCTACTCTTTCATTATCAAATACATTTTATGTTCTTATCCACCACCAAAAAACAAAATCCATGGCAGTGTTAGAACTAGAAAATCAGTTAACCTTACATCCTTTTTCATAACTTGTATCCATCTCCGGCATCCAGTCCTTCCATAGACCCTAATATTAAGCCTTTCTTGTTCTCTTTTCTACAAATTACACTGTGCCCACCTGTTCATTTCTTCATAAATACAGCACTGGATAGGTTCTGCATGTGAAAGAGAAGGTTCTTTTTATCTCCCTTTCTAAGATCACGTGACCTCACTTAATATAAGTTCTACCATTTTCCTGCAAATTTTTAAACTTCATTATTCTTTAGCTATGAGTAGTATTCAAATATATTCATATATATTTCACACACACACACA
Source organism: Rhabdomys pumilio (assembly GCA_030674055.1). Taxonomy (NCBI): domain Eukaryota; kingdom Metazoa; phylum Chordata; class Mammalia; order Rodentia; family Muridae; genus Rhabdomys; species Rhabdomys pumilio. The sequence goes on along the minus strand of JANHMN010000002.1, from coordinate 198,472,050 downwards.
CACACACACACACACACACACACACACACACACAGTATCCATTCATCTGTTGATGAACAACTAATTTGGTTCCAATGTTTTCCTATAGCGGATAAGGCTGCAATAAACTAGGAGGTGTCAACATCTCTCTGGACGGTCATGAAGTTCTCTCATGTTTCAGAGACGTGGCACTACACTGACAGGGACGGAGCATGCTAGCTCCTCACTGAGTCACGTCTATAATTCAATTCCTGCCAATTCATGTTGGCTTTTACACTGCAAGCCATATAGTCCTTTTAACTATACTCAGATGCACAATAATTGACAGCTCATTACGACAAGTGGTCTCAGGAGGAAAGTATTAGAGGCAGTGGTGTATAAATGCTTTAGTCTCTAAGCATGGCCCAACACGAAGACAAATAAAAGCCACTCTTTCCATAGATACACTGGATTTTTAAATGTTTCCATTAAGCAAAATCAATATCCTTTTTCCTCTCTTAAATATTGCATGTTGGATCAAAAGAATACATAAAATTAACCTATGTTTTCTTGTTAAATATACTGGCATTATAATTCTTATAAGTTCACAACTTAGAAAAAAAAAAGCAGAGATTAGTATTTTGTTGTTTTATGAGACCAGTTCTGCTGTGGCCCAGATTTGGCCTCAGACTAGTAAAATATCCAGGCATGACCTTGAACTCCCAATTCTCCTGCCTCTACCTCTTGAGTGTTGAAATTACAGAATTGGGCCATTAGACTTGTTTTCATCCAATGGTAGGCCTCAAATCCAGGATTTTGGAATGCGAGGCAGGCACTCTTCCAACTGAGAATCGTCGCAGGCCCCAGTAACAATTTTTAACGTAATGGAATGAAGGATACCTAAATATGTAACAAAGGAACATTTCTAGAACAATCACTAAAATCCGCGTTTCCCTGAGTTACACAAGCACAGTTACAGAGGAAGTCATCTCAGTGCAGAGAACTGGGCAAACGGCTCTATTGACATAAAGCTTGCGACGTCGACTGTGGCTTTTGTAGGGAAGGAGAAACATTAGCAATGTTCATTTCCAAGTTTTCTGAGTTTTCAAAGTCATCTACAAAAAAACATTTTTACAATAAGAAAAATAAATACAATAATGTTTCTTCATCACTAGTCTTGATTCAATAACAATCAGAAAAACAGTGAACTGTTAAAAATACGGGCCTAATCACAAATATAAAAAAAAATAACTCAATAAGCATTATTTCGTTTATTGTTTTCTACCAGGGCAAACATTGACAGAAAATAAATATATAAAGTTTCTTTTCAACAGGGGAACAGAGAGAAATACTACTGACAATGAGGTGCAATATTTTACACTTAGCATTCTCAAGTTTGAGACTAAAGAGAAATCTGATCTCAGGAATAGGCATTAAATATCACCTTAATATCAGTAGGGGAAAATACTGAGCCAAAGATATTCTTTAACTTCTGACTACCTGTGTCTACTTTCAGATGCCGGGGCTACACGTGTGCATACACCACCATGCCATGCCCAGAATACGTCATGCAAGGCTCGGAACCCTTGCCCAACACCACATTTAGAAAGCTGGTGTTTTACCCATACTTGTTAGAATGCCTATGTTAATTAAACACATGTCTTTGAACCCTTCACTGAAGTGCTATTTCTGCCAAGGACTCACCTTTGCCTTTCAAGGCAAAACAAAAATTCTCCCTGAAATATTTCAGACTATCCCAGTAGCCCACTTTATGGTAGTTTGTTCTTAAGTGGCCTACTTGTGCTTAGAAATGTGAGCTCACGCCACTTCTCACAGTTAGAGCAGACAGAAGCTGGTCCTGGTTGAGAGAATACTCAGGTGTGATTGATGCTACTGAAGTTGGAGAAAAGATGAGAAACCATGGGGAGGGTGTAAGCGGGGTGGGAACACAGGAAGCAACATGTAAGAGCCAGGAAGGAAGGAGAGAGGGAGGCAGGAGGGAGAAAGGAAGAAGGAACATAGAGTGATAAAAGACCTCAAAAGAGAGTTCAAGGACCAGCCCCTGGAGGCCAAGTAAAAGGCTATGAATTTGAACAAGGGAAAGCTGGGAAATAGGAGGAAAGAAGTTAGGAGGTGGGGAAAGCTGTACAGGTAAGAATTGACAACCTGAAGGCAGAGCAAGCCCCTGGGGAACTACAATGGTGTGCCTGTGGGAATTACCCGCCACGGCCACGGCCACCGAGGAGGAAAACCAGATCAGCCCAGACATTGCTGAGGGAAATTTAGCAAAGAAGCATGGAGAAGAAGGAAGTGAGAGGAAGTGGGAATCTGAAGTCAGGACTTCCAAAGCCACCCGCATCCTCCCAAGCCTTCCTTTTCATGGACTTGCTGCAGCCTCATCCAGCAATAAGGCAAGCCGCCCAAGGGAGGCACTCAGGAAAGCCCTGTGCTCTGTCGGCTTCCTTCCTTGGACATGTAGCTGGATACAAGATGAGGTTGTCTTTCTTGGGACATCGCCCAGAGCTCTGCCTCTAGGGCTGGATAATCACACAGATGCCAGACGACCAGCCTGTTAAGCAGACCACTAAAAGAGCTGATTGACAGGTCAGAGTCTGACCAGCTCACTCCCAACCCTGACAGCATCTGCAAACACGCTCTGGGTTCTTAGAAGTCTGGTGGCAGAACTCCCTGACGGGCTGCCACGAGCTGAAAGATTAAAAACGAGAATCCTCACATCACCTAAAACAGCAGCGTGGCTTGCCTTAAAAATGGAGTCTGTGTTAATGAAGCCTCCTTAGGAAGCATAACAAGATGGGTTATAAAACTTACTTCCCTGAGAAAACACGAGCAGATGGCTGCCAATGAATCTTTAATTATCTTCAATTCATTACGCAGACATTAACCTTGACAAATTAATAAAGGTGAACTGATACATACACTTAATGGGCTTATGTGATTTAAATAGTTCCAGTTGCAGCTAGTGTACAGCAGTGGATGCTGATCAAACCATTCTGAAATGGATGCCTTCTCATCCTTCTTAAAACCGTAGGGTGACGTTGTGGTGTCGTGAATAGGTACTTTTTGATTTTTACTTCCCTTTATGACACTGTAAAGAAGACAGAGTAAGGTTCCAAGCTATTAAGCTATTTGTGACGTACAAGCCATCATCATAATTGGGGGCACACTTTCTTCTGACCTTTACAAAACTTTCATTTCCCAGATGTGACAGACAAGAGGCACTTTCACAGTACCGATAATGATTATTCCTATGGGGATCTGCCAATTATAAGTTTAACATGAGGAGAATATCTTATTGGCTATGATACAGTCTCCCAATACACTCAGAAGAAAGCAGAAAAATGTACAGATCATGCTTGGATGAGAACCCAGGTGTACTGAAAGCCTAATCTAGAGAAATGTCCATTGAAATAACATAAAGGAAAAAACTGCCCCCCTGTGCCTGACACCATGTGTCCAGAAAGTGGCACACAACCACATTGCAAGCCTAAGTCAACAACTAAGCTGTTAGATACCCATAAGACTAAGCCATGAAACACACAGCTGTTGCAATAACTTATAACTAATGTGCAGTAAGGCACCAAGCCTTTGCCAACTCCCCAGACTGCAGCCTTTTGGAGAACTCTGTCTAATCTTTCTCACTGCCCAGCACAAGGACCTTTATAAAATGCAAAGGAGCGCTTCCTATGGGTGGCGCTCAGCCGATACCATTCAAATGCCACTGCAGTACTTGAGTAAAGGATACATAAAAACCCTGGGTTTCGGTTTTCTTCCTCTAATCGCTCCTAATGAGATCCTGATTTTATTCTTAATTTGACTCACATTCTCTTTACTTGTACAGATGCTCTCCAACTTACCATGGTTTGACTCTATAATGATAGAAATGCAATTCAACAGAAACTGCACCCTGCGTTTTCTAATTTGCACCATCTTCCTGGGCTCCCAGGTCTCTTGTTCCCTGAGTGAGGGCAGCATGAGTGAGTCCAGGCTCCCGGTTAGCCAGGCCATGTACAGCAGGGGTAAGTACCCCATGTTCAATAGTGTACTATGCTGCCAGTCTGTAAGAACAGAAAGCTGGATGAATTATAGGCATGATCAGTCCACATATTTTCAGTTTAGGATGGATGTTTGAAGAGGTTACACCATCATAAGTCAAAGGGCATCTATCCATGCTAAGGCTGACTGATTCACTCAGTCAGCTCTGCATCCATTCAGCAAGTATCTGTGGATTTCTCCAATAGTCTTAGTCAGCATTCTAGCCCTCCACTATGCTCAATGGATCCACAAATCACTCACTCCTGACCACTGGTGAGATGTGCCATTGTTGTGCAGCAGTTTCCTCCAAGACTGAAACATTCCATCCTGCAGGAAAGCTCCTGCAACAGAAAGCAAGCAACTCCAAACAGCTTCAGAAAGTCCCTTAAACTGAGCAGATTCACTAGGGTGCTCCCTCCAGAAAAGTGAACAGTGAAGACTATTGAGAGTCACTCTCAGATAAGCCAAGCTGCAAGAAAGACTCTCAGACAAGTCAAGATGTAAAGAAGACTCTCAGACAAGTTTAGCATCCTAAAAGAAGCAGAGATCAGTCAAATTGCCTAAAAGAAACAAAGACTTGTCTTGTTTCTTGGCTGCAAGATGCCTGGAAGAGGCTCAGACCTACTGAGCCACCTAAAAAGGACACTCTCCAGTCTGTTGATCTGCTTACAGGCTATTCAGTGTGTCCCAAGTCACTGTGGCAATGGGCTTTGAGACCCTCCTCCTAAAACACATGGGAGCTTGTCTTCTCCTGTTTGACTTCAGAGCAAGATGTAGGACTCTCGGCTCCTCCTGCACCATGCCTGCCTGGATGCTGCCATTCTTCCTGACTTGATGATAACAGACTGAACCTCTGAACCTGTAAGCCAGCCCCAGTTTAAATGTTGTCCTTTATAAGAGTTGTCTTGGTTATGCTGTCTCTTCACAGCAATAGAAACCCTAAGACTGAAACCAATGATAAGCAATATATATTGTTTCAGATTATTCATAAAATTATGTAGTGAGAACAATACAGGGTGGAAAGAGGATGACCAAAAACCGGGCATTTTTGATAGGGTAGCCACACACAGCTCTATGTAGGGAAAAAAGAGCAAAAAACATACATGTTAAGGGAGTCTAGGGCTCTGGACTGGAACGCTAAGTGCAGGTGGTAAAGCCTTGGGGTAGGAATGAGATGAAACAAGACTGTCTAAGAGCAAGAAGGCGGAAGTAGCTGATGTACAGGGAACAGAAGGAGGGGAAGGGACTGAATTCATAATTCCTAGTGAGAAGTTTTGGCTAAATGGCTTTGTGAAAGGTTTCAATGCCATGAGTAAGTTCACATATCCTGAGCTATAAAAGCAATCATGCCCTTTGACTATATATATATATATATATATGTGTGTGTGTGTGTGTGTGTATATATATATATATATATGGGTTAAATAATACATAAACATATGGACTGCAAATAAATGAAAAATGGGTTAAATAATACATAAACATATGGACTGCAAACCTACTTTAACAGAAAAAAAAAACAAAGACTGAAACATTACATGGTCGTTAAGCTGCAAACACATAAACCTGGTGGGTGCAGACAGTACATTTCTCTGTGTGAGAACTACAAAGGATGCCATAGGATGCCTACCGGAGCAAACAGAAGAATTCAGCAGGCTGCAGTAAACAATGGAGAATATAGACACATACATGGAGCAAGAATACAAGAATTCAAATAGAAATAAAAACCGAGCCTCGGAAAGAGCTCCTTTGGAGGAACGGAAAATGGAGAGGTATAAAGAAATTGAATCACATACTAGCATACCTGTAATTTACATTTTTGTTCATAGGAAAAGTTAAAGCCATGCACACAGCATTCTCATGTCACCTAGAGCATAACATCAGAAATGGAGCTGTAAACGATGAGTCTTTATGTACTTAAACAGCCACATTTTCAACTACGAGTATGTACGGTCCTTATGGGGGACCAGAAATGCACAAAACTGTACTGGTGGCTTTGCTAAGACTAACGGGACCATAAAGAGCTTTCTTCTTTTCCAGACTCCTGCTGTCCTTTAAAAGTAGCATTGACAATCTACTAGAGCAAGCATATTAAGAGCCTGAAAAACACCAGGTGCAGTCTAAAAAATCACACTTTAAAATTGTAATTTCGGATAAACTTCATTAATGCTGAACAGCGGCTGATCACACAGGAGCATGTGCTAGGATGAAAACTCATCAGATGTAAAGAACGGCCTCATGTTCACTACAATAGATTTACATTTTAATCACACTGTACAGTTTTCTAAGGTCTGTTATGAACAGAGTATGACAGTGCAGAAGCACCTTCATCAGTGACTAAAACATGATACCATATACGAAAACAAAACTGCCTTCACACTGCAGCTGTACAAGAACCTTCAGGACTCTTCAGGTTTTGATTTATTACTCAAAGGTTTACAAAAAAAGAAATATAGTAAGATATTAGGAAACTTTAATGTGATTTTAAGTTTTCAAATAGACCACAAATTCAGTTCTCAGTGAAGGAGTCAACCCTCAGAACAAGGTTCACATCTCAAAATGAGGGAAGGTGTATAAAATAAAGGCTACCACCTTTGTTCAAGCAAAGAAAGACCCTCAAAGGTGATGGGTACCTGGCAGGGAGAAAGGAACTGGCCAGATGTGAAATCCACTGTCATCAGGTTCCTTTACAGCAAAGCATTAACTACCAGCTCACCTTCTCCAGGCAGCAGAACCCTGCCCAGGCTTGTCACAAACTTAGTTAGGCAAGAAGTGGTCCCTCTGCAATAGCAGGCCTGGACAGGAGCAAATGTAAGGACATCTTAGGAAGCTGTGTGAACTCTCCCCAGGTCTCACCAAGGGTTCTGGAAAGCTGCCCTGAGGTAGCAGGAAGGGGCCCCTAACCTAGGTAACTTGGTTTTGTTCCTCCTCTAGTTAACTCTGCTTATAGTCACAACTCATTCACTGGATGAACACTAAATAGAGGGGAGCTCATGATGTAACCCCACATTTAGTATTTAACACTCCTTCCTCCCAAGGCAGTGAGTTCAGACTCTCACTACCCTCCCTGACAAACTCAACAACCATGCTCACCTCCAAGCCTCTACTTGGGCTATATATTTATTTTCAGCTTCTTCAAACTGGGTCAGCGCCATGTTCTAAGCATCGCTACCTTCCTATCTTTCCTTAGAACCTAACACCTGCTCATCCCCCATCTGAACAGAATGCTTATTTCAAAGGGTCCTCTGTCAGTCCCGAATTGGTTTATTAGAAGTCCTTCCTGGGGACAGTGTGGTGGTAGCAACCTTGAATCACACCGCTCTGGAGGCAGTGGCAGAGAGGTTCTCTGTGAATCTGAGGCAGCCCTGGAGTGCAGGAAGAGGAGGAGGAAGAAGAAAAGGAAAAAACCTCAAAGCATTTCCCTCCGATTCTTGCTGAACACAAAGCTATGTGAGGTAGCCAGACATGCTGAGTTCTGTGCTTGTCATTTTCCTGACAGGCACACCAATGAACAGAACTCATACTGATGCAATATAAGTAACAACCTGAAGACACTGAAAACTGTCCAGAATCAAACAAGGGTTTAATTATGTTTGATACTGTTTTAGTAATTTGGAATATTAGATTGCTTAGCAATTTAGATTATTAAGAAACAAAATTAAGCACTTTAGCAATTTTGATTATGAGAAAACCAAAAAGAAAAAAAAACACAAAGGTAATTAAAAGTATCTAGCAAGATATGATTTCGGCACACTGGCCTGTATTTCCTGCCATTTCTTTAGACACCCAGACCTAGAACAGGGCTGGCAAGCACTGAGGCAGAAGATGATAGCAGGAGGTCTTTGAATGCAAGGACACTAGTGTGGCACGCTTGCGCAGTTAGAACTCCAAGTTCCCTCTCCTGCCTCCCAGGGAGATCCTCAAAGAATGTTCCCTTGGGGGGCTGCCAGTTTTGTGTTGCTATCTGAGGAAGGAGGGAGGTGCCCATGAGCTAACACAGCCTAGTTCCAATGCCAAAATATTTCAGGCATTTTAATTTTATTACGATTTAAATGTACCTCAGAATAGAAGAAAACTTGCTTCCTAAACTTTACTTTTGTTTAATTGAGTCCATTAATTTTCCTTCTGAGCACCGGGTTGGCACACGGTAAACTGGGGTGTATAAGATCACAGCCCCTCCCCCATGCAGTTCTCCTTGTTGCTGGTGCAGGGAGCCATTGAGAGACTTTTCAGCCTTCAATCCCTTCAGAAAGGTCTGCCTTTGTGGGAAAGGCAAAACCTTATACTTAACACACTGAAAAGCTGAATTAAAAAAAAAAAAAAAAGAGGAGGAGGAAATTGTTCTAATTACAGGGAGAGCTTGTACATGCAAATGAAGTTGTCCTTCGGGAAATTTACATGTTCTTAATAAGGAATCCCCAAGCCAAAAGTACACATTAAGCTTTTCCTCATCTTTAAAGCAATGCTCTTGCCCAGAAACTGTACAGGAAAGCAGTCTATGAATGTGTTCTAGGCCTGGCCCAAAACTCCTGTTTATAAAAGAAAGGACTTGATGAAGCGTTTCATGATGCTCAAAAGGTACACTGCCATCCTTAAAGAATAAGCAATACAGCAAAATGTTTGCGTTCTTTGCTTCAACAGCAGTTTATCTACACCACTCTTGGTCAAAGTTATAAACATTTTATAAATTATTCTCAAATGCGGAGCACTTCCAATCAGACAACAAAAACTGGTCATAAATGCCGGGAAGAGTAAACACTCAAGGATAATTTTGTGATAACAAAAGCAATTAAGGAATACATAGCAGGGACATCCAAATTGAGACCCATTTCTAATTAGGTGTAAGTACAGTCCAATGTACCTTTGCAGTGGAGTGTGGTGGTGTCCCACGCACTCTGGAGGCGGAAGCAGGAGGACTGCAGATTAAGAGGTCTGTTTGAACTATAGAGGGAGCCAAGGTCAGACTGGGCAACCTGGCAAGACCTTGTCCCAAAATATTTTTTTATTTATTTAATTTTTTTGAATTATAAGTTTGAATCTGTGTATAAGCGTGTGTCCTTGACTTGCCCACAGAGAGCAGAAATATTTGGTTTTTTAGGAACTGCAGTCACAAGCAGTAGTGTATCACCCAGTGTGGGTACTGGAGTCAAACTCGGGTCATCTGCAAGAGCAGTACTCACCATTAACAATTAGTCACCTCTCTAGCCCTGTCTAAACCACGCTTAAATAGCAGATGATAAAGCTCAATGCTAAACTGATAAGTAGGGTCCAAGCCCAGTGTTGAAGAAAATAGTGTTCGCATTTGAGATACGAAGACCCTGGTATGATGGCATAGCCAATAGCCCTTGTTCTCAGAAGGCTAAAACATCTTCAGACAAAAGACTTGCATCTTCCAGACAAAACTGAGGTATGTTGCAACACACTAGTTCAAGTGGATTTCTTTTTTCTTTTCAATAATCAACTTTGAGGGGAAGGTGATGGGAATACTTCCCAGGGATGAGGGACAGACACTAAGGATATGAACTGAGTATTTCAGAATATTAACTGTGTATTTCTATCTAGTTCATAGTGAAGACACTGGAAAAGCAACAGACTATTTCCACATGGAAGAATCCTGAAGTTCTAGTTTAGCTGTGGCAGATGGTTCACTCCAACAGACTGTTTCTATAATTACAATAAATAAAATATTCTTAATGAGCTACTGACTGAAGAAAACTGTTTATATTACAAGATATCTATTTTTTTTTGTCAGACATTTTCAATGCAAACAAGTTAGCAGTAGCTTTGGGCGCTGAACCCCACAAGCTAACACAGCAGTTGTCTAAACTAAATGAGTGTGTGTGTGTGTGTGTGTGTGTGTGTGTGTGTGTGAGAGAGAGAGAGAGAGAGAGAGACAGAGATAGAGACAGAGAGACAGAGAGACAGAGAGAGGGGGGAGAGAGAGGAAGGGGGAGGGGAGGGGAGAGAGAGAGGGAGAGGGAGAGGGAGGGAGGGATAGAGAGAGAGAGAGAGAGAGAGAGAGAGAGGAGAGAATACTGAGTGGAAACATCCCTCACAAATTTTTTTTTAGCCTTCTAAAATAACCAGTCAACTGAATTAGGCTACAGCTGCCTAGAATCTCCCTTGAAAAGTGGGAGAGCTCAAGCACTCTGAGGAGAGAGTAGCTTTGGGTCTGAGGGTATGTCTGAGAAAGGTGAGTCTAAGAAGGGTGGGTCTGAGGAGGTAGGTCTGAGGAGGTAGGTCTGGGTGGGTTGAAGAGGTGGGTCTGAGGTGGGTGGGTTGAAGAGATGGATCCGAGGAGGTGGGTCTGAGAAGGGTACTTCTGAGGAAGGTAGGTCTGAGGAGGTAGGTCTGAGGGTGGGTCTGAGGAGGTAGGACTGAGGAAGGTGGGTCTGAGGAGGTAGGTCTGAGGAGGGTGGGTCTGAGAAGGGTAGGTTAAGGAGGTAGATCTGTTTAGTCTCTTTATTTTGTCCCATGAGACATAGTGTAGTGAATAAATCATATTTTCCAGGACATTTCTATGTAGTTCAGCAATAATATACATATCATTTGAAAGATTTAAAACCTAGGTTTTTAAGTTTCGTGGCAATAAATACTAATTAGAGTAGTTCTTTCAATGGGAAAAGTGTTTCACATATATTCAGCTATCATTTTACTGTGTGCTCTTCTAAAAATATAAAACTCCAAACAATATTGCCTTGTATTGTATGTCAACCTTAAACAGCTCTTTAATTTCTATGCTGAGTTTCAAATGTTTCCATAAATTAACATGCCATAAAAAGCAGAGTGCTCGTCAGTAAAACGCCCACTTACTGATCACAGAGATGCTGGGATCCATCTTTGCTGACACTTGTCCAAAACCCCCAATGCCTGATTCACAGAACCTCAACACCTGCAAGAGTTTAACCTGCTCGACACTGAGCAGAGCTACTTGAGGACAACACAAAGCCAGAGAACAATCACCAGGAGACTAAGATCTTGGACTCATAACTGAAAACTCCCTGGCAAGAACAGCTATAATATTTATGTCCGGGTGAGCTCCATCCATCTGTGCCTGGCACAAATCTCTCCCTGTATGTTCTCTATGGTGCTGATGCAGAAAAACCGTTATCTTAACTGTGTCCTGCCCTTATTTGATAAGCTCTAGAATCTGTATGCGTATTGTGGGTATGTGTGGTGAAAGGGCAAGGATGTCGAGTCGAGAAACAATAACTTAACACTATAATACTCCCCTAAGGCACCATGTTAGTCCCCAGTTTGGCTCATTTTAAGACAGGGCATGAATTCTCTACCAGCAAATGCTTGGGCTGTCCTTTCTGAACCGAGACTGTTAAAAGCATATTTTAAAGTTTCACTTTAATATTTGTATTGATATTTTCTAGAAAAGGAACCAGAAATGTGACATGTTTGTTTACTTTTAACAAATCAACAGGCCAAAGTGGGTGGGGTGGGGGTAACTCATGAACAACTGATGTTCTTCCGGCACCAGCATGTAATAGACATTTATGGCTCAGGGCTCAGAGACATAAATAAACATTTTGTTCTAAGGCAGGTTATAGTATACTGACTTAAGCAACAGGGAAACTACTTAGGTACAAAGAATGGGTGTTTCAAATTTGGTCAGGGCAAAGTTACTGCGAAAGGAGTTAAGTGCAGTTATTCTATTGTTGTTGCTGCTGTTGCTGTTGCTGTTGCTGTTGTTGTTGTTGTTGTTGTTGTTGTTGTTGTTGTTATGCTTTGTTTTGGGCATCTTACATTTCTGGGCTCAAACTTCACCAAGCACCTGGTTTTTCCTGAACAGTTCCCTTTTCTCCTCCCCTCTTCTTTCCTTATCCTTTCTCCCCAACCCCCTCCCTCCTCCTGGTCCTTCTCCCTGTTGCTCTTAGCTAGAATTGACTTTACTTCCTCAGTGGGTTTTTGCTCCTCAAGCGGCCACATTTGTGTAGCTACATATGCATCAGTCAGCTGTACAATTAAAAACTATTTCATGGGACATAGGAAAGTTTCCCTTCCATAATGCTAATTTATAATTCTTTCTGTTTTGGTTGCTGTATCAAGGCAGCAATTTCAAGGTAGGGTATTGGTCATTTCTGATGGAAAAAATAAAACTGTTTTCCTTTCTGAATCCTTAAAATATCAGTATTCAGCAGTAGCTGCAAGCTCATGTTTCATAACTCACGTGTCATCTAGAAAGGCACTACGTCTGTTAACCCACTTACACTCTGGCCAAGTTTCAACGCTCACCTCCTTTGACAGCTCTCTTATGACGCCTCCTTTTGACACATACATCAATTGGCATCTCAGATGCTATTCAGCTTTCATTTTCTTCCTACCCTGATATTCTTCTCTCATCGCTTACCTTTAACATTGATTCTCTGTAATTGCCCTGTTCTTAAGAGCCAAGTACCTGAGAGTCACTCCTCAGCTGCCAGGGCTTCCTGTATACATTCCCTTTTTCTTGTCCTCATCAGCTTACTTCTTCCATCTTCTACCCAGACAGAGTCAATTGCAGGCTAGGTCTATTTTGACATGAACATCTATCTAATGAGAATCTTAAAGTTTACAGATCCCAAACCAACTTCAAAACTTCCACCATCCAAATTTCCTGCTCAATCCAGTCATGCAGACTTCCTTGTTCTTCTGCCTTGGGTGCTTACATCTGCCATCACTCCTAGCAGTCTTGGGGGGGAGGGGCATTCCCCAGATAAGACACAGTTCTATCTTAGTACCTCGGGACCTCAACTCAAAGACTACCATCTCAGGGACTGCTGTCCTGTATCTGCTTCCTAAAGCTGTAACATATTCCTTTAGTAACAATATCCCTCAACTGTGTTCTTTTTACCGTTCTAGAACACAGTATCGAGCTTTTAAAATTCCTGTATGAAGCTCCAGATCCTAGATCAATAAGGAAACAATCCCTAACAGCTTGGATGAATAACTGGCTCTACAGCTTGTCTCCTTCCACTGACAAATGGATGTCCCTGTAAGGATGCAGGGACATATCTGAAACACATAGGACCAGTTGAAGTTGGGTGTGTTTGTCTGAAGTTTCCTACTTTATAATGGCAATACAATATTCTGCCATCTGCTTCTCCCATACATAATTATTAAGCCACTGGCGTACCATAGGATATTCCCTCATTCTTGCTATCATTAAAACTTCTGAAAATAATCACCTTCCATACATGCCTATCGGATTACAGCTTCATACTACATTTCAAGAAAAAAAATGTATACTTAAAATGTCATGCACTCTGTTCATCTTCCGGACGACAGGTAAGAAAAAATATGTATGCTGGCCCAAGTACATTAAGGCAGCATTGTTGAAAGAATGGTCCACAGTCCTTGCCACCTTTGGCAAATTCATAACTGGTCCACAACGTGGTAGGTAAAGGAATTGAGTAGAAACTTTTAGAAACTTTTGCGCAACACTGGGCATGATAATTTGGGGGGGGGGTTGTTTTTTAATTTGTTTGTTTTGTTTTTGTTTGTTTGTTTGTTTGTTTTTACATACGGGCTTTACTGCATAGCCCTGGCTGACTTGGAACTCTGTAGGTCAGGTTGGCCTCAAACTCACAAAGATTCACCTGTTTCCACCTCCCAAGTGCCAAGATTAAAACTGTGTGCCACCATGCTCTCAGCCTTGCGCGCGCGCGCGTGTGTGTGTGTGTGTGTGTGTGTGTGTGTGTGTGTGTACACAAACAAACATAACATATCTACACATACACAGGGGCTTTACTTCACATGCTCTCTATTTTCCTTTTCTGGTTTATATTTTATGATTTTTAAACTGGGAAAAGTGACCCACTCACAACAGCTCAAGGGAGAAATGGTATTTTATTTTTACCAACATCATTATAAATTACAGAATCATCTTTTTAACTGTCACTTGAGTCACTGACCAAGATTGTACCATTATTGCTTTAATTTGCATTTTAATGCTAACATGTTTGCCTATGGTCTGATTTGTCACTAACCACATTTTTATTATTTTTGAACTGTCTGGTTTATGTTTTCCCCATAACTCTAATTAGGTACTTACCTTATAGATGAGATCTTAGAGGCTTATTTTAAAAGTTCCTTGAACCTGAAGGATATTAGCTTTTTGTTTGATATAAAAATTGCAAGTATTCTCCAACATGATACATATCTTTCTGTACAAAACTTATAAAAAAATGAAAATAAAATGTTTAAATGCCTTTGTAGCCACAAAGCTGGAGCATTCTTTTGGTGTTTCTGAGATACCCTCCCCGTACCACGTGAAGACTATAAGAATACGTTCTTACTTCTGACCCGTACTTACAATTTACACTGTTACACAGTGTGACTCTCTGAAGTCCTGCTACACGAGCAGGAGTGTGACAGAGCCCCTGCTGCAGCTTTCGGGATGATAGGCAAGTGTTCCAATGCTTTTCATTAAATAATTCATCTTTTTCCTACTAATCTGAAATATCAATCTTATCAGGTACTAAATTAGCATAAGTACCTATCTAAAAATAGATTCTGCATATTTTATTCATTGGGTTAGCCTTGTGCTCATAGTCCTGCTCGCCAGGGATTCATACACTGTAAGTGGCTGGGGTATTAAGGGGTGCTGAGGCAACTTTCCTGCAGTGTGTGTGTGACCACAGACAGGTTGGGCCTTCCAGAGAATATCCCAAGTTATTGTGCCAGATCTTCCTTGCTTTGACAGGAGGGGAACTAATCATGTCATGTATCGGAACACAACTGATATTTTAATCTAACTGTACTAAATCTGGCTTCCTAAGAATAAAATATTTCTCTCGACTAAGTTAAAACAGATGTCATGTCCTAAAATTAAGCTTTGAATCATCCTGTGTTTAATAGCTATACAGTCGTAGATAAATTACTGGCAATTTTCATGCCACTGCTTTGTCTTACACTACTGCTACTACTGTTATTACTATTGAAAGTGAAATGGATTTTATTTTATATTCATATTTCATTTGCCAATTTCTCCCTTTTTCTTTTCTTTCTTTCTTTTTGTTGTTTGCATCTTTTGTTTTTGTAATTTTTGGAAACAGGGTTTCTCTACATAGCCCCAGCTGGCCAGGAAGTCACTCTCTATATAGACCACGCTGGCCACAGATTCACAGAGACCTAAGTGTTTTTAACTCTTGAGCGTTTTAATTAAAGGTGTAGACCACCATGTCAACTACTTACTTAATAAAACACACACACACACACACACACACACACAGTCTTAATCAGCAATCACAGTATTTGTAATAACATTTTAGGTGAGTTTAAAATTACTATTTTATTCATATCTTTATTCTTTCAGTTATGAAAAATCAAACACATATTAAGTGTCTCTCATGTATCAGCACAATTGAAAAGTAATATATTACGCATACAGAGAATCTCCAACAATCTGGCAGAATGTGTAAAACATGTATACATATATATTATTGTGTAAGGTGGGAATTGAGAAGTCTAGGAATAGAAGTACACACACACACACACACACACACACACACACACACACACACACACATCCAAGGAGGTCAAAGTTGGGCTGAAGCACAGAGAAGGCTAAAAAGGGAGCAGCGCAGTAAGCAGGTCATCAGGAACACAAGATACAGTTCATTCATGTCTGATAGAAATGGGAGCTGGTGGTGAAACCTTTGCTTTGGGGAAAAGGATCTGGAGGCAGGATGCAGAACAGAGGCAATTTAGGATGACTGTTGCACAAAGTGGAACAGTATTTAAAAAGAAAGAAATAAAAAAAAAAAGCAAGATTCCCAAGTTGCAGACATTCATGCTCTTCTCTAAGATGTGGGTCTGGAGTTGGAGAGATGGTTCCAGTTAGATGCTCTTCCAGAGGACTGAGGTTTGATCCCAGACCCTCACATGGTGGTTGACAACTGTCTGCGCCTCCATTTACATAGTATCAAATGACCTCTTCTGACTTCTGCAAGCACCAAGTACACATGTGGTACATAGATATAAATGAAGGCAAAACATTCTTACATGTTAAGTAGGTAAATTAATAATGATAATAACAAACAAAATGTAGTGTTTATGTCTCCTCCCTTAGATGCCAGACTTCGTGACTTTTTCAATAAATATAATAGAGCAGACAAAACTGGGCTTGTCCTCAAGTACTGATGTTTCAAACAGCCATTTTTTTTAAACCATCATTCTCTCTGGACTTTCTCTCTTGCAGTTCAGCTAATGTAGTCGCAAGCAGTTCACAGAGAGTCAACATGGCACTTCACTAGAGTGTTTACAGTAATGTGCAAGGTACACGAACAGGTCACCATCATAAAAGTGCATGCTTGGGCAGCCAATCAAAAGCCCCATGGGATGCACCAAGCAGGTCTAGGGCCATTGCTGTTCTGAGCACTCAGTACTGGCTGGACTTGTTGTGTGGCAATACAGCACCAGTAAAAGTCAGTTCAGGTCAATGGGAGAAGCAGCAGCGAGGCTGGGAGCAGCTGATTTCCTGCTAACTGACACTGTGAACATGCAGTCAACAGGAAAATGTAGAACAAAATTAAAATTACTATTTGTTCGGTCTAGTTTCACTTTTGATTTCTTATCATGGTCACCCTCATTGGATGGAAATAGATTCTCTATGTAAGTCAGCTTTCCATTCCTAAACAAAATACCTGAGACAACTTAAAAGGGGGAAAGGGTTATGTTGGCTCCTAGTTCTCAATGTTTCTGGCTATGGTTGCTTGACTTCCTTGCTTTGGGCCTGGAGCAAGGCAACACACCATGTTAGAGGCCCGATGCAAGGGAAGCCCATTACTGCATGATGGAAAAACTATTGAGAAAGAGTAAAAAAACAAATAAAATATAAAACTGGAGTTAGGATATGGTTATATACACCTTTAAATCCAGTGAAGGAGAGGCAGAGTCAGGCAGATCTCTGAGTTCAAGGCCAGTCTTGTCTACAGAGTGAGTTGCAGAACAGCCTAGAACTGTCCTACACAGAGAAACCCTGTCTTTAAAAACAACAATAAAAAAAGAAAAAGAAATTCATCAGTAATTTAAGACGTGTTTCTGCCACTCTCTTAGCAAGCTGGAAACTAATTCTTTAACACATAGCTTTGGGGTGCGTTCAAGGACCAGATTGCAGCAGGGACAAGGAAGGAAATATGATAAAAACTGATGATACTTCACAGGCAATGCTTGGGCATTCGGTGTGTGGACAGTGGTTCTCGATGTGCACAAGGCCCTGTAAGGGCCCATGGTACCAAACTTGCTCATAGCAAACTAAGCTGCACTGGCCACCTCTCACCATCATTGGCCCTCACATCAGATTGTGAAAGAAGTTTCATCATGCTTGAGATTTCAGCAGACTGACCACATAAGAGAAGCCAGGTAGCTCCTGTTAAACAAGTCACAGGAAAGACTTGTAAAAATGGAGGATGACATTATTCTTGTTGTCAAATGCTCAATGTTTAAAAACCACTGAGCAGAGTGCATGTACTTAACCCAGTACCCAGGAGGCAAGAGGCAGGCAAATATCTCTGAATTAAAGGGCGGACTGCTTTACACAGTAAGTTTCAGACCAGCCAGAGCTACACAGCTACAAAATAAATCAACAGATGGCAGATAGATTGATGACAGGTAAGACAGACAGACAGACAGACAGACAGACAGACAGACAGACAGGCATCCTTGAGGAAAAATACTAGAAAAGTCATCAAGGTATGGACCCTATGTAGCACAATACCAACCTGTCATCCAAGCTAGATATGTATGTATGTATATTCAAGTTAACATGTAATGGGTTTATTAAAGTTATTTAAGTTAACAAATATTTTAATATCCCCATTTTGTTATCTAAGGCAGCAAATATTTATGACATAAGCCAGGTACCGAAAGCCTTTCAGATCCAGAGAAGTTTTTCTAAGAGTATAGAAGGGTGTGAGACTACAGTGTCTGAGGTTCATCCTATGCTGAGGCAGAAAGCACACACACATATGTTAAGAGCACAAGGGATGGAAGAATCCTTGGGTTACATCACATACCCCACAAAAGCAAAGCAGGTGCAATGGAAGGGCAGAGTGTAAGAGCAGAGAGGAGAGTATGTGGGGCTCCTACAGGGAACAAGTCCTAACACGGGCTCATCAGCTTCACCATTTAGGCAGATGTGACACATGGCTTCTTTTATTCAAATGTTTATTGCTCCTTATAATAATTTTGCCTAGCAGCAGTTCTAAGCTACAAAGAATGTGATCCTGACAATCAAACCATCTGTCTCTGGCTACGTGTGCCAATAATAAAATGACTTATCTTCGTTCGAGATGACACATAACCCTAAACGTTCTCTGATATAACGAACGAGGGCAGGAGGAATGTACTAATCAATACACACAAAGGGTTAACGCAGTTGTTATTTATATTAATTAAAAACTCTACTCAATATCACAAGACAGATAATCCATCAATAATCTCATGCGCACCCAACAGCTGTTTTCATATTTTAAAAGCATCAGTTAATGTTCAGTAAAGTACAAGGCCAAACACAAATCTCTAATTCCTCATTTCTCCTAGGCCATCATTTATACATACCTCGCCAAGAGAAGGATGGACCAACAGACTGGAGACTTTTGAATGAACATCAAATATTCTCTTCCTCTGTTTTAATCTGAGAGGATTTCAGATCCAAAAGATTCATTTTCCTTTTTCCATACTGTCTGCCTCAATACCTTACATAAAAGCCTTAGGTCAGAGAAATGTCTTTTAATGAGACTATCAAAATTTTTCTATACCTTTGGACACTAAAGTTGAATAATCTGGTAGCATAAACTTCATAGTGATATATACATTTTTTAATTTTATAAATCCCTCGAGGGGCTGGAGAGATGGCTCAGCAATAAAGAGCACAGTTGCTTTTCCAGAGGACTTAGGTTCAATTCTCAGCCACCACATGGTGATTCACGACCATTTATAACTCTAGTAACAAGAGATCTGATGCCCTCTTCTGGCCATGATCCAAAGACATGCAGGCAAGCAAAACACACACATGCACAATTTTTTAATGAAAAAAAAATCACTCAAAATGCTAAATTTTAGGAAACTATTAAATTATTTTTCAATAAGGCATGAAGTTCTTCTAAAACATAGGTCTAGTTGTGAACAGTACAGAGAGGTATGAGGCAAGAAGTCTTCTCATAATCATCAGTCAGCCATTCTACTAATCATTGTAAGAACATTCCAGATAATGAGCAAGAGCAGAAAAGAAGTTAGCCTGTAAGTGATAAGAGAACCACATGTGGACTTGAGTGTAACATGACTTCCTGAGACAGCTGTAGAGGCATGCTCAGCACACTGTCCCCCTCAGTCACTCTGCTTCTTCTGCCATGCACAGAACTTCTACTGGGAAAGACTATAACTAGGACCAAAGACTTGCTACTCAAGACTGTGTAGTGAACCTTAAAGGTGGAGCACTCATCTAAGAGGCCACATTCACACATACATACACACAAACACACAGATATACACACACATACATACACACACAAGCACATACACACATATCCATATACACACAAACACATATACACACAAACACACACATGCAAACATACAGCCATACACAAATATACATATACATAACACATATAGACACACACAGGCACACACATGCACACACATTCATACAAACAAACACACTCACATAAATATACATGTAGACATGTACATATCCATACACATGAATTTCTGTTCATTTGTGGGGTGCCTCGTTTAACGACCCTGAGTCATACAACGATTTGAACCCAGATCCAATGAATTCTATTTCTCACTGTACACTCAGGCCTCATAGTCATCATCTATGTCCAGCCCAAGAAGAAAGGAAGGAAAACAGGACACAGAGTTTCCTAAGCCTTGTTTAGAGCTGCACACTTCGATCTGCTCACAATGTGTTGGTGAATCAAAGTCATTACCAAGGTACAAGGAAGGCCACTTCTGCAGTCTCCAAGGCTGGGAAGCTGGGCACAATCCTAACTCTTTCTATAACTCTTTGCTAACCAAGATATGTAGTACAGGGATTGACAGACAGCTGGCATGTGTGCCTGGGGTTCTGGTTTCACTGCAAAGTACATCTCTGATATTTATGACATGTGAACATTCCATAGTAGACTTCACCTCCAGAGCAGGCAGCCTAACCCTGTCAAAATGACATTTGGGATAAGGGATTCTCTAACGGGATGGACACTGAGCACAGCACAAGAGAACTTGTGGCACTGCAGTGATGATGCAGATGCTTACACAGCTGCTCTGTACACCAAGGCATACAGGAAGCACAGACAATATGCTTAAGGATTTACAACACAACATAAGACACAATGCAAGTCTGTTTGTTCCAGAGAGCAAACAAAACAGACGGACCAACCTAGCTGCAGGAATCAGAAGTACAGTGACTGTCCACAACGATTCTGATTAGATTCCAAGTGTGAGACACAAAATTGTAAACATGACTCTCTACAAAGGAAACAAAATGTTCCACAACCAAGCCAAAGCTGATTGAAATTTCCTATACAAATATTCGTTCCTTAAAGGATATTCCTTTCCATAAGGAATGCCAGGAGATCCTATTTGTGTTATAATTGATTTGAAGAATTACTGGTATATGGTCTGCCTCAGAAGCACAGCTTTGCAAGTGTTCTACCACAGAGGCACACTCCCACATGGGAAATGCCAGAATTTACAGGACCATATTTGGAACTAGTTTTCATTCTTGAAGGCTCTATCTAGCCAGCCCTGCTTACCCGAAGCAGATTAACTGTAGCATCATAAAGGGAACTTTTCTTCTGTCCCTGGCTACTCAGTCAGTCAGCAAAGCTGAGAGCTCTTTGCCTGGGAGACATATTCAGTCAATAGGACAACAGACAAGGCTAATTATTAACGTGATAAAGGTCTAGCAGCATGGCACTATCTTTTATATTGTGAATCTACTGCTATAATTATATAGGTTCAAAACCCTGGGGTGACCTAAATAAATGAATACGTGTTTTTAGGTTTCGTTCACACATCCTAGTTCGCAACTCCCAGCCCATGATAGGCAAGAAAAACTAGAATTTTTCTTTACCAAGGCAGATAACAGAAACTCTAACCTTACACGGCTTTTCTGTCTTCTAATTAGCCCTTAAAAAAGAAAACAAACAAACAACAACAATAAAAAAAAAAAAAAAAAACTACTGACCTACACATATCTAACTAGGTCTTTTGATCCTCATCATCATTCCAGAAGTAACCTGTCTCACAGTTGAGAGAGAAGAATGCTACACTGGTAAGCACAAAGACTCTGGCCAAGCCAGGCCTTCCCGTAGCCCAGTCTATCAATAGCCATGCCTTTGTAATCAAGTCCTCATAGAAATCCAGAAGGGCAAAGTTCAGTTTCCAGAGAGCTGAATACTTTCAAGTTCCTGGAAGTTGAAGCAACGAGGGAAGACATGAAAGTTCCATGTCTCTTCCTCAGCTCTCACCCCAGGGTCATCTCCATTGTCCATAGTACTGGTCCTGGTGTTTATCAATGAGCTCAGGGTACAAGTTTTCTTGAGTTCTGTAAAGTACTTTGAGCAAATTAATCAAACCCAAGAAAGAGAATGGGAGAAGTCTGACCAGTGGGTAGGAAACCCAGGTAAAATCACCTGAGCATGAAGGGATGATCTTGGGAACAGAGCCCTGTCCTGTGTGATCTGGTACTGTTCTGACTGACTCGGGACACCCAACTGGAGTCTACTGCAGAAGTGACTGCACAACGAATGGGAAGGAGAAATCCCCATTGGTGGAGGTAGAAGTCATTGGCCATGGTAGACAATAGGAAAACAGATCCACTTTGTTTTCCCTAGGATTACAAACACGTAAAAGAAACAAAATAAATAAATAAATAAATAAATAAATAACCAAGTAAGTGTTCATTCATCTGATTTAAAAACACTTGTGGCCTGTCCAGGTTCAGTCCTAAGTTAATTCAAGTACCTTTCCCATATTCTGGAGCACAGTCTTCTATTGTGAGGACCTATTTTTAATGTCAGTAAAAATTATTAGCCATTTACAACAGTTGTGTGCTAAGAAACACACTGAAGTAAAAGGTTGCTCTTAATTCAGTAACCCTTTTGTATTAATGTATGTTCTTCACATAATGAGCTACTTAGCATTATAAACTGTATATGCATGGGAGATAGCATTTATTTCCTATGTGAGGAGCCCTTGGTATGACCATAGGACTAATATCATGGTTACAGTTTTCTGGGCTCTGCAATCTGCACAAAAGGTTACTGCGGTCTGGACCTTGTACTAAGATTCAGTTTCCAGACTGTGGTGATACTAGGAGGACACAGATCCTAGTGGGAGGTTGTGTTCATCACTGGAATGTGCCTTGCACATCAGAACCTTCCAGTGTCTGTTTCCTCTGAGCCATGAGATAAGAGTCTCCCTGCATCATACCCTCCTTGTCATGTTATCTTGCCTCCCTGGAGGCCCAAAAGCAGTAATATCAACAGACTATGGGCTGAAATTTCCAAAACTATGAGCCAAATTAAACACTTCATCCTTTTAAGTTGGTTTTCTCTGGTATTCTGTTATAGTGTTAGAAAGCTAACTAATACAGAGTCCTCTAGTAAAGACTGTGCCTCTACGTATCCAGCTACATCTCAGATATGTGGTTCTTTATTGCTGAGAGGTGCTCTGGATTGGTGTTTGAAAATGAGAAAAAGCAACTTCCCCAAAGACCTAAAAGCCGAAAGTTCTCAATGTATACCTCAATGCAGAGCAGACATATGAATCATTTATGGTTGCATATATATAACATATACTCTTAACTTTGCAGTTAATCACAATTGGCATTTTAACTTTAATGATGATCAATGTCTAACAATCCGATTTCCAAATGCCACACTTCTGTAATCCAACGTTGTATCTATCACACTATTGGCACTTTTCTGATCTTAGCTTCACCCAAAATTATCTTTATTCTGTAATTAAAACACACTTTTTGTGTGTATCATCTTTGATGTCAAAATCTACAGAATCACATTTTAGGGAAAAAGTAATCACTTTCCTAATTTCACCATAATTACACAGTAAGCAGTCTGCCTGCAGCAGACACTTGAAGCCCAATTTTGGAACTCATCTGTGCCGTCTCTAAAGTTCACAATTAGTACAGTCTTAGAGTGTTCCTTTAAAGAAAATGCCATGCTGGTTCCATTTATAGGAAATACGCTAACTACTTCAACTCCTCTGTTTCCAGTCTAAGATTAGAGTGGGATTCTCCCCTACGCCTGACTTTCAGTTGTCTAGTACATGCCCTGATTCTCCCTTCTACTGGCTAGAGGTGGGCAGATGATTTAGGAAATGTGATCAGCTGCTTCGGGACCTCTCAGGCAAGCAGAGCAGGGCCTGTTCCAGGTGGCGGTGACCTTACGCCGCACTAGAACTGCACGCTGGAAGACTATTCAAGCTGACATCAACATTACCGACACATCATTATAAATAAAACAGGAAAGCTTCCCACCTTATAACTTCTCTGACCAGAAATGTTTGGAGAGCTGCAACCTCACCATCAGGAGCGCACAAGAGGGCAATGCAGGTAAGGGACACATGGCCAGGGATGACCCCTATTATTTTGAAATACCCTAAAATATGAGGAATCTGTGATTTGGGGTGACAGTCTTATCCAACACCCATCCCATGGCATTTGTGCCTGGATGAGTATCTTAGTATCCACAGAAATACACTGTCTTCAGAATCAAAGTTCCCAAATACTACCAAGCAGGGTAGTAACATGGATGCCATTCCAGCAGAGGCCAAAACATTGTGATTTAGAGACTAGTCAACATGGGAAGACTATGACTCAAAACAATAAAACAAAAATAATTAAGTAAAAGATTTTTTAAACTAAGCCCCTAAATACTCTGTTGAGCCTAGACAGTAAACAGATGTCATCCATGTTGCAGGAAAAAAAGTACCTGATAAAAACTAAAGCACCTGCCAGGCTTACAGAAATTTCATCTATGAAATTCAGACACCTGTCAGAGACTATGAGATTATAAAACACACACAAGAACATCCCCAACCTTGTTATAGTCAATAACACCAGCATATCACAACTCATGCTCTGAAAAAAAAGAAGTCTTACCTAAAAAAACTACAGATGAGCCAATTTTACTGCTGCATATCCACAATCTCAGCACTATAGAGCCTGGGTTAGGAGGGTCATGGGTTCAAGGCCATGCTGAGCCATATAAGCACACCTTATTTTCCCAAAGCCAGAAAACATAAAGACTTAACAAATTTCATTAGCAGACAGCATCCTATATTTCTAATTCTGAGTTTCCTAGAAAGATATCCAGGAAATAGAGACAAACCTCTTTAACCAAGATGGGCTGCAGTAAATCTATTCCAATATGAAAATGTAGGTACTGGGGGCTTCCCTTATCATGGCTCACCATGAGTGCTGCTGCCATCAGCTCTTCTCTCAAACATTCTTTACACAACCTGGCAACCACTGATAGTTAATCGAGTAACTTGATGCTCTAATTCGTAGCATACGTTAAGGGCATAAAGACAGCTTCTTAAATAGTTTGGATTGCAATTATCTAAAAAGAAACAACAAAAAGATTAATCAAAGATTAATTAAATTTTTAGATGTACACCTTTTAAAAGAAACATTACATTATACGATTCTATATTTCAGAAAAGCCATCTCTTCCTGGGAAGAGGGGCTATAGAAGACAGGCCATCCACTCATGACAAATACAAGACTGGCCCTCTAGTAGTAACAAGAGTAATTCACAGGCTATGTCAGCCTGAGTGTTGCATACTCCTTTCCAATAACAAACAGAAGCCTTAAAACTAGACTTAAAATATAGAGAAACCTAAAGGGAACAACTGAAGACTTGGTTTCCAATGCGTTGCTTTCCAAGAAGCAAATGAATAAAGCCAGGTGGGAAAATGTTTTTCTTTTTTAAATTTTTTTATTAATCATTTCATTTGTTTACATCTCAAATGACATCCCAGTTACCCCTTCCACCAAATCCCCCATCGCACATCTGCCCTCCCCCCTCCCTTTTGCCTGCATGATAGTGCTCCCCCACCATCCACACTCTCCCATCCCATGAATGTTTTTCACAACAGAAACTAAGGCACTGACTGCACACCTATCCCAATAAGGTATTTTTCAAATTTTTGCTGAATTCCATGGTATCAGTAGGTAAACGGAGACATAAATGTGCCCAACTCCACTTGTATTTCTGCTTTGACAGTGAGACACTTAGGAGGCAGGGCAGGGTGAGGTTGCTAAGAAGCTAAAGACCTACAGCCGCCCCTACCTTCCTTTCAATTTTCACTGACAAAGCAAGGCACTCCACTCACATTCTTTATTTTTCTTAGTTAAGAATTGTGATCAAGAGAATTAGGTCAGGAAACTTAAAACATCATACCTATAATTTTATCTTACACTCATAGTAAATATTTGGTTAAAGAAAAACAACCTCATTTTTGTTGAGGTATAGCAGGAGGTATAGCTGAGCAGTTAAAAGCACTTACTGCTCTTCCTGAGGTACTGAGTTCAGTTCCCAGCATCCCCTTCAGATGGCTCACAACCACCTGTAACTCCACCCCAGGTTATGCCTTTGGCCATCAGAGACAACTATACTCATGTGCACATACCGTCCTCCAACACACACACATATACACAGAATTATAAACAATAAAAATACTTTTTAAAATCTCAGTAACTAATAAATACTAAGTAAAATTTTTTCTTCAAAATCACTTTATGTAGATTAAATTATTTTAATATTTTAAGTAAAGTAAATGGTTTAGTTTAACTCAATCGTCTTCAACTATAAGTTATTTTTAATCAAACGCAACTGAGAAAGACAATGGAACAATGACCTAGTTTTGTAATTCTCACCCTGACCTCTCACCAGGGGTCATTCAATGGGAAAATGTACAGATTCTAAAACCGTGTCTAAGATTCTGACCCATGAGAACACAAGGACGGGATCCCCATGAATCATTTCCAGCACTCCACAGAAGTGTGTAATTCAGGAGCCACCTTCTTTCCAGACAAGATTCTTTCAAAACTTGAAAGTGAAAAATCCTGACCGCATCTTACCTAAAGACCAAGAACCCAATCCTGCAACCACTACTGAGTGTGCACACTGCTAAGTGTGAGTCCCACCAAGTGAGTTCACACTTACCCCCAAACTAATTTCCTTTAAAGCAACACAACTTCTGAATAGGGTCTCCCCTAAGAGAACTGCATCTGGGATCTTTCCAACTTTTCACAGCATTCAATGCCACCAGCCACCATTACTGTTCCCCACTAACTGAGCAGAACACACAGGAAGAGCAGTAGCTGTTTTCTCTATTTTTCTGAAATTAAAGTTGTAGGTAACCTCTGTTAGCAAAGAAGGTGAGACAGGTTGGTGACTGACACCCAAACGTTAGTCATGGCATGTGCTTTGGGCCAAACTATGGCACAGTAGCAACTTAAACAGAGCTACTTGTCAACTGTAAGTAAAGCTGGCTCCAAACGTAGTATAACTTATAGGGTTTATTTAAGGTCACTGACAGAGGAACTTAATGTGTAGAATAGAATATTCCTAAAAGCCTATTGTAAAGTTCACATTTAACATTTTCCATGACACAATGCTTTGTAAATGGTCATTCTATAAAAGTGAAAATATGAAGAAATGTACAAATCAAAACTATAATCATTTTCTGTTTCCAAGCACCCTCTATAGAAAATGGTTGGGGGGGGGGGGAGATTAAGAAAATAGTCCAAGAAAATAATGAGAATCAAACATCACACTTGGAGAACTTACTGTAGTAGCAACAGCTTTCAAGCTTCAATCCAGTGTCCAAGCACAAATTAGCAAACATATGGGATAGGGGAGATGGCTCAGTGGTGGAGAGCACTTGCTGCTCTTGCAGAGGACTGAGGTTCAGTTCCCCGCATCCAAATGGTGGCTCACACCATCTGTATCTCCAATATGAGGCGATCCAACACCCTCTTCTAACCTCTCAGGCCCATCCATGCACACAGTGCACAGATACTCAGGCACACACACAGGCACATAAAATCAATATTTTTTAAAAAAAAAATAAATAACAAGGATATGTTTACTTGCAGGGAAGCTTTTCTTTTCCTCAAGTGTCTCGTAGTTCGGAGAAAAGGCTGGTAGTTAAAAATATACCTTTGATTAATATAAGTGGAGACTGGTTGAATGATCATTACTGCAATGAACTATGTTTTATGAACAAAAATTCTGTGTAAGTAAGTAATCTGAGAAAAAGCACGTTTCTGAGAAGACGCTTTATTGGCTCAAGCTCTGGGACCACAGATATGAACTATTAGATTTGCAGCCTGCTAATGCTGGCTAAATGATCTATGGCTAGAAACAGCTGAAAAAATGGGCAATCCATGGATTACTCCACTGATTTTGGCTAAAATTTTCAAGAGACAAAAGGGGGTCATATGAGGGCGAAGCACAGCTGTTACAGTAAGCAGGAAAAGCCACACTCTGAGGAAACGCCTCCTCGTGATCTCAGAATATGACTTACTGACCCCTTATCCCCCACCCCAGAAACCACTACTAGAAACCTGACCAGGACATAAAATAAAAAGCAGAACTTTGTCATGATTTGAAGGAAGTCCGTGTACAGCTGTACCAGGCCTATTTCAAAACCAAACCGAGTACAAAAAAATCAAATTCAGCATCTCTCTAAAGACAACATACACAAGACCCAATGCTGCATCCTAACATGACGTAAGAGAAAGGAGGGGACTTCCCAGTGAGATAGCAGATGGGAAACCTTATCAGTGTACTCACTGATAGGAAGCAGTCAGCAGAATGCACAGTAGCTTCTGTTCTTGCATGAGTCCGTAGCTGTAAAGGAAGTCAGCAAGCCAGGTGAGATTTCCATGGAGAAGCCAGCAGCAGCTGTGGGTTGGAGGAGCTGCCAGCCACAAACAGCCAGGCAAGGTGGAAATCCCCAGGAAGTGCTTCCCTCACACACAGCAGTGCTGAAGCCATAGACAGATGGAAGATCAAGGGCTGGATGCATAATTGGCAGGGAGGCCCAGGAGCTGAAGAAGCTGAAGCAGATGTGAGGCTTGGCTGAGGTCAATGAGAGCCTTCAGACTGCAACCTCAAACCACCCTGTTCCCCATACACACTGGCTCCTCAGAAAGGCTCGGGGAAGAACTGAGTGAGCCTTGTACACTTCCATTGCCCTGGGCAGGGAGTGAGGGGCCTGAAGTATGACTAGAAAGCATGGCAGGCTC
The DNA here is from genome assembly GCA_030674055.1 of Rhabdomys pumilio. Classification (NCBI taxonomy): domain Eukaryota; kingdom Metazoa; phylum Chordata; class Mammalia; order Rodentia; family Muridae; genus Rhabdomys; species Rhabdomys pumilio. The sequence goes on along the minus strand of JANHMN010000002.1, from coordinate 198,443,759 downwards.
CCCATCAAGGACACCACTAAGGGAAGTAGGAACCCTCAGCAATAGCTCCTGTCCTGCCCTGCCCTATGGTACTGTTCCAGAAACAACAGCAAGGAGGGAACTGAGAATTGCAGAGCTGAATTCAGAGAATCTGGACCAGAAACTCTATGTAACTATACCATGCTGGGTAGTTTTATGTCAAGTTGACAGGAATTAAAGTCATTTGAAAGGAGGGGGCCTCAACTGAGAAGATGAAGATGTGGACAACCTTGCAGGGCATTTTCTTAATTGGTGGTGGATGGGAAGGACTCAACCCATTGTGGGTGATCCTATCCTTACGTTAGTGGTCCTGATTTCTTGAAGAAAGCAAGCTGAGCAAGCCATGATGGGCAAGCCAATAAGCAGCATCCCTCCACACATCAGCTCCTGCCCACAAGTTCCAGCCCTTCCTGAGTTCCTGTCCTGACTTCAATGATGAATGATATGGAAATATAAGCCAGGTAAACCCTTTCCTCCCCAGCTTGCTTTTGGTCATGGGGTTTCATCATAGCAATAGTAACCCTAACTAAGGCATAGACTAAACCTCAAATCTGGATTAATATATTTGAACTAGAAATGAAAATTGCCACCCCTCATCAGCATGGTTTGCTTCAAGAAACCAGGAGGGAAAGAATTCAAATCTCATCCCACCAAGGAAGAACCAGTGACTGGTATGACATTTTAAATCTAATGTACCTAATGTCCTAGAACACATCATGCATCCTAACTTGCTGATTCTCCAGTGACTATGGTACTTAAGGAACCTGCTGATTAAACTGGCTGCTACAGGATTTGCAGAGTGGGCCTACCCAGATGCTGGGTTGTTCATGAAGTTAACATCTTATTCCAAGAATAATATAGGAGTCATACCGGGTGCCCCAGGCATGTGAACTGCATGTTTCAACTTCTGAACTATGAAGCTCAACTTTACCACAACCTATTTCCACTTAAATACTGCAAATATGGTGCAAGCACATAGCATGGAAAGAAAGAGAAGAAGGGAAGGAAGAAGGGAGAGAGAGAGGGAGAGAAGGAGAGAGGGAGAAAAGGAGGGAGGGAGAAAAGGAGGGAGGGAGAGAAGGAGGGAGGGAGAGAAGGAGGGAGGGAGAGAAGGAGGGAGGGAGAGGCGGGAGGGAGGGAGAAAAAGAGGGAGGGAGGGAGAGAAGGACAGAGGGGGGAGGAAGGGAGGGAGGGGGGAGGGAGGGGGTGAAGTAACTGCAGTGTATATCCATACAGTAATATAAGGAACATGATACTTGAAGGCAGTACACCCCCTGAAAAACACCAGCTTCATCCTGACAGCACCTATTGCTGTGATGAACACCATGCATGACCTAGCATGACTTGGAGAGGAAAAGGTTTATTTCATCTTGTAGATTACAGTCCCTAAACGGAGGAAAGATGCTTTCTGCCTGCCTCCCCAGCTCATCTTCAGTATACTCTCTCCAATATAACCCAGACCCTTCTGTCTAGAGATGGCACTGCACACAGTGAACTAGGGTCTCCTACACTAATTGGTAATAATAATGATGATGATTATAATAATAAAAGTAAATGTCCCATAGATATGCCAACAGTAATTGAGGCAATTCCTCAACTGAGTGCTTCCTCTTCCCAGATGTTCAGTGTGACAACCAATAGTATTCATCACGGTAAATTAGATAAAATACCTGGAAAGGAATTTTTAAACTATTATCACAACACTATTTAATGACATCAAAGATTATACAATAAACTCCAAAATGAATTCAGAGTGCATTCAAGTAAACAGCCAAAATGAGAAGTTTAACATAATATATGAAAGAAAGTATATGAAACTGTAATCAGGTAACTAGAAATACAGAAGAAAGACACATTGAAATGGTAGAAATGAACCTCAGTAAGCCAAAAAAAACTCAAAAGAAATTGATATTAGTAGAATGGATAAAGTGGAAGAAAAGACAGATAAATTAGAAAATGGGCAAAGGCAAATTTTTATTTATTTGCATGGACAGACCATGCAAATTCCATGGGACAGCATTAAAAGACCAAATTTAAAAACCATGAGGATGGAATAGCTTCAGGGTAAAGACAAAAACATTAAATTTCATCAAATCACCACAGGACAGTTTATAGATCATGAGAGATGACCACTGAGTCTCGGGCGTATGTAGAACAACAAACAAAGCAGAGAACAATCTCCTGACATCATATTACAGTTAAAACACTAAACCTGGGGAACAAAGACAAAAACCCTGGATGCTCATCAGAGAAACACCAAGTCACAAGCTACACATTTAAATTATAGAATTATATCATTATTAGAATTGTAGCAGGTTGTTCAACAGAAACCCGAAAAGCCAGAGGAGCATGGAATGATGTAGTCCAAATACAGGAAGACGGGAATTGCCAGTCCGGATTACTATAGACAGCAAACTATCTGTCAGAGCAGAGGGAGAGAGGACTGTCCATGATAAAAACAAGCTGACGGAATCTATGAACACTAACCCAATGCTCTAGAATATGTGTGGAGGAATCGTTGGAGAAAAACAAACACACTCAGGAATGAAGGAAGCTCAGCAGAAAATGAATACAAATAGCAAGACACCGAGCATCCCCGTGACACGTACCTTTCAAGAGTAGCTCTGAATAGTAAGGGACTCAATTCCTGAATCATAGAAGAAAGACTGGCAGACAGACTTAAAGACAGGATCCATATGTTTGTTGCCTAAGAAACGTCTCTTAAAATCATAGGCAAAATGCCACCTCAGGGAGAAAGGATGCAATGGATGCAATGGGAAATGGAACTAAAAAGCAAGCATGGGTCATGTTGTAACGGTGGAAAAAAATACACTTCAAATCAAAATTGGAAGAGTTAGAAATGACCACTTCATATTGAATGAAGGAAGAATTCATCAAGATAAAATTACAATTCCAAGCATATATGCACTGAGCACTGGCACACAAGTAACTTAGTAAAACAAACATGCATTAAGTGCAACACAGTAATAACAAGTGACTTCTATGCCCAGCTCACATCAGACAGAAAGTAAACAGGGAAACATCTAAGTTAAATGACAACAGCATACATCAAATGGACAGAACAGTTACAGAGACGTCCGCTGATCATTATGGTACACATATGCTTCTGAGTAGCCGATGGAAATAGGTTCTCTGGAATAAGTCATCTCTTAGGAAATGAAGCAAGTCTTAACAAATACAGGGAAACTGAAATAATTATGTGTAACTTGTCTGATCACAAATAAAATACAAATGAACAGCAAGAGAAACTGCAGAGTGCACACAAACATGGAGATGGCTGGATCACTGGAGAAATCGAGAGGGAAAGCTTGAAGTCCCTAACAATGATTGAAAATGGTGAAGCCTACGAAAGTCAATGAGAGCAGCCCTAAGCCAGGCATGGATAGACAGAGCCCTAAGTGCCTGCACTAAAGAATCGGAGATGTCAGATAAACAGTGTGATTTATATCTTAGGGCCTTAGAAAAACAGGATCGAGGCAAACCCACATCCAGAAAGAAAGTAACTAAGATCAGGACAGAAATTAGTGAAATGGAAATGGTAAAAACAACACAAGGAATTGATGCAATAAAGAGTTGACTCTTGATAAAAGGTAAACAAATTGGCAAGCTTAGTCAAACTAACCAGATGAAAGAAGACCCAAATTAATAAAAGTACAGAACCTTTAACTTTTCATCAACACTATAAATGAAACAGAGGCCATTACAACAGGTACTGGTAAAGTTCAGAAAATCTGTTAAGACACCTTTAAAAATATATATTCTACTAAGTAGAGAGATCTAAAAGAAGCCAATGAATTTCTAGATACATATGGCCAATCAAAAATAAACTAAGATGAGATCAACAAACCAAACATCTCTAACAAGCAACAAGTTTAAAGGAACAATTTTAAAAACCTCCTGACTACAGACATTCAGGTTCAGACAGATACAATGGTGAACTCTACCAGACGCTCAGAAAGGAACCAGTGTTTCTCACACTATTCCATCAAATAGGAAAGCAATAGTACAAACTCAAAGGACACAACAAAAACTTACAGACCGATCTTTGTGATAACCATAAGATGCAAAAATTCTCAACCAAATACTTGACAAAGGGAGTTGAAGAACAAATCAACAGATCTTGGAAACTAGTTCAGCCACTGTGGAAATCAGTATGAAGGTTTCTCAAAAACAAACTAACAAGCTTATCTTATGACCTGACTTCTACAGCACTCCTGGGTATTTAACAGAAGGACTTCGAGTCACCACAGAGACACTTGCACATCATTGCTTCCTGAAGCACTACTCACGGGGTCTAACCAACTTAGGGATCTGCCGGAAGAGGAAAAGATGGGGAAAATGTGATTTATAGACACAGTGGAATTTTTTTTAGCCATAAAGAAGAATGAAGTTAGGCCTTTTACAAGATAGTACAGCTGGAAATAATCATTATACAAATAAAGACAGTCTCAGACAGACAAATATTCTCTGTTTTCTAGTCTTTGTGGATATGTAAAATCATAAATGTACAAATGACATAAACATAGAAGCAAAAATGGGAGACAAAGGGGACTAGTAGGAAAGGGAAGGGTAGAGGAGCAGGGTATAACAGGGTGGGAATACACTCAGTACACTATAAGCTAGAATGAACATGGCCTGATGTGTGATAGGGTGTGGTTCACTTGGTAGAGTACTTGTCTAGCAGGCAGGAATGTCCTGGGTTTAGGTTCCTAGCACTGCATAAATGGACCTCAGTGGTGCTCATTGTCAACACTCAACTCCCTGTCCAAAGCCATCTACCCGGACTAGTGGGCACCACCACAGGCAGCCCCTGACCTCGGGAGGGAAAACAAAACTACTGCCACATATGGATTCCAGAGCAGCTAGACATGGGAGACTCTGTCAAAAGAAAGGGAGGGAGGGAGGGAAAGAGGAAGAGAGGGAAGAGAAGAGGGAAATGGGGGAAGAAGAGAAACAAAAATGAAAATGAACTGAAATATCTATATATAATTTCTAAAAAGAAAAAAAGTAATAGGAAGAGGGGAAGAAAGTGAGAGAAGAGGAGGATGGAGAGAGGGAGGGAGGGAAGAAGTGAGGGAGGGAAGGAAGGAGGGAAGGAAAGAAGGAAGGAAAAGAGGAGAGGAGGGAGGGGGAAGAGAGGGCGAAGAGGAGGGAGGGAAGAAAGGGGGACGGAGAGAGTAGGTCATCATTTTCTGTTTTCTTTCTCAACTCTTCCTGTCCTAAAACAAGCTGTTTCCTTTCCAACAAAGAAAGAACGGCAAACTTTACAGCAGAAATTTATCTAACTTAATGAGTAAGCATACAAAAGCTGGAAAGGGACATGAGAGGAAACTCAGAGGAACTCAGTTTTATGAGGCAGGCTTCCAGATTTATGTGTGAAAAGATGGAAGGTCAGAGAAGGGAGTGTGTGGATAATAATTATGAATGAGTTAGGTGGCAGAGGTCAGCTAAACAAACTTCAGTTGTTTTGAGTTTCAAAATCACACTTCCAACAATTTATTCCAAGAGTTAAGAGAAACTTCCATTATTTTACAACCATGTGTAGAAAAATTTTCAGTTCTGCAGCCATAATTTAAAGTCTGATTTTCCTAGATTGGGAATGATCTATTATGGACTTTATATATTTCATAAATAGAGTAGCAACTCACAATTGTCAAGTCACAAAATCGAGGACTAAATCCATTTGAAGTACCAAAAACACAGTTCCTAGGTGTGATGTCATGACTGTTTGTCTCACAGTGATGATCTTGGCTTCCTTTTGGGAGGGGATATGCCAAGCCAAAAAGATCTGTAGCCCAGATTTTGTTGGAAGCTAATGGCAGTCACGTGACACAGCCTTGACCAGTGTGCTGCAGTGGAGAAGCTGAAAAAAGAAATAGGGACTCTTCAGGTTTAAGGTAAGCCTCCAAGACCCTATCTCTCAAGAAAGAAAACTAGTATCCACAGCATGACTAGATTAAATAGCACAGACATAACATCACTAACCAACAAAAACAAGAGCTCAGAGATGTTGCTGGGGGGCTTAAGGGATAACCTGACTCAAAGACTAGACTTCTTCCTGTTTCTATGGATCCCCAGACACAAACCTATAGAAGGCAAATACTGTTTTTTAATGAGTGTGAGTGTGAGTGTGTGTGTGTGTGTGTGTGTGTGTGTGTGTGTGTGTGTGTATAAACATGTGAAACACACTCAGAAGCTAGAGACCACTGGGTGTCCGCTGTTCTCTATTCCTTTGACACAGGTTTCCTCACTGAAGCTCCAGTAATCCCTCTGTTTCCAGCCTCCACCTCCTTCTACCCACTCAAAGTCCCCTACTCCCACCTCTGCCCACCGCTGGGGTTAAAGGAGAATGTGGCCAAACCTGGCTTTTTAACATGGATGCTTAAGAGCTAAACCAAGGCCTTCATCCATGTGTAACAAGCATTCGTCCTCGTCCTCCATCCCCAGCCCATCATCCAAACACATAGAACACAAAATTCCATAGTAATTTCTAGCTGCTGATTTACTTTGACACAGTGTAAACTTTTAGAAGCCAGGAAGCTGGTCATAACTACTAATAAATGCTTATAGCTGAATATGTAAATCAATGTATAGATCACTTTTTAAAAAGTATTTATTTACTTATATAAGTACACCATACCTGTCTTCAAACACACCAGAAGAGGGCATCGGATCCCATTACAGATGGTTGTGAGTCACGACATGGTTGCTGGGAATTGAACCTCTGGACCACTGGAAGAGCAGTCAGTGCTCTTAACTGCTGAGCCATCTCTCCAGCCCTATAGGTGACTTTTTAAGAGATTTTATAGAGTATATAGTCTTCCAAAAAAAAAAAAAAAGGAGCTGCACAAACAGGTCAGCTGCACCAGCATGCCACTGTAATTGCTCAATGCTCTAGTAAAAATCCGTACCCAACAATAGCTATTCACCCCAAGAAGACAGAGAGTTCAGCTTTCCATCTAGCTTTTGGTCACCACCCTCACCCTTCCGATGAGCACAAGTTTAGAGGGAGCTGAAGGGACCAGCTTAAGTCCTGTATCTGGTAAAAGGCAGACTTAATACTGAAACTCAGCAAGGGCAGTTTTCAAGTTTCTGTTCCATCATGCCTCCCACTTTGGGCTGTTGTGAAAACATTTTGTTAAAACTTGTATTTGCATACTACACATAGACACTAACTCAGGAAACATCTACATGAACCTTCATGTATAGACCCAAAGCAACCTCAAGCACAGTATTTGCCATATCCTGAGGCAGACATGGCTGGGACCCAGATAGGGATTCCCTAACTTCTCTGAGCATCTATGGCACACTTATGAAAAAGCTATCTGTCCAACCTAGACAAGACACTAGGCTTCAGTGTCTCTGAGAGTCAGACAACCTGCTAGAATCTGGATCTTAAATATCTCCCCATAGTGTTCAAGGCTTGCTGTTGTGTCGTCTCCAGTCTCACATCCCATGTCCCCTCAAAATATTTAAGATGTGAGGCTAAGAGGTTTTTTTAAATCACTGGCCTATGTTTGAAGGGAACAATGAGACTTTAATTCCCCACTTTTCTCTCCAGCTTTCACTCCCTCCTTCCTTCCTTCCTTCCTTCCTTCCTTCCTTCCTTCCTTCCTTCCTTCGCTCTCTGACTTTGCCTATTCGATCTTGGCCATGACAACAGACTTCTTTAATCAAGCATTTCTGCAGTGAAGCAAACAAGACTTCGCATCTGAGGTTGCTTATGTCAAGCACTCTTGTCACAGTAACGTAAGGCTGACACAGATCCCTCCTCATAGATGGTACACAAACACTGAAGCACCTCTGTCGTGGTGGAGAGCATATACCAAGACCCTGGGGGTCTCTGACCCTGCATGGCCTCTGAAATAAGAGCCACCATTCCTGAGCAGATTAAGATAGTGGACTCCACTAAACCTACATGAGAGTGAAGGAAATTCAGTGCACAAAGAAAAATATTAACACTGTACTCAACTACATCCTTAACACTTTTTTTTTAAATAAATAATGCCTCTTTCAAGCTGATGAAAACCTCAGCAAAATATTTATCCAGTCAACATCTTAGTGACATAAGCTGTTAGGATAGGACACACACACACACACACACACACACACACACACACACACACACACA
>JANHMN010000002.1:198355865-198435579 GCA_030674055.1 Rhabdomys pumilio | reverse complement strand
CACACACACACACACACACACACACACACACACACACACACACACACTCCAACACTTCATCAATGCTCACAGAGAAGAAACAGACTCTCCACCCCCGAAACACTTGCTAATTATTTTTACACAATATGTGCACCGTCTGCAGTATTTGCTACTGACGGGAACATGAACCACAACACATGAGCAGAGCCTGCTGCTCCACTGCCCAGCTGATACAACCCTGCGATTCTGTAGCAATAATGAGGGTTTTTCCGAGTCATCGTCTCTATCAAAATAGATGTAGAAATGCCAAATCCCCACGTAGGATATAAAAGCGGAAATGCGTTAGAAGCCAAACTTATTTGAAGTTATTAAGTGAGAAAGCATATTTCCATGGTTTGCTTGCCCTTTTTGTTAGTTATGTCCGATTTTAAAATTTTCCACACACACATGCTTTATTAGAATCTCAACTTAGTATTAAGGTGGTGTGGATTTTGTTTTTAACCTCCAATAGTGATTTTTTAAGAGATAAATATATTCTTCCTTTTTCTTTTCTTCTCTTTTCTTGTAACATCTTTCAGTACTTCCCCACAACACAAAGGTGGAAAGGTGCCCTCAAGTGGCACCCACAATCTTTCTACGGAGTTATTTCTCTGTGTGTTCATTCTCCACCAAAGGCCAATGATTTTAAAAGACAAAATCACAAAGACAGAGGAAGAAGGTGGTTTTCAAAGGCAGTAATTGGTCACAGAGGTGACTCTATTTTCAACTTTTTATTTTTTATTTCAAACTACCAGTTGCCTAGCAAATTGGGAATTCTTTATGAAAGCTCACCTTTCTCCTGGTGTACCCTGAAAAACAGCCCAAAGGCATTGAGACTCCCCTTTGCATTTGACACCACAGCAGAAAGACACTCTCCCATTCACGCAACAGAACACTGAGGTCCACACAAAATTGGCTGCCACACAGGATACTAGGATTGACGCTAAAAGAAGGGCGTGACAATAACTCTTCATGTGTCAGCTGTCTTCTCTTATCTTTCTCTGCATCTTACAGTAATTAGCAACAACTGACTAACCTCAAAAAGTCATAGAAGCAGCTAACACACAAATAAACATGAGGAGGTGTACTCAGCCGGTTTATGATTATATCGGGCACAATCTTGGTACTGTTTCCTAGACCAACAAAGTCTGACCATAAAAGGACTTCTTGGTTTGGTTGGGATTTTTTTGTGTTTGTTTTAGTTTTTAATTTTACTCTTATTTTATGCGTATGGATGGTTTGCCTGCACATATGTCTGTGCACCATGTGTATGCAGTGCTTTTAGAATCCTGAAGAGGGCATCAGATCCACTGAAACGGGAGTTACAGACAGTTGCGAGCTGCCTTGTGGGTGCTGAGAACCAAACCCAGGTCCTCTGGAAGAGCAGCCAGTGTGCTCTTAACTACTGAGCCATCTCTTCAGCCCCCTTTCTTCGTTTGTTTTGCTTTTTTTATTTTAATAAATATAAATTAAAGAAATTCCACCCATGAAAAGACAACTTTTTGGCCACTCACGGGAAAAATGTACCAATAAGAAGCAAAGTACTGTTTCTCCTCCTGGTCCACAGTGCTGTATTGTGAGCAGACAAGGGTAATACTGTTCCCTCCTGCTCTCCAGTTTTCAAAGGTATTTTACGAATGATTATGTAACATGTTTATAAGCTCAAAGTTAGTTTTAAGACTCTTGCAACCTGGGGCCAAAGAGATGACTCAGTGGTTCAGAGTAATCACTGCTCTTACAGAGGGCTGTTTTTGGAGAGAATGGGAGTTCAAATCCCAGCTCCCTTATCAGGCATTTGGCCATCACCTTTAATTCCAGCTCCAGGGTATCCAACACCTCTGACGTCCATTGGAACCTTCACTCACTTGCACAAACCCACAGACAGACCACACACATACACCCAAGTTCAATTCCCAGCACACACAAGGTGGCTCATAGTCATCCATAACTCCAGTTCCAGATCATTTTTGGCCTGTATACACATGTGGTGCACAAACACACATGCAGACATACATGGGTCCATGCACATGAAAATAAATCCTTAAAGAATGTGCAAGCCTGGTGTGGTGGTACACACCTTTAACCCCTTATCTGTAAGCTATATATACATTTCTATTTCCGTGTATATATATACACAGAAATGTATGTTCATCATACAAGCTAACATATACAAAATACAAAAGATATATAACGTGTACAGGCTGAAATGTCCACAGATTTCTAGCAGAGATACCTGTCCATCCAGTTTCAGCTTTTATTTACCTTGACCAACCTGACCAACTAGTTTGAGCTACAAGAGTTCTGAATTAGTTTTTCCACCTGAGTGGTGTATTATTTAACCAAAGAAGTAAAGACTGTTGCAGATTAGAAATCTCATTCCTCTATTATTTAGTCAGTCATCTTTACCTCCCCCAGAGACCCATGCTAGCAATTACCTTGAGCTTATTAACTGGCCATTTGCTCCTTAGTATTTTTTGTTACAGACTAGGGAGGTTATAGACTGTGGCAGCTCACAGACAATGAGTGTTTCTCAAGTCTTAACACTCCCAAACATCCTAGGGCTAAAAACCTAATCTCTAAATTCTTTCCGAGAGAAGCAGAAGAACGGGAACTGTCCTGAGGTTTCAGAGGATCACCTAAACACTTGAAAAGCCAGACAATGAGAAGTGTTCTTTTGCATAACTTTCCAGGCCTTGCAGCACATGGCCAGACCAGAGCAGAAGCCATCTACGCTGAAAAGACTGGAGCAAAGAAACTCTTACCATCTAATCATTCCCACTCCAGCCTTCTCTATCAGCCTCATAAAGTACCCAAAACCATTACTATCTATAGTAAGGAAAGATGGTATTCCATTCACTGACTGCATGCATGCCTACCCACAGAAACTCATGATCTGTGGGCCATGAGTGGGTGGAGCACCCATGCCTGGTTTATGCTGCCTGCGATTACAAAACAGAGCAGGGCCCTAGGAAAGGGGGAGAAGGGTTATAAATACTTCGTGAGACAGCAATTTTCACTGATGCTGTTAAGTGCCCCATCCAAGTAAGCTTCCTGAACAAAGGTACAAGAATAATCCAGCGAAGTACCATTCATTAAAGGAGAGGTGCCACATTCTTACACGTTTATCCACACAGGGCAGCACTTTCACCAAACAAGGTCATAATCCAATAATCTTGCAAGAAACTCCAAAGGATGGGTTGAGTATGTCTGAGAAAGAAGAGCTATGCAGCCAACAGCTCTGCTAAGTAGAGCAGCTTTGGCCCCTTCTATCCTCACTGTAATCTCTTGGCAAACCAGAGCCAGTAGACAGAAGGATGGACCAATCCTGCCAAAGATTGCCTTTCTTCCTCATGACTAATGACCAAACCTTGGGTCAGATAGGAAAACTGATATTGGGAGAAGACACAAACTGGGTGAGAGGATGGATATTCTTTCTGACATTCATGAACATTTTTCTCTAGTATTTGAAATTGGGTTGCTCCAAATATACTATAATGTTGCGAAATTACAGGATGTGTCAAATAAACCAATACAATGGAAAGAACAGAGAAAAAGAAAGCTATTTTCTATTTGTTTTATACTTTGTGATCCACTCAACAAATGAGATACACTGAGGATCCAACCTGTAGATTTGTTAAGATAAAACAAACAAATAAACAAACAAAAATGAAAAAAACGAGGCAGTGCTGAAAAATCAAAATCAAAAGGTCAATGCATCTCATATCCCTACCACCGCAGTACAGTCCTATCAAAAGAGACGTTCAGTGAAAAGAGACCAAACATTTCACCCAAACAGTCAAGCTTGCCAGAAGCTGTCCAGCTGTCCAATCAATCAATCTCAAAAAGAGATCCATCCACCCTTCGGGTAAGAAACACACAAAAGGTTTGAAAAGATGAAAAAGTATTAAACCAAGTGAAGCAAAAGCAAATGCAAGCTGGACTGGATGGACTGAAGCACAATGGACTTGAACAGACATACAGGAGACCGAGTGGCCCTGCCAGGCAACAAAAGTACAGACCTGAAGGAAAGCTCAGAAAGCCTAAGCCTTCCCTTAGCTAACCTCTTCACAGCAAGGACAGTGACATAGCCTGTGTTAGGAGAATTGGTCAGGGCACCACCAGCTACCAGTGACTTCTCCCAGCTCCCTGAAGTTTCGAGACTTTCTTCATATTCCAGGGACCTCCAAGTTGAGTCTTTTCATCAGGAACACAACACTCTACTTGGGCAGAACCATAGGTTGGTTGTTAGGCAACACAGCCTTGGAGGAGGCGGCTCTGGGGAATGGGACACACAGGAAAAGAGGCCTTGAGGGGTCTGACTCCAGCTCACCCTCTGTGACACGCTTCCTTTGCAGTACTCAACAAATTATTTCAACAAAACAGTTTCCTTATCCACAGAATGAGGATATTGCCACATACCTCACAGGACACACAAGAAAATCAGTAAGGCAGGAATCAGAGTTGCCTAAGGCGATCTGGCCTGTCACTGACAACGTTGGAAGGCCATAACACATTGCTAAGCCTCCTCCAGAAGACTGCCTGGGGTTCCAAGCCTTCACAAGACACTTGGGAAATGTCAGCTTCCTTCCCAGACATCGATGTTGTACCTGAGAGTAACTCCAAAGAGCTATTTTCTGCACAAGACCATAGACTGTAACACACATTCTCTTCCATCTACGTGAATGAGTTTCAGATGACCACATTTTACTGTCCTGATGGCTTTGCCTCACTTCACAAGAGCAAAGTAAGCGATGAAGGGAGGGTAATAATCCCAGCGATAATTTAATTCCCATCACCTCCTCCTCTGTCCAAACTGAGTCATGCAAGTGGGTGCTTTTTCAAACATCCCTCAAACCAAAAAGGCTTAACTGTAAGGTTTTTGCTTTCAGAATTAAAAACAGCAATCCCTCTGTTCTAAACTACAATAAGAATCATGTTGTCTCTGGGACTGTAACACCAACCTACAAAATGGAGAAAGATTCTTCAGAAAATGAAGAATTTACAGTAGGTAAATCGGTGTGATGCTTAAGGTATATCATTATCCAAAGTGTTCGAGTCTTGGCAGCTTTCTGCCTTATTTTATTGGGTAGTTGAAGAAGTGATAGGAACGGACACATACAATGCAGTGGGCTTTATCTTTTCAGATCATCAGTCATCCCCAATGCCAAAGTCACAGTCAAGGTCAACATACTTCCCACTGAGGGAAGTCGGTGTCACCAAGGTAGATGATGCCCATTTATGCTGCCACACACAACCACATAAAATTTAAGACTAAGACAAAACTTGATAATTAATGTTAAAAAATGCATTGCTTAGATACCAATTATAGAAACAGCAAAATGCATAAAATCCAAAATAGAATTTAAAAAAAAAAAAAAAGAATTAAGGATAGATGTGGAAGAACAGCATGTGGCCTTTCTCTTCAGCTTATATATTAATTTTAGGGCATGTAAAAAAACCTACTGTGTGCAAGTTGCTGCATGATTCTCCCTTAAAAACTGGAGCTTCACTATGACCAAAGAGACTGCACAGCTTATACTTTATCCAAGGAAATTCAGTTGACCATAGCTGCTCAAGTGAATCACCAAAATTTTAATCATACATTGGAAGAAACTATATGTCCTATCTAACTTCATTCTATGTAGCTAAATCAGGCGCCAGATTCAGTGCTTTAAAGAAAAGTAGATCATCCCTACACAATCAAATTCTCTGTGATTTAGCACTACAATATTTTACCAGCAAACTATCCATGTATTCCTTTTTAACTTAAAGCATAATGACATAACGCTTTCTATTTATGATGCCTTTATAGGCAATCTTTCTATTTAAGAATATACTGAATATAAATCACTTAGCAGGTATGTTCTCTATTTTATAACCTCAATTACACAAGTATTTTATTTCTATATCAGTAATTTGCATAGAAGTCATTAAATAAAATACCACACTCATAAAACCTCTATTCTGCTACATGTGTTCCTGTGATGAGCACCAAGTCACAAAAACTGGTATGGTATACAGTACTTAGTGTAAGTCTTATGGTAATTTATTCTCCAACAGAGAAACTGGCAAATGGAAACCCTCAGTTACTAAAAGGAATTTAAGATATTTTCTGGAGAAAAAAAAATAAAACAAAATACTGTTCTAAAACTACCCACAATTATATGTCATTTATAAAATTATAAATTAGGCAGTGATTTGAGTTAGTAATGGTGGGAAATGATTTAATACCATCTAATATGATTATCTTTCCATTCTGGGACTTCTCAAAGTACGTGAAGTTTACCCAGTAAAAGAAGGTAAGAAAGACAGGACTTCGCTAAGCTCCACCCACAGAATGTTAAGAAAGCTTCTAAAAGCACTGTAAACCAAGCCTTCTGAGACAAGGAGCTCATGCTCAAAGGCCAAAATTGATATTCTAAGATTAGACTATTAGACTAATTTCATTATTTTGTTCTCCTAAATTGCCAAGCACTTTCCTTTACATAACTTACTCAACAAGCAAATATAAAGCACTTGCTTTGTGTCAAATATTGTGCAAGGTCAATGAGGAAACAGGTCTAGTCAACGTCAGCCTGAGGGAGCTCTGGGCCAAGAGTGTGTTCCTGTGGTGTGTGTGTGTGTGTGTGTGTGTGTGTGTGTGTGTGTGTGTATGTGTGTATACACGCAGTGATAAGACAACACTGAACTATAGAAAGTCACAGGTGCTCTGGAACCAGCTTTATAAATACATTAATAATGAGCCAATATAGCTAATAAGTCATTTGTAATTGTACTTTGTAATATGTACATTTCCTTGGGTTTCTATCTCAATAGGATCCATATATATATATATATATATATATATATATATATATATATATGCATATATACATATATGCATATATGCATATATATATAATTACTGTGACTGCTCGAACAAAATGCCACAGACCAGGTGGCTTGAACAGCAAAAAACTTATTTTCTCACTATCATGGAGGCTAAGGTCTGGGATCAAGGCTCACACAATCATGGCTTCTCCTTGGCTAAGACTGCTACCTTTTCATCTCTATCCTCCTGTGACCTTTCCTCTATATTCATACAGGCAACAGATACAGCAATGTGCACCCAGAACAAGCTTATTTTGAGGCCTATCTGTACTGTAAATCAATCACAAGACCTTGAATAAATGTTTTAATCACTCAGTGTTCTTAGTATCAAACGATGATTATGCCTACGCTGCAGGATTACAGAAAGAACGAAGTTGCATTCCTGAGGCCCAAGGAACGTAGCACAGATCTAAAGCACACTGGGTTCTAAGCTGGGTCCCAAAGTAACCTGGGAAATCACATTATAAAATACTGCAATAGTACAACTCTGAATTACAACTCTCAAATATTATGACTTTGCAAAGTAATGACTCTAAAATATCACAGAACTACTTCATGTCTCCAGTATGGTTCCTTGTATATCCCAATTCATACCTGCTGGCTCTCACTTCAGTACTTGAGCATGTGTGCATGCATGCATTTATCTGTCTTTCTGCCTGTCTGCCTGCCTATCTGTCTGTCTGTGAATGGGTGTTTATGTCTGTCTGTGTATGTATGTCTGTACAAGTATCTCTGTGTGTGTGTGTGTGTGTGTGTGTGTGTGTGTGTGTGCCTATGAGCCTACCTATGTATGTGTCTTTTTATGCCCACGTGCCTGAATATGTATGTATCAGTCTGACTGTCTGCATGTGGGGTGTGTGGGTACATTAGTGTGACTATCTGTCTGTCTGTCTGTCTGTCTGTCTGTCTGTCTGTCTGTCTATCTGTGGCTCTCTGGGAGAGTGTGTGTTTTTGTTTATCTGTCTGTCTGTGAGCTTATATGTATATAGGTGTGTGTATCTCTGTGTCTTTCTGGGTATGCCTATGGTGTGTGTGTGTGTGTGTGTGTGTGTGTGTGTGTGTGTGTGTCTTCCACTCTCAGGGTCTCAGACCTGTGGGAATGTAGGAGAAATGTAGGAAACAGTGACTGTGCACAGTGTTCTTGTTGCTTCTGGGGTTTAAAGGCTATACTGTCTTCTAGCAGGAAATGAGTAAGTTTCTCTTAAAATATTCAGACCAAATACCTTGTTGAGGCAGTAAGTATACCTCCCAAGTAACTACTGTTGTCAGTTCTCCCACAAAGCTGGGAACACCTTGGTTTGGTACAAAGAGGAACATTTCCAGAAGGTTTGACAGACATCTGCAACTCTCAGTCAAGGAGTAGACTCCTCCTGCTTTTCGGTCTTTAGAAGAACCCTGAGAGTTCGATCTGTTTAAATACAAACTTACAAAACAAGGGTTGACCTGTAACTGAACAGTTCAGAAGAGTGCAGTTACAGTGAGTCACCTCAGGTTGAGGACTAAGGCCCAAGTCATCTGTGTGCTTCAAATTCTTCCTCTTCCCTGAGAGGCTGGAGAAATCCCCTGCACGAAACTTAGGACAGATGGAGAGAAGCCTTAGACAGTTGCTTTGATTCCTTCAAAGGGAATAGAAAACGGACAGAATGAGGCCAGGCTCTTGATTCTGCAAGAGCATCCCAGGTCCAAAAGGCTCTAAATAAGAGGAAACACTTTGTTCATTTCCAAGTGCTGCTGTATTTTCTCAGCAGCTGCAATAACTAAACTAATATCCTCCTAAATATGGTCTCCATTGAAACTTGAATAATAATCTATTTAATAATTAACATTCTCAGCAGCATTTTTTTTCAACACAAAGCTAAAAGAGATTTGCTAAATAAAAAGATGTGAATTGGAGAAGAAAAGAAAGCTCTTAAACACCACCACACCACCTGTGTGGGGGGCGGGATTCCAGTTCAAAAGCCATTCTTCAGAGTAACTCAAACTATTGTAAATAACACAGTCAGTCCCCCAACTCTGGAGCACAGAAAAGACACTCTTTCAAAAATAATATTCAGTGGAATATTCCCCTTCAATTAAGTGTATTTCTATTTGGCAGTGATATATTCCCAGGTCATTTTGAAAATAAAATACAGTGCAAAAAGTAAGTACAAAGCCTTTTAGATCATGGTGAGCCTGACTAAATAAAATAATCTTTTTAAATAAATTACTTTCGCCCTGAATTCCCTGCAAGTTTGAAATGGAGAAATTTCTCTAACTTGCTCTTATAAGAAAATACACTAAACAGAAAACAAGCAAAATATATTAAAACTGAGCTCACGGCACAGAGAAGACAAGATGAGCGCGTGTCCTCCAGGCATAGATGATAGGCTGTCTCCTGGGAAACACCTTTGGGCGTGGCTTGCTATTATAACATTAGTTTCTGTTAGAGAAGAAATGAACACAGCATTTCCAGATTACTGATCACCTTTCCAAAATGGTTACTCTGCCATCTGTGAGCAACCAGGGATTCCCTTCTAAGTGTGTAAGCTGGCTTCCTGATCTTCACTGTGGCCCTCCTTTGGCTTGCTCACTCACTGCTTTTCTAATTTACTCCGTGGGCAGAATTTGCAATGTTGGCATTTAGCACTCACTCATTTAGGAGACACTGATTTAGTCCCAATGATGCGCCCAATTTTTTCTGCGCACTAGTCATGTTGTAGCTAAGACACGCACAGCTGACATGGAGACAGAGGTGCAGCACCCACCAGCACTGGGGTTGGAATCTAAGCCAGTTGTGAGGGATAAAGCTCCCCCCACCATCCAGAGTCTACAAAGAGCCATGAGGAGGGTGAGTAGCTCAACGTCAGCAAGTGCACAGCAGCCATGGCATTTAGCTTCTTGGAGTTTAATAACGCTTAATACAGGTTATACAAATAAAGGAGTTAAAATCTCACTGCAGAGTTCAGACCAAGGATGGCTTGCATTTGGCAAATTAGGGAAACAGAAATTAATCCTGAAAGCCCTGGGGAGTTGTCGAAGGGTTGTATAAATAATGCTCCAAGGCTTGTTTTCTGCAGATTTCTTTAGCTGATGTGAAGAAGGAAGCCATAGGCAAAGATGTAAAGTTATAAAGTAGCAGTTTGTGTGTCTGTCTTCCTGAAAACTGTAAACTCCTACATGGAAGGGGAAAAACAACAACAACAACAAAAGAAAGCATCATTTTAAAGAATACCTGCTGCTCACTCCAGAGCCAAGAGAATACATGATTGACAGATGAGAGATGGGGTGAATTATACAGCTGGAACAACTCGGGCTCCGAATGATAAGGATATTGTCATGGCTATGGTTTGAATCTAAGATGTTTACTACAGGTGTATGTATTTAAACCACTGGTCCCCAGCTGTTGGTGACAATTTCGGGGGCTGTAGAACCCTTAAGAGGTAGGAAGCTGGTCACTGAGAAACAGGTCTCATATCCATGTTCTGGTCAAAGGTTCTCTCTTCTTACTTATCAGCAGTGATGGAAGTGTGCAACCTCACATGCCTGCCACCCTGCACCTGCCAGCTCTGCTTATGCCTTCCAGGCCAGAAGGGACTGTACCTTCCCAAACTTCGAGCCAAAATAAACCGTCCCACCTTTAAATTGTTTCTTGTCCTCCATTTGTCATAACAAGAAAACTACTTACAGTCATAAACTTGGGCAGGGAGATGCAAAGAAAAAGAAAAAAGGAACAAAGGGCTATCAGTGTGGGCAGGGGGTTGGGTATGGGGGCAGCAGATTCACTAGATAAGCACCTTGTTACCCAAAGGTTTAGAAACTGAGATAAGACCTATATTTGAAGTGAAGTTGAGGGCTTCTGCTTGTTTGGGGCATTCTGACCTGCAGGTACCCATAGGACTTCAAGGACAAGATCTCTAGCAAAGGATGCACTTGAAACTCAGACAAAAATTTACAGCTCCGGGAGTTTTCAGTAAACAGTAAGCTGACAGAATGGTAAAAGCAAAAGAACCATCTCCTACAGACAGAGTTTTAGAGTGAGCAATGTAGAGGCCTCCAGAGAACAGCAGGTCAAGTGCTGAGTGGTGGAGGCTCTTCATGAAGCTCCGCCTTAACACATAAAAAACAATGTGTGCGCAAGGGAGAAGAAAGCCTTCCGAAGCAGGGACTTCAAAACCTACGGCAAGAACCACAAAAATGAATCAAGCAAGCAAACTCTGTTTACTCTGAAGTGGGGATGTTGCACCTCAGCCGGCAGTTCTGGGACCACACGGCAGCAGAGGCCAACAGCCGGTGTCTCGGAACCTTAAATTATAACCTTGGATGTAAGGAAAGGAGAATCCCTTCCAGCTGCCCGGTTTTATGATTCTAATCAAGTTCCCTTGTGTGTTCACGAAGAACACATGCACAAACCCAACAGAGCAGTCTTCTCCTTTTCAAACACCAGGAGCAGAAACACAAGACAGCAGCTAAAGCTGATCATGTGTGGAATTTCGCTGCTTCTGCTCAACAAATGAGAAAATAGAGTTTGTTCATGTCTTCCAAGTGATGCTGAAGATTTTCTTAAATTGACTTCTTCGAAGGAAAATTATCACTAATAACTTAATTGCTTCCTAGTCTCCTCGCACCCCCGATACCTGATATTTAGATGAAAGAATTTAACAAAATATTAAAAGAAAAGGAATGACTTCCCAGGTATCCAATTTAATAATGACAGACATTATGAATCCCTTCACCTCTAAACCTAACCCATCAGATAAACATATTAAGCTTCCCATTCTATGGTTTTTACCAAAGAAAAATAGTCTATTCCAAATGACACGGAAACACTGTCAACCAATGCTGCTCTGAGGACAATGAGTCTTACTGGTAGCAGCCATGTGACACCATGGAACAATCTCAGGTTTCAATGTAATTGTTGTAGCTAGAGTTTTAGTTTCTTTTTCACAAAACAGACAACAGGTTTCCTGCTCTGATGTGACATCTAGCCTGCTACTCCAGCACGGGGAGTGGCTGAGCGCTGCCATTTGCCTCTCCTGACCATTTAGGAGCTCTTCCCACCCTGCCCGCCATGCTCGGTAGCTTTTATCTGGGTTCATCTATTTAGGTGACAGAGGTAGTTTTACTTACATTCCTGCTTTCCTTTATTACAGGGCCACCGTGTCCCCTACAAAGGTCACAGCTCCAGATTGTTTCTTCTTGCTCCTTCCCTCCAGTCACAAAGCCTCGGTCTTTCTTGCTAGGCCACACTTTAGCACTGTGCTCATCTGCCCACAGTTTCTAAAGGGTCTCCCAGAGGACTTGGCTTATACATATCTTCTAGTCAGGTCCTAAGACGTAAGCTTGAAGAGTGAGTTCTCACAGACACTGTCAAAGGAAATTGTCTGTAAACTGTGATATACAATAAGGTTTCCATGAACCTAGCAGACTTTTTATGAATATACCAGGTTTCAACGCCAAGGAAATCTAACTGAATCTTACAGTATTCCTACAATTCTCAATGTGCTGTAAAAAAAAAATAAACATACAGAAGGCATACATTCAGGATCTAAATGTCCCTGCCAAGCTAACCAGAAGTTTGTTTTTACAGTAGGTATCTGGAGAAATGGCTGAAGGATACAGACCCATCTTTGGAAAAGAGACAAGCTACCACTTTCCTCCCATGTACTTCCATCAGGATGTCCTGACCCTGACCCTGAGATGCTAGCTGCTAAGAGCATCCCATCAAATTCTGAAAAGCAACTAAATGGATTTATATTATTGTTAATAATTACAATTATCAAAGCTGTCATTTTTGAAAGAGATCAATACCAGTGACCTAGATGTACTATGTTCCCCAATAACTCTCGAAATGAAAATGCAGTGCAGTTTCTAAGGTACACAGTTCTTTTTGCCTATAATTCATTTCTCAAACAAATGAAAATTAACTTCAGGTACTCAATGATGACACTTAGTAAGACAGCATTGGCACTGATTCCTCCAGATCTCTTGGGAGAAGGTATAAGGGGTTCCAATTTTTCTAGCTTTTGTTGTAGGCTTGTTTACATTTTTGTTTGGTTAGTTTGGGTTGGGTTGGGGAGTTGGTGTATTGAGACTGTGTCATGCTTATGTAACCCAGGCTGGCTTCAAGTTCAACATCCTCTTGCCTACTGGGTGTTAGGCTTACAGGTAAGTACCGCCAACCCTAGCTTACAGTGGATTCGTTGATAGCTCTACACAGATATTCTTAAGCCGCCAGCAGTTTGTATTGCCAGGAGTCCACAGACAGATACTCAAGTCCCTTAGATAAAACAGAGTGGCATTTGTTTACACACACACCATTATATATTAAATCATCTCACTATTTGTGGTACCTCATACAGCATAAATAGTTATAATAATGTATTGTTTAGGGAATAACCATCAAAAAACTATCTAGAGCTGTGGAAAGAGCTCAGTTATAATGTGCCTGGAATAAATATGTACATGTTCAGGACAGATACTTTTTCCCCCAAATAATTTTGACCTGTAATTATTTGAACACAGGAACTCAGAACCCAGAGCATGGAAAGGAGACTACATTAGCAAATCTGAATTTACCAATAAGCCCAAACAGGCATTTTTAACCCTCTAATTAACTTAATTGTCCAAGGTCAGTATCAATCTGTATTATGCATCTGCCCTGTGGGCCCTGACTTCTCTGAACACAAATTCAGGATGCTTATGACATGTCCCTGTTGGAGAAGGCCTAGCATCTCAAAGCTAAGCAAGATGATCAGAAAACAGATTTTTTACTCTGACTCCACAAAATATTTCTTTATTAAAGGGCTTTCACATTAGGCCCTTAACTGGAGAATACATTTTTATTAAGAATTGTTGTTTAAGTAAATTATTTATTTCTAAAGTCATTTCCGGGTATACAATATAACTGAACTCTAATTGAACTAGTAAAGCTGTGTAACAATTTGGGCTATGTTTCAGTTAGACGATCCATTTATATGCATAACCTGAGGATCTGTGAGACAGAAATTCTATCAGGGACTTTTATAAAAAGGCAATTTGACTTTTTTTTTCTCTGAATTTTAAAGGTGCATAAGTCTTGGTGACCAAATAATTCTATTTCTTGGAATTTAGTAATAAATTTTCACACAAATCATGAAAACCAATGAGAAGAAATCTTCTATCTTTCACGGTCCAATCATGAGAAAACCATTAATGGCAACTGTTAAAGCGCTACAAGATTATGTCTTACCAGACTGTATACAGTGCTACAAAGATGAAATAACCAGTATCCAGACAATAAATAAAATCATCATAAGATAAAGTTATGGAGACAAAGTAGGTCACAAAAAAATAAATGTAGTATGATGCAGTTTATATAATAAAATGCAGCTACATGTACAGTATGACCCAACTTATGTAACAAGAAAACTACGTATATGTGTTTGTGTATGTAAATGAATGGACAAAGAGGGCGGAGAGACACTTGCAGCTGTTGCCAATGGTTCTATCTGGGGAGGGTGTAGGTGGGAAAGCGTACTTTACATATTGCTTCTGTATTTCTGCATTGTCATTTCAACTGGAACATATTAGTACATCCTTTACTTCATTTTAGAAACCAGCGGAAATAAAAACTTAAATTCCAGAGAAGGCTTTGACTATGTAGTCAATAACCAAACATCAGTAGATACAGGAGAACCCCACTCAAGGAACTACATTTCCATTTGACCCAAAGTGATCTCCCATTGAAGACTGAGAAGAAAACTTAGGGTGGGTTGTAGGTGCACCTTGAAATACTCACATGCCGAAACAGATCTAACTTCTCAGTGTTCAGGATAAATACATAGTACAACTGTCAATACAGGGAGAAATTATCCCATGATCTGCAGAATTCAACCAATGACAGAGGCAAGAGAGCCTCTCTGACCCCATAATAAGGGAAGTCACTCATTTCTCTATGCTAAACTGAGCACATTTCAAAGCACTGTCAAGAAATGAGCTTGAAAACCATGCCCCGCTTCTCTCAACTCTGAATACTTGCCAGTGACTTAGAAAATGGGGTGAGGAAAAAAAAAGCCAGATATTAGAACTCTATGCTCATTGAAAATAAGAGAGACTATATAACAAATTTTAAAACCTCCCCCTTAAAAATCAAGTCTGAAAAAGCAAATAAAACTAATGACATTTTCTAGGGCACAGTGCATCTGAGATTCACACTTGACAGAAGGACCGACGTGGGAAGTCTCAGGCTGAATTCCCACCACAAATGTGTCCGGTTTGGCAATAACATGGATTGTGTGCATGCAAGTGGAGGCCAAAGGTCAACCTCCCGTGTCATTCCTCAGCTGCAACATCCTTGAGCTTTGTTTTTTGAGACAGGGTCTCTCACTGGCCTGGGGATGACTGATTGCTTTGTGCTGGCTGTCCAGCAAGCCTCAGGATCTGCCGGTCTCTACCTCCCTGGCTTTGGAATTCTTTGGAATAACACCACTATTTCCAGCTTTGTTACATAATTCTTGGGCTCTCTCTCAGGTCTTCATATCTACGTGACAATCACTGTATTAACTGAGCAATCTCTTCAGCCAAACTTCCAAGCACTTTTTAGTTTATTTAACATATCTATTTGATGTGTATGAATTTCTGTCTGCATGCATAACTATGTACCATGTATGTACCTGATCCTCACAGAGGCCAAAGAGGGCATTAGATCCCGAGACTGAAATTACAGATGGTTCTAAGTCACCGGGAATCAAACCTGGGTCCTCTGAGGGGGGAAAAAAAGCCAATACTCTGAATTAGCTCTCCAACCCCATCCATGCACTTTTAAATGAGGAGCTTTCCCATTCCAGACACTCTGTATCCCTTGCTTCATTATAAAATGTGCATGCAGTGGCAGACTCCGCTGGCATCTCCTCTTGGGAAGGGACATACGTAGGCCACCACACCTAAGGTCCCTGATACCTGTTCAACAGCACCTGTGTATGTGGTTTACCTGTCTCCTCAATCAGAGGTCACAGCAACCTCACTGAAGCCATAAAGCTTTGCCAGCTGAAAACTGGCCCTTGAGAGATGACCTTACCATTTCTTTTGACCTTAATGTTTTTATTGATTATTTGGAAATTTCACATAATGCACCTTCCAGTCCTCCCAGGCCTACTCCTTGCCCTTACGATCTCTCCCAAAACCAAAGAAAAAAATAATACCAGATCTTTACATTCTTAGTCTCCTATCCAGGTTAGCATCTATGGATCGACTCCTTTAGTCTTCCAGTCTATGCAACTGCAGAAACAAAACCCCTAGAACAAGACTAAAGAACAGGGCTATCCTCAACTTGCTATTTAGATACCATCTCCACAGCAGTTGCCAGAAGCACATCTGTTACATCTAAGCCCAGACACTTAAAAGAACTGCCACAGAAAGAAAGAAAGAAAGAAAGAAAGAAAGAAAGAAAGAAAGAAAGAAAGAAAGAAAGAAAGAAAGAGGTAGATAGGGAGGGAGGGAGGGAGGGAGGGAGGGAGGGAGAGAGAGAGAGAGAGAGAGAGAGAGAGAGAGAGAGAGAAAGATAAAGGTGAAACTGTCCCTTCTGCAGCATGTACTCACTATACCAACTACAGGTAACATGGAACCTTGGTTTAAAAGTTGGAGTTCTGGGTTAACATGGTGGTTGCCTATAATCCCAGCCTTTGAGAGCCTAAAGCAAAAAAATTTGCAGTTTGGAGCCAGCATGTGCTACACAGCTAGACTCAAAAAACTAAACAAAAAAAGGTTTAGGTGTCAATTTACTTAGATTGCAATCTCAACTCTAAGCCCATCACGAGATTAACCTCCTCCCAAATATAAATTCTCCCCAAATGTAAACCCAAGAGGCTGTTACAACTCTTGCCCTCCCCCCACCCAAAAAAAAGTATCTAGGAAGATTAAATAAAGTGGCATGTTTCACGTTCTTGACAAATATCTGGTTTGGGGGGGGTTGTTTTGATTCCCCTTTATGGTTGTTACTGCTACTATGAGCAGAAAAGTTGAATGTTCCCACTAAAGCCCATGGGACCAGAGGAGGCACGATGTGCCCCTAAACATCAGTGGTCCCCAAACACTTCTCATGGATGTTCCGTACTCCTAAGGCTAAATTGCTTAATATGGTCTCTTTTTTAGCCTTGCTGGAGGACACAGAGGCCCTGGGGATGGCATCTGGCTCCTACATTACAGTTCAAAACCCCACACTCGCAGAATTTTAAGGCTATTAGAGCTGAGTAATGTTGTATTCCTCTACCCAAATGCAGTCACAGAGTGAGATGAGTCCAGAGGAAGATCTGGCACAGGGAGGTGGCCTGTGGGGTCACTGGACAGTTCCCTGATTGCCAGACAGGAGTCCGAGTATGCCTTACATGTTTTAAATGGGCTGCTTCTGCATGGGCTTCAACAAGAAACCAATGCCCTCTTCCCTGATGGAGGAAAGGGAGAATTGTGGGCAGTGATCCTAGTAGCAACAGTGGGAGAGGGGGGTAAACAGAAGTGCTGTTCCCAACACCAATCAGCATCATCCAGCATCATCCACAACCAGGGGCTTGGGGAGGGTATTCTTTAATAAGAGAGTCAACCAAGGGTCTGAGTGGACACATGGAGCCACACGGACAGCACAGGACATTATCAGGATAGCAGCTCAGGGATGACTGATTCCAGCACTTTAAGATCTCAGTATATACTCATGAAGGCAAACCCAAAGCACAATTTCCCCACCTATCCATCCACCAACTCTGAGTGATCGTGGCTCAGGTCAATGTTCTTTACTTTGTGGGGATTATGTTCCATTTCTGCACTCTGGTAAACGCTCTAGGCTCTTCTAAGTATTTTTCAAATGTGTAAAATTAAATACTACTTATGAGTACCACAGAAATGAATCATACTTATCAAAATTATAAGTTTTTTTTTTTTAAATGAACTCACACTGTGCTGGAGAGGTGGCTCAGCAGCTAAGAGCACTTTTGTTCTTCCAAGAGGACCAGGATTAGGTTCCCAGTACCCATGTGGTGACAAACAACCTTCTGTAACTCCAGCCCTAAAGAAAACAGTGCCCTCTTCTGGCCTCCTAGGACACTGCACACATGGTACTAAGACATACATGCACGCAAAATACCCATACACATAAAATAAAAGCAAATAAATCTAAAAAATAACAAACAAAATCAATTCATATGAAATGAGCATCTTTTCAACCCATTGAAGACCAGAGGCTAACAATGAATGGCTCTAGTTCATGCTGGAATTGTCACTTGGAAGTATGTAAAAATTAAAGACCTACCAGCTATATTCATGGACTATGTGCAGACCTCAGTGATATAATCTAAGGTGAAGGCCTCTGGTCTAGGCGGGGAAACGAGCTGTCTAACTTGAGTGTTCTGTGTTCTCTCTGGATCAGCCACTTGAGCTGAATCTGAGTTACTCGTTCTTCCGGCCTCTAAGGAAATGGCTACGTGAGTTCATTCATGCTAAATAACATCCTTTAATTGTTTAGGAGGAAAAGAATGCTTTACAAGAGCGATACATACTAA
Organism: Rhabdomys pumilio; assembly: GCA_030674055.1. Classification (NCBI taxonomy): domain Eukaryota; kingdom Metazoa; phylum Chordata; class Mammalia; order Rodentia; family Muridae; genus Rhabdomys; species Rhabdomys pumilio. The sequence goes on along the minus strand of JANHMN010000002.1, from coordinate 198,417,187 downwards.
AGGAGTGATCTGCCTGTCCCTCTCAGTAGCTAGAAGTGGAATTCCCCAAGGGATCATGTGAGGACTGTGAGGGAGACTCCCAGAAAAGAGAGAAAAGATGATGCTCTGTGCTCGCATGGTGTATAAATATTCTCATTGCAGGTTTTATAAACAGTAGTTGTGAGAGGTCTTCAGAGAAGACAACTCTTCTGACCCGCAGCCCTGTCCATCTGTTTTGTAAAGGAGACAAAGGGTCCAGTTCATAGCAAGAATTTTTTTTTTCTAAAACTGGCCATTCATTCTGCTCAACAAAATGATGTCCTGGCTAAGATTTGAAAGGGAGGGCATTCCTACTTCCCTCTGGGAACTCTGGTCACACGTTCCACAGAACAACAGCATCCAAAGGGAGGAGAACTCAGCCAGGCTCTCAGAGAGTGAGGTTCTCTCACACTCACGTGAAATGAGATCTGCAAATAAAGATCACTTGGAGATAACTTTTTGAAAGCAGGCTGCACTGTAAGGACGAGGCAGGATTCTCAGTCATCCACTCGCTGCTGCATTAGTACTCAAGTCTCCCCACACCGCAGGCAATGTGAACCCATTCTCTGTTGGCAGTAACGAACCAGAGGCATGAATCCTCAGGGCAGAACTGGAAAACAATATTACAGCTTGAGGAAGCAGTTCTCCTTTAAAGGGTGAGGCTTTATCAAAGGAAAAGCTATTATGGAGGAAAATAAATAAGAAGGGATAGAAGCAAGGTTATTCAATGCCCTGGGTATGACCGTGGAATAGGAAACAGTGACATAGACAGCTCTGAGAGTTAAACAGTATCCTTGAGCTGCAAAACCAAGTGCCTGTCAGTACTGGGGGATGTCCTTATTTCTCAAGAGGTGGTTAGCCTCCTCCACAGATTCCTTCACTTAGGAATCGAAAAGTAACTATTTACAAACTGCAGTCTGGACGTGAACCACCAATAGTGATCAGGAAACTTCCCAAGGATCCTTGACCTCATTCTAAGTATCAAATGCAGAGCGTCTTGCTTTTACAGAACAAACGGAGAACAGGTTTTCAAAGCATGTGTCATCCCTGCTAGTAAGCAAGCAGTTTTCTTTAAAAGCTCTTACTCTGGAAGTGGTCACAAATGACTTTAACTGAGTCCCAATGGGCCTCATAATTTTCATTTGTCAAGTAATATTTTCCCCAAAATATATGAGTTCACTATTAAGGCGTTTGTTCAAAGTGTGAAAATTACAAAAATTATTCTTTTCTATAGCACTATTACCTAACTGCTCTGGTCTAAAGTTATCTAATTTATTTGCAGCTTAAGATTTTAAAATAATAATAAAAATGTGTCAGCTAACTATTAATTTTATTAAAATCCACCAATTGATCAATTCTGACATATGGGTTTTCCATGCTGCACCTAAAAAACTGGGGATGACAATCAGACACTGTCCTCAGAAGCTTATATCCCAGCCTGTCACAACACAGGACGCCACTGTAATGGGTTCACATACAACATCACAGCTGCATATAAACTCAATTTCATATGAAGAGTAGGTAGGCAGGAATATAAGGCAATCATTTAGTCATTTAATTACCAGTGAACCAAAATTTAAAACAAATTAGTAGTAGCCTAAGAAAATAGCATGTTTACTAGGGTTGCCAAATATGTACCGTGTTGCCCGAATCAGCAATATACATTGATCTACAGGCAGCTGGATACATTCTTGGAAAGAGAGTAAACAAATACATTAGCATCAGCACTAAATGGTCTCTATTGGGGATGGAAGGAAATGTTTCAAGGGTGAGACAGATCTTTAAAATCCACTTCTTAAAAAGCTCTTTTAAAACCTTTAAGGGTTCTTTTTTAATTCCCATATTTCCCTATCTGATATGACAGAAAGCACGCAGCCTGGATTCTGGGGCATGTAAGTTTAACATCATTCACATTTTAAAAGACACAAATATAAAGCTCGCAAAAGACTATTTTGGCACGAAGCCCTCCTGCGTGGGTGTGCGTCTGTAAAGTAAAAGTGGAATTATTCCAACAGATGTAAATGTGCTCTCTGTGATCAAATGGAGTCTTCTGAAACTCTGTTTTGACAGTTACTTACAAAACAGCATTTCCACAGTGATTAATTCAGAGCTGCTAGTGATATCATCAAAGCTAAATCAAAACTAAGTTCTGATAGCTGAGTAATAAATGCAGGAGGGGAGGGAAGCACACTCAGGAACCTAACACTCAACACTCTGCAGCACACTGGTACATGTGAAGACACACTCATTCTGTCAACCAAGTTTCACCAGCCTAAAAATGCTCAGAAAATGCTATTCCATTTTAAAAGTAATTTTTTTCTTACAAGAGGTTTCCTCAAGATACCTCTCATTTATTAAATGTGTACAGTGTAAAGAGATGATATATTAGATCAATACACCAGATGAAAAATATGCAAGACTGCTCTGTGGGGAAAAAAAAATCTAGATTACATAACACAGTCAGGGATTACACCACAAGGTCCTGGTGAGCTGAATTTCTGATCCTCTGAATCATTCTGCAACTTAGGATATCAAAGTTTGAAGGGTTCAACAACATTCGGTTTGCAATTCAAACACACCTTTACAAATTGATCAGTCTTAGAAATGCTAAAAAAATTCAGTTGAAATCACACACACACACACACACACACACACACACACACACACTATCTTCCTAACCTAAAGACTAATTCTTCACTTTCTGAGCTCCTGGGAGTCTACCCAGGTCAAGTCACTGGTTGCTCTTCCTGGTCATCTTGATTTTATGGTCTGATTTCTCTTTAAAAGAGAAATTCAATTCTTTTTCAAATCATTATACGCCTGACTGTACTTGGACGTTATCGCCAATCATGGTTATTCAAAACATTTATCTCCACAAATGGATAATTTCAATTTATGGACCACCGTGCATTCCACTTCTACTTCAAAAAATGGCAGCTGTCCACGAATGTTTTGCCCCAAATTAAATCTCAAGCCCTTTGCTTTAGAGAAATAGGAAGAATCACTATAGGAGTTTAGTTTTTGTAAAAGTCATAGCCCCAATGTATGCATATTTGTGGAAATATAAGACATTTGCCTTTCTTTCTAGAAAATGATGGTTTTATAACTCTAGAGTTGTTCAATTGGAAAATTCTGTTTTCACACTTAGATTCAGTAGTTTACAGAGTCTAAACTCAGAAATTGTACAATATAGACCAGGGTCTAATTGACTAAGAAAAAAAACAACTTTAAACTTGTGAAATAAAGCAATGTTCTTTTACATGCTTTTAGGAGGCCCAAATACTGCCCTGAAGGAGCACTTAGCCTGCCAGTGTCAACTGGAAACGGTCTATCATTCTTAAGCTGTCCCCAGAAGACGCTGAAGATGCACACGCACACACATTTACATGCGTTGCACAGTGCCAACTATTTCCAACCAAAATAATCATATACACGTCGAGCCGAGCTATTTCTAGAGCAGAAGAGGGTGAACGTCCGGGTAGGCAGAGGAAACCCAGTAGCAGATGATTGCCTGGGAGGAGGGTGGCGGCGGGGTCCCCTGCCTCCAGCGCAGGACGCCTCGCACCCCGCACCTGCACCGGGTCCCCCGCAGGGCAACCGGGGGCGCGCGCGCGCGCGTCCGGGACGCACCCGCGGGAAGCCGAGTAGCCCGGCGGGCTGGGAGCGGCGGGAGCATCCCCGGGCGGGACCCAAAGCGCCTTCTCCTACCTGTCACTTCGAGGCGAGTCGCTGCCGGGGATGCGGCCACCGCCGCCTCCGGGAGCCCCGCTGTCTACGCGCGCGCGCGTGTGTGTGTGTACGCGCGTGTGAGAGCCTGTTTGCGGCGCGGCTCCTTAGCCGCTCGCGCGCCGCCACCCCCCTCCCCGCCGCCGCGGCCGCCGAGCCCCTCCGGCGCCGCCCCGCCCTCCGCCGCCTCCGCCCCCCACCGGCCTGCGCCTCCCCGTCGCGCTCACCTCGGCCGCCCGCTGCCCAGGGCGCCGCCTGCCCGCCGCTCCCGCCCAGCCGGGCCCCGTGCGGCCCCGGGCCCGCCGCCCCTGCTCCCGGCCGCGACGCTGCCTCCGGAGCCCAAGCCGTCGCCTCGCAGCCCCAACCTGCCCAGGCTACGGAGCATGCCCAGTGCGGCGCCCGGCGGGGCTGGGGGTGGACCGGGGCCGCGCGGGCCGGCCGGGGTGGGGGTTGGCTGTCCCGGGGTCGCCGCCGCCTTCCCGGTGCAGGGTCTGGGCGCGCCCCCGTAGGGACTGAGCTGAGCCCGCAGCGGGACACCACGCGCCGCTGGCCACGGACTCAGCGGGTGCCCGGCCCGGGAGGAGGGGGCGCGAGCCAGCCAGAACCGGGAGTGGGGAGCGGGAACTGCGCTTTCGTCTATGTTACATTGAACAAACACGGAGAGCTTGTACACTGCAGCAGGCACTGTGAGAGAGGGATTTTATTCATTCAGCCGGAGTAACAATCTGCCGGAGGAAGTACTACAACAGGCTTACACTGAGCCAGAAAGTGATTTCCAAAGTCTTCCCCCAAGTGATCCTGAGACGTGCACCCCACTCCACCCCCAGACTTCGGTCCCAGGGATGCTGGGGACCGCTGTAGCCAGCTCTCTCTGTCACTTGAACCGACACCCGGGTGCCCCAAGTCCTGCTGAGGCGGCCTGGCCATGTGCATCCGGCGTCACCCTTTGTGGAGACCCTACACTGGAGCAGCTCCGGAACTCCCTGAGGGCTTCCTCCTACCGAGGCCACTCGGCTTCCTCCCTCTCCTGCCTGGTGGCGGAGGCCACCAAAACCCGGAGACGTGGCACCTGCGCACTGGGGACCGGGGCCCATGCTCGCGGCTGAACTGGGCATGCTCAGCTGCCTTGAGATGGTCTGGCGGGTCAAGAGGAAAGTGCTCTGGTTTGGAGGTTAGCTTAAAAAATGGAGAGGAAGAGAGCAGGGGTTTAGACACAAAGGGACAGTCCAGGCACTGTGGACACAAGCAGTTGAAAATGCAAAACAGTCGCTCCCTTGGTTCATTCTGGCCGTTTTCTGCAGGGATAGAAAAAAAAATAACTATTAAAAGTTGCTCAACTAGTGTGATGATACATACCTGTAATCCCGGTTGGTTTATAGAGCCACCTAAACTATACAATGGGTTCAAGGCCAACCTGAACCCTGTCTCAAAACGAGAATGAAAAAAATAATTTACCAACCTAAGGGAGATGGACTGTGAGCTACTGACCACTCCCTAGCCAAACACAAAGCTTCAGTTTTAAGGGAGCCTTGAAAAAGGTTTCAGCACTGAGCCTGCCTGCTCAGTAGGCTCTGTGACAGAACCTACAGAAACATTCACTAACCCAGATCAGCTTTTCCACCAAGGTTAAAAAGACAGCAAAGATCCCAGAGAAAGCTGATACTTCACTGGTCAGGATTCCTCAAGATGCATTGGTTTAGACCCAAGACTGCTTTTCAAAGTGTAGCAGACTGGACACACCAATTGCCTGAAAAGCTTTTTAAAGTGCAGATTTTCATTGGGCAATACAGAAGTAAAATCTTATGTTCTCTGTCTCTAACAACACATCCTGGTATTGCTGGTCTTAAGCTGAGACTGACAAGCAAGGGTTGAGGGCAGTATTTTAGGCCTGCTCTCCCTGCATGTGGTTCAGAAAGAGTAAGGAATTTGCCCCCAAGAATAAATAGTATAGCTAAACTCAAACCAGTTCCTCAGGGTTTCTTTTGTATGTCTTATATTCCTCAAATATTATCCCCAGAAAGTTGAGCTAGAAGCTATCATTTATGTGACTGACAGTTCTTAACAATAGAACTTAGTACATAATACACTCAAATATAGTTAATTAGTTAGTCTTTGATGTCTAACAAAACCACTAACACACGGTATCCTAAAGCAATTACTGAGTGTTCACCTTTCTCTGGATGAGCTCCTGAGACTTATATCAGCTGAGCAGTTCTGACTGGTAGCCCCACACACAGGATGCTTCGGCATGGGTTTTATACAGCAAGCTGCTACCTCCAGCAGCAAGGAAAACAAGTCCCCATTTAAGATAGTACTTTTTTATACACTGTATTTTTGTTAGGAGTTTATGAGAAACAGAATGGCCATTTCAAAGGGGTGTACCACATAAACAAACTTCTGTAAATCTAGCCTTCTACCTTAGAGTTCACTCCAAGTTTTATAGATTAAACGTTTTATTTTACATATGGAAAAGAAACTCACAGTAGTCTTTTGTTACATCAGGTGCTCACACTAGTATTGAGCTTATTATCACTCAGTGCTACATGAACAGTAGAGTTTTCTAAATCGTAAATGAAATACGATTTCATCAAGGCTCCTTTCCTCCCCTTAATGGCTTCTCAGACACTTTTCAAAGGCTTTTATGTATCAGACACACTCCCTACTCTTTGCCCAAGACTCTAAGGTAAACATAAGTTAAAGTCATTTCCTTGATGAAGTTAGATACTATCACAAGAGACAGCTGGTGATGTGTTTAAAATGCTAAGAACCATAGGAAAAGGAAATGAAAGAAACTTTCAGTCGTAGGCAGGGAAGACTGCTAGTTTGAACAGGGACAGAGATGTCATCTCTCAGGATTAAACATTTGAGTAGAACCTGGATGAAAAAAGAAAGGTTAATGTCTGGGGAGACGTGTGTCCAGCAGAAGGAAACAGCAGGAAGCTAAGATGAAAATTTGTCTGACCTGTTCCAGAAACAGGAAGGAACCAGAGTGGCCACCCAAGGCATGAAGTGAGGAGAATTGAGGACTTGGGGGCAGTTGGAAGCCAAATCACTAAGAACACTGAAAGGACTTTGGACATAAAGCTTATAAGTGCCCTGTGAGCCCATTGGAAGATGTCAAACAAGATTGTAAAAGGATTGACTAATTGATGGATAGATGAATGGGTGGGTGGGTGGATGGATGGGTGGGTGAGTGGGTGGGTGGGTAGGTGGAGAAGTGTATGGGTGGGTGGATGGATGGATGGATGGATGGATGGATAGATGGATGGATGGACGGATAGATGGTTTTAGAGAGATTCACACTGAAAATGTCTGTAGGAGAGGAAGCATTCCTCAGAGGGCCTGGAAGGAGAAATGGGGTGCTGGTAGTGTAATTCTGTTTTAATTAAAAGTACATTTTTTAAAGAAAAAAATAACAATACTGCCCGTAGGAGCAAGAATACAGAGAGGGAGCCTGTAGTGAGCAGTTGTTCATACTAGGGCAGTTCTGATACCTTGCATAGCATTTGAACTCAGACCAAGTAAAATCCTCCACTTACACTCAGATTTCTTCTTTCCCCAGGATGGGCCAGATAGGCCCCTTGGTTCCTTAAAGTAGAAGTTGGTGACACGGGATTTGACTTAACTACTATCCTGTCTACTGCCTGCTGCCCCTTGCCCATCTGGGCATAGTTTTCCAGAACTATAAGAAGGAAAGGAGACGAAAGGGAATAAATGGCTTTATCTTTAACCTATGGCCATTGAGATTTCATGTCAATTTACTATGGAAGGAGACCATTGTCACTCTCTGGGGCAGGTCTAAGTGCTAGTTCTCTGCTGAGGAGACAGTAGGGAGGCTCCTGAAGCACAATTCTCCAACTCCAACCCTCAGATCTGCATTCCCCCCTATGTTCCATGGCATCCCAAGTCTGGAGTTCGTGTAAGGGGGGGCCACACTATTGACCATGACTTCTGAAAGGAAGTTCCACCATGTCTGCTGAGAACACAGAGGAAATGGAGAAAAGTTGCCCCTCCCAGACAGAGTCCCAGGTTGGCAAGAAGGAAGGCAAGTGGGTGAGTAAGAGGTGCCTACACCCACTTGTGAAAGTTTTCCCTGGACTATGGGTCCCTGAATACCCCTCTGCTACAAACATCAGTCATAATTCCCTAGCAGTGTGCTGTTACACAAATCAGCATTAGCCACAGAAAAGGTGCAAGCATCCATTAATGCAAACAGTCCCTCACTTGAGTGTTTACAAACTCTAAGGTTGTTCTTGTGAAATATGACAGGGGAACAGCAACTGTAAGGAGCTTCAGATAATCACCCTGGACTGCAAAATACCATGCTGCATCCTTTCTAGAGAAAGGGCAATGCGTATATTATCCCAGTTTAAAGTGGCCCATTAATCAAGGTTTTTACCTAGCTCTTTACACGCTGTCCTTTGGAAATGAAGAGGTCACCGCAGGCCCATTTGTCCAGCTTGCCTTAATTAGAAACATACATCTTTGAAAAGTGGGCAGCTAAGAGACATGCCTGACATGAGGTGTCTTGGCCCCGGGGTCTCCCTCCCTAACCTTGTGCCGCTGTGTGGTAGAGAATCAGAACAATTTAAAGACACTGAGAACGAAAGAAAATGGTTATAAAGAAAATGGTTATAGTGGTTTGAATTTGCTTGGCCCAAGGAGTAGCACTATTAGGAGGTCTGGCCTTGTTATTGTAGGTGTAGCCTTCTTTGAGGAAGTGAGTCACGGTGGGTTGGGCTTTGAGAACCTCCTTCTAGCTCCCTGAGGAGCTAGTCTTCTCCTAGCAGCCTTCAGATAAAGATGTAGAACTCTCAGCTTCTCCTGCACCATGCCTGCCTGGATGGTACTATCCTCCCACCTTGATGATAATGGGCTGAATCTCTGAACTTGTAAGCCAGCCCCAGTTAAATATCATCCTTTATAAATAAGAGCTGCCTTGGTCATGGTGTCTGTTCACAGCAGTAAAACCCTAACTAAGTTCAAGGGTTACATTTGTGTATAGTATAGTAGCCAATGTTAAAAAATAAACCCTAACTTTCTGTTATAGCAATTGTTGATTGAAGTTTAAATAGAAAGTATAATGAAAGGCAAAGTGAAAATGACAGTTTAATTACATTCCAAATAACTTGTTGAAGGATAGAATATTTTATGTGAGCCAAGCTTAAAACATGTTGACACTGATGGAGACTTAACAAACTGTGAAGGTGGTGGTGGTGGTGGAGGTGATGATGATGATGATGATGATGATGATGACGACGATGATGAAGAAGACGAAGACGAAGACGACGACGACGACAACGACGATGACGACGACGACGGCCATGATGATGTTTGCTATTGAGGAAGTATAACTTATATTCAAGGAGGCATGAGATTCTTAAGTGGGAGTCAAGACATTTTTACTTATATAATAACCCATGTGACCATTACCACACCTGCATCAAGATACAGAGCATTATTACCACTCCAGAATGTTCTCAGGGTTCTGTTTCAGTCACTGCTCCTTGTGTGTACACACAAACTATACCCACTAATACATGACAGGCCCTGCTCCATCCCAATGCCAGAGAGTTGCCTCTGCTTGTCTTAGAATTTCAGGGCTTCTCCGTGTAGGTCTGGCTGTCCTGGAACTCACTCTGTAGAACCAGGCTGGCCTCCAACTCAGAGATCAGCCTGCCTCTGCCTCCTAGTGCTGGAATTAAAAGCATGTGCCAGGACCACCCAAATTCTTAAAAACATTGTTCAAGACAGTCCATGCAAAGCGCTGATAGCTAATGTACTTCTTCTTCTTCCCTGCTCCCAGCACAGGCTAATTAATATGCTGGGCTTAATTCTTCTGTTCATGGATTGTTCTGGAAGGATAGAAAGGTAAATTCCCACATATTTTATTCAAAAAGTACAAATAAGGTGATGAGATATTTCTGGATAAAATATAAAGTATTTTCTTCAAATAGACCAGGAGACTAATGCCAGAATAGTAATTGTTCCCTTGAAATATGACAAAAATGTGTGTTACTAGGGGTTAGAGTATAAAGCCTCAAAAGCACACAGCAGCATTTGGGGCAGGATATGATTTATAAGTGAGGGTCCCTACTTAGTGTCAAGATGACATATAATTAAATGAGACTATGTGGAAAATATACACTATGCTTAATGAGCCTGACAGTGCTTATCTAATCACATGATTACACATGTCCCTCCAGTCTGCACACGGGAGCATGTCATGTTTGTAAATACAATGACTCCTTCCTCCTGTTATGCTGAAATGAGGTTAGAAAAGTGTGTTTGTTCACTTAGAGCGCAGATATCAACTGAACACTCCACAAGACTCAATGTTCCCTTTTTCCTTCGCTGCCTCTCTGTGGATGGAATTGCAACAAAACGACAATTCCATTAAATTTGTTATTGCTCTCTGCCCCAGGAAGCCCAAAATTTCACCCACCAAAAAAAATAAGTAATAATAATAATTTTGACCTTCCTTCTGCAGTCAATTTTGCTGTTGTGATTCACCCTGACCAAGGTGAAAAACAATACATTTTTACAGCGTTGCTTCTAGTGTGGCTAGAGAAGACTAAATTATCCAATCATTTCAACTCACAGGTCAACAGTGGTGAGTCAGTCTCAGAGATGCTGTGCTACCTGCCCTGGTGGTCTCCCTAGCCAACGCCATTCCAGGACTCAACCTATCACGCCAGAAACTGCAACCTTTGCTATTCTCCATAATCAAAAACAAAAAAACAGAAGAGCAATGGAATAGCCATGACATTCTATGTAGCCTTCTAATTTTTAAATTAATGAGTTTAAAAAAATAAAATTTTTCTTGTAAGTTATGTCTCCTCAAAGAAGTTCCCTTTCCTGGCTTTCTGAGATGGGCTGACACATTTTCTAGCTCTTAACTGAGGAAAATACAGGATTTCTGAGAGCCACCTGAGATTGGAACACTAAAGAAATTCCTTTCTAAGATTTAGGCAGGATGACATGTTGGTGAGACAAGTTTTTCACTGTACAGACACACCAGCAAATGGAGCAAATATTGTCTGAGATGGTCCCTGGCTAAGCCTGGGGACAAGTCAGCTACAGAGAAGGCTTACCTTCATTGGAAAATTACAGATGATAGAACATTCCAGGAACTAGGTACTGCCATTATTTTCTCTCCATACAGTCGACTTCTTGAAACCACTTGGCAGATAAATAGTAAACAGTAAAAAGTCTGTTAATGTTTGTGCTTTTGCTCTTCTTTCAGACAATAAGGGACTAGAGAGATGGCTCAATGATTAAGTGGTTGCTCATACAGAAGACCTGGATTCTGTCCCCAGCATCCACATGGTGGATTGCAACCAGTTTCAGGGGATTCATCACCTTCTTTTGGCCCCTTCAAGCTCCAGGCATGCAGGCAGTGCATTTACATACACACAGATCTTTAAAAGATGATGGTGATAATGAGAGTCTTCATTTGACTGCTTCCTGAGAGGCCTCCTTTCTGCTGAACTCACAATAGCAGAGATGCCAGAGACAATGTCAAAGGCAGAAGTCCAGTCTTGCCTAGGCTTGGATGTACCTACACCTTGTTGCCCAAAGCAAATCGATGATTTGGGCACAGGATTTAAGTATAGGCCAAAGTAAAAATGATAACTTTTTATTTTATTAATTATACACATGTAATATCCTGTCATAGGTGGAAGCTGATGAGACAAACGCTCTCTCTAGAGAGTTGAACACTTATTATCATTGCTCTCTGCCATGCCACAATACCAGGGCATGCCTTCTTAAGGGCAGGGACCACTGTTCATCTGCTTGCAATTCCCTGGGTGCTGTACAGCACTTGAGACAGAGTGAAGGCTTGCTTAATGATTATTTGATAAACAAAACAAACGATCAAAAAACAATAACAACCCCACTGGCCTTGTAATCTACTGAGTGGCTGAAACCAGAGACAGCAAGTCATTTTTCCTTCTGCAGCCACACATCATACTCTGAGTCACTCATTAAGTACTATTGATTGACACCATTTTATAAAGACCCCTTAAAACATCCTGGCCATTCAGAACACAGCTTCTCTAACCTTCCAGGTAGAATTAAGCCTCTTATGTTTCCTTACAGCCCGGAGCACATTCTTATTTTATAGCACTTGCCTCATTATTTTACAGATTTCTGTTGGTCTGTGTCACCTCCAAGGAGTGTAAAACTTTGCCCTGCAAAATTAGGATCTTAGTTCTTCTTCTTTTTTTCCACTAAAAGAAATAGCAGCCTATATTCTAAAGTCAGTAAGATGTGGTCAAGATAAAAATTTCAAAGGACTGTTCCCCACCAAGCATTCAAGAACTACAAGAAAATTAATATATACCTCTATCTTGTTTAGCCTGCCTAGGAATCTGGACTCATTTGTACATAGATGCTCTCTTTTTCTTCCTCTCTCCTCTGTTATGGTTTGAATATGAAGTGTGCCCTACCCTCCAGGCACCTGTGCTGAATGCTTGGTCCCCAACTGATAGCACTGTTTTGAGATGCGCTGAAAACGTTGGGAGGGGAGGCTTACAGGGAGAGAAAGTGAGGCGGGATGCAGAATGCCTTTGACAATTTTACTTGGTCACTGGTCCCTTGTCCTCTCTATCCTTCCGTTTGCCATGAGGTGAACCGTTGGTTGTCCACCATACACTTCTGTCATAGTCATGCTCTACTGAAGGACACAAGGTAAAGTGACCATAGAACCTTCTGAGCCCCTGAGACAAAGTGAACCTTGCACATTTTAAGTTGTTCTCTAAGAGACTTTGCTCACACTTATGTAAATGGACCCCTCTTTTACTCTCTTATCGTTTGAAGGTGTATCTGTGCAAAGAGAGCAGCCCCAACCTTTCCCACTGTATGAATGTGCCATTAGTAATAAATTAATAAATGCGGGACTGGAAAGAAGGGCCAGTTTGTAAAGTGTTTCCTGTGTAAGCATGAGGACTTAATTCAATCCCAGGACTCAAACTCCTCCCACCCCACCCCACCCCCAAAAACCAAGTGTATCAGTGTACCAGTTTATACAAGCAATGCAGTGCTGAGGAGACAGGAACACCGGATTCCCTGCCCTTCTGTCCAGCTAGTTGAATTACCAAGCTCCAGGTTCTGTAAGAGATCCTATTTTAACAAATAAAGTGGAGAGAAATTGAGGAAAACACCCCTATCAATCTCTCTCTCTCCCCCTCCCTCCCCCTCTCTCTGTCTCTCTCTCTGTTTGTCTCTCTCTGTCTCTGTCTCTCTCTGTCTCTCTCTGTCTCTCTCTCTGCCTCTCTCTCTCTCTCACACACACACATGAACTAAATTTTAACTTTTTTAGATTTATTTTGTTTTATGTGTGTTCTGCCTGCCTGCCTGAATGCATGTATGTATGTGTGTATGTATGTATGTGTGTGTGTATGTATGTAATGTATGTATGTCTCTATGAATCTATGTATCTATGTATACCACATGCGTGCCTGGGGACCTTGGAGTTCTAAAGAAAGCATGGAATCCCCTGTAACTGAAGTCATGAATGGTTGGGAACTAGACTTGGCTGTGGTGTACCTGCACTGTTTCCTGCCCCAGTGCTATTTCTGTTATTTGTTCATGTTGCAAATTTGATTGGCATCTGAATTAATCTGTCTTACAGTTAAATGGTTTCAGCAATGGCTCATTTATTGCATTTTCTCCATTCATATCTTGGTTTGTTGACATCTGCCTCCAGAATAACTTCTTTTAAAAGGGATTATGAGATCCATATTCTTTAAAGATTTTATGTCAAGATGTCTGTGTGTTTATTGTATAGAGAGAGGATTGTTCAGCTTTGTGTAGAAGGCTTGTTTTCATTTCCTTTTATTTCTTAGGATCATTGTATACATTACTGTCAGTATATCACATTGGTGGAGGAAGTCTGAGGCTGTTTTGATAGCTTTTGCCTTAAAAATGATTAATTTTTAAAACCTAAGTTTTTAACCTTTTTTATGTTACCTCTATAGAAATATTTTACAGCAAGGGTAATTTTTTGTTTGTTTATTTAAAAAGATTTTATTTTCTTCTTAATTATATTTTTACATTTATCTATGTGTTTGCACATATGAATGTCATACCCACACATTCCAGAGGATGGAGTCAAATTTTCTCGATTTGGCGTTACAGGTGATTGTAAGCCACCCAACCTGAGTGCTAGGCACCAAACTCTGGTCCTCTGTAAGAACAGTATACACTTTTAACTATTAAGGAATCTCTTCAGACTCTGTTTGATATTTTTAGCCAGAATCCCATTCTCTGTCCCATGTTGGCCTGGAACTTATGTCAATTCACCACCTCAGCCTCTCAAATGCTGGATTATAAGCAGGATCGTCACACCTGGCTTCCAGGGTTTGCGTTTTACATTTTTATATTTATGGTTAATCTAACAATATTTACTGTCAACCAGTAAGCCTAGGAAATGCTTTAAATTTCCTGTGTTTTAAATGATACATTTTGTTCTTCCTAAAAACAAAATTGATCCTCATTCTGTACAGCGGGGGATTTCCACTTACCTCATATATAGGTCAACCGGCTGAACACTGAGATAAAATATAACCCTGCAGAAAATCCTTTCTTCTTCTTTTATTGTATTTTTAATTACAATAAAATTTTGGACAATACACTTTGATTATGTTTTCCCTTCCTCCCACTCCCCCCAGATTTTCCCAACTTCATGTTCATTCTCTCTTTCAAAATATAAGCACATGCACACAAAAGAAACAACAACAACCAAAAACCCACAAAAACAAAAATCAAAGCAAATAGGCAAAATATTATACTTTATGTAATATATATTTATTTATTATATTATATATTTTATATAATATATATCTACATTATATATATATGTATATATATATATGTATATTATATATACATATATATATATAAAAAAACTGAAGCAAAAAGTCCAGAAAATATCATTGAGTTCACTTTGTGTTGGCCAATTACTCCTCGGCATGGGACTTGTCCTGGAGTGTGTTTAATGTATCCAGTGGCACTCCATTTGAGAAAAATGATTTTCCCTTTGCCCGAGGGTATCAATTACAGACAGCTTGTTGGTTAAGGCTGGGACCTGTATCCACTTCCCCCACTCAGTGTGCACAACCCTTGTTCATATGAACAGAAACCAACTTCTTTTGCATAGAAACGCTCTGCTTTGCTTTCCACTTTCCCGTCATCTCTGTGACAGGCAGAGTTGTATCCCAATCACCTGCATCCTCATTTCTGGAGTCTCTAAACACATCTCATTCCATGACAACAGGAGCTTTACGATGCGCTAATCTAAAGGTTGTACAGCACTGAAGCTTCCCCAGAATTATCTAGGTTGGCTCATGTAACCAAGGTTTCCTTAGGAGGAGAAGAGGGGAAAACAGCAAAGGAGCAGAGTTACTGGTCAGCACTCAACCTGTAACCAGTGTTACTGGCTTTGAAAATGGAAGACAGGGGTCATAACCCAAGGGATGAGGGCTGCCTCTAGACATTGTCACAGAATATTTTCTTCTACAAATTCTATGACTTATATATAGATAAAAATACAAGTTAAAATATATCATTAGTATGTGAATGGTATATAACTATGTGTAAAGAAAAAGAAAAAGCTAAGCCAAACACAGAGAATAAACAAGGGAATATTTTGAACTCATATAGACAAAAAGAAGAATTTCTAAAATCATCTTTTAAGACATGAATTTATCATGGGAAATAAGATGGACTGTGTAGAAAACTTTTGCTGACAGAGAGACACAGAAATGAGAACACAAGCAACACAGAAAGTACATCACATTCTGGGGTTGAAACATCTACCAACAAGCTATAGATTTTATTTAAAGAAATAGAGGGACAGGGGAGATGGCTCAGTGATTAAGAGCACTCACTCACTGCTCTTCCAGAGGCCCTCAGTTCAATTCCCAGCAACCACATGGTGGCTCACAACCATCTGTAATGGAATCTGATGCCCTTTTCTGGTGTGTGTGAAGAGAGCAACAGTGTACTCACATACATAAAATAAATAAACATTTTTTTTAAATGATAGGGGTTGGAAAGATGGCTTAATGGGCATCTCCAGAACCCAAAAAGAAGCTACGAATGGTGTCATGTGCTTGTAACCCCAGCATTGAGAATTGGAGACCAGGAATTGGAGATTCCAGGGTCTCTCTTACCAGTGAGCTGGTAAGCTCAAGGCTCAGTGACAAACCCTGTTTGAAAAAAGAAAGTCCACCTCTGGTCTCCTCACATTCATGTACACACACAGACACAGACACAGACACAGACACAGACACAGACACAGACACAGACACAGACACAGACACAGACACAGACACAGACACACACACACACACACACACACAGACACACACACACACAGACACACACACACACAGACACACACACAGACACACACACACACACACACACACACACACACACACCAGAAATACACTGATTGCAAGTGGGACTGACTCTCTGACACCTTGAAGAGACAGATATGTTCATTATTTTTAAAGAGAAGAGGAACACTGGTTCTAGGAATTATCATGTAGACTACTGAAAATCTCCAGGCAGATTTCTTTGATGCTGCTTATAGCATGCAGAAAATGATGTTCTCTTATTTTCGTTTCTCTTTCCTTTCCTTTCCTTTCCTTTCCTTTCCTTTCCTTTCCTTTCCTTTCCTTTCCTTTCCTTTCCTTTCCTTTTTCCTTTAACTTTCCTTTGGCAGGGGGAGAGTGTTCAAGAAAGAATTTCTCTGTATAGTACTGGCCGTCCTAGAACTCACTTTGTAGATCAGACTGGCCTTGAACCCAGAGATTCACATGCCTCTGCCTCCTGAGTGCTGAGAATTAAAGGCATATGCCACCACCACACATTGAAAGTGGTTTTCTTTTTCACTTTTCTTTAATTCCATCCAGGACACAGTAGCTTCTGTGATGTTTCTTTATGTTCGCTCTAAGGACAGGGCTGCAGCCCAGCAGCAGAGTATTTTCCTGCTATGTGTATGCTTCTTGGTTTCAACCTGGCAGTTCCATTGATCACTTGTTCTGAGGACTCCCACACTAACATAGAACTTTGGGGATGCTATCAGGACAGATAGTCCCTGTGACCGCTGCTCCTCATGATCTTATAACATTACCCCGTGCTTTTCCAAAGAAGCACCATATTGATTTATTTAGGTTTCTGGCTTTGCTTGCTTTTTTTTCCCTACTTTAATGTCATTTCCATGAGGGCACAGCGGTACTTTTCAAGGAACCAGGCCCAGCGAAGTATGGGCATTATGGATGGGTTGACTCAGCCTTCTGGCTAAATTTAGAAAACTAAGTAGAAGCAGAATTGAGGTAAGTGGAATTAAATGCCAGAGCAAACGAAGGGCTCAAGATGTCAGCCACAACCACTTTCCAGGTGTGCTTTGGTAGTTTAAGTTAAGACCTTCAAGTGGTGTTTTTCAACTTCAGTTTCCTCATAGGTTCAAAAAAAATATTGATCTTTTATTAGATACTGGTGATTTATTAGGTACTCAAAACCAATCCTGCCCTCTATAGAAGCCATATAAAACAGGCTTCGATAAGATTCTATCCTCAAGAAAAATATATATAGTATATATAATTTTGCTTGCCTGGATTCTTCTTCTTGTAATTCTACTGAGAAGTGTCTTTTTTCCACTCACACAAGTTTGCACCCAATGCCATGGTAAGGTCTGTAGGACCTCAGGAAGGGTAATGGCCCAGAATCTTTGCCCATTTGTTCCCATTCATTTTAATAGTCTCTCAAGGGTCTACTCAGTTCCCTGCTCCTTTTCACAATCTTCCAAATCTTTTGTCTTTATATAACAAGGGTCTATTGGGTAGGGGTCTTTTTACGTGGGGGATCCAAATCTTAATATAGTCATTTGCTAAGTGAGAATACACAAATCACTGTGCTCAGTAGCTAGTTTGAGGATTAAATGAGGTGCATACTATGTTAGTTGAGGGGCTTCAGAAAAACATGACAAGAGACAGAGAGGTAAATTATGAAAAATTCACTCATGTGATTATGAAAATGAGGAATCCCAGGGTCTGCAATCAGAAACCTAGAAATATAGAAAGACAATAGGAATTTTCCATCCAAACAACAGACCCTGAACACAAACAAAGAAAACGGGATGCTGAAACTTCCATTCTCAAAGTTGCTCTTTAGAGGCCCAGGAAGAGACAATGTCTTGTTAAAGCTCATCACTTCCAATTTCATTCTTACTCAGAAACATCATTTCCAATTTCAGTCTTACTCAGAGACACCCACAATAATAACTGAATGTCTATACTTCATATGGCCACATCAAATTGGCATATAAAGTCAACAGCCACATGTTAGCTTTGTACCCAGCTGTCCTAATGAATGCTTGTCTGACCACTTCCAGTTCTCATTAATTTTATTTTTTCTCTGAGCTTCTGTGTTGTTTTAGTGGTGGCACCATAAAGATGTGACTTTTTATGACACTTATAGCACTGAAATATGTTTTATTGATTGTTTAAGGCCATTTTATTTTCCCAGGGGTACTGGAGAGAAAAACAATGAAATCGCAGTCATTTCCAATTGCTGAATTCGTTAGGACAGCCATGGATTTTTCTGCCTACTTGTTTAAGAAAGTAGGTGACTTCTTGTCTTATCTCATAACCACAAAAAGAGGATACTCTGAGCAAGCCATACCTGGTAATAAGGACTTGTTAGTCAGAGAGAAAAATTGGTGTCTTGTTAGGCATGTAGTTTGAAGACAGCTGTGTACCTTTGTCAGCCCAATTTGTGCCATTACAATGAATTGGAGACCAAGGAGGACATTCTTGGGGAGAAGACATAGTCCCAATTTAGAGAACATTAAGGGAATTAATGGACATTAAGTATAACATCTGATTGTCATATGGTGTTAGATACTGTTGACAAGAACATGGAGTTGAGGGTGGGGAAAGAGCATATCAACCACTCAGGATGGGATGAAATGGCATAATATACAGGTAAGGAGATGGTATCAATCTTTACCATAGCCCGTTCCTCTGAGACTCTCAGAAGGTACCAAAAAATGCTGCAGCAACTCACATGTGTGAAGAAGCATAAAAAGTAGAGAAAGAAACAAACCAAAAGGCCTCTTGAATCACCATCTCACAGAATGAAGCAGAGACAACAGGAGGCAAGGACGCAACTCTCCAAGGAGTCCTCAGTGGACCAGGAGCTTAGCTATAACAACACATCAACCAGATGAAGATGACCCGGAGGAGGCCACCACCAACATGCTCACACTGTAGGAGCACATCCTACTGCTGACAGCCATCTGTATTTCCATTCCTCGCATTCTTCATCACCTCTGAAAGCCAACAGAAAAGAAGTGGTCTTGGCACTGTTTATTCTGAGTCTATGGAGAGGTAAATCAGTATGGCACAGGGAGCATGTATCAGATGTGACACATCTTATGACAGCTAGAAAACAGAGGCTGGGGGTAAGATACAACCCCCAAGGACACATTCCCATTGATGCATTCCCTTTAGCTAGACTCATCTACTAAACCTTCCAGAACCTGCCAGATTAGTGCCACAAGTAAGCCACGATATCAATACAGAAACCTGGGAAGACAGCGCATATTTAAGCAGTGACAGCTTTTCTCCTCCAAGTCTCTAAGTCAGGAAGTAAAAAAGTCGTCTAAACTAGGTCTTAACTAGAATATACTGCAGCTTCAAGTTGGATCACTCTGAACTCAGAATTAAGTAAATTAGTACATTATTACATTAAATAAATGTAGCAGAGATACTATTAGTGATACAGATATCTAATTCTCTCTTTATTGCATACAAAGCAAACAAAGAGTTCTGAATATTGTAGTTAGGCAGACTGTGTACTCATTCTGGCCCCTGGACTCTGAACAAAAGTCATTAAGTTTCATTTCTGAGCTAAGAAAGTAAAATCTTTGAAGACTCTCCAGTGTTTATCCCCCTGCTATGGCCCTATGAAAGATATGTATTAGATTCAACAGTGTCATGAAATACAAGCAGATGGGGCTCTGAGTCATCTTTTGGAAGGGAGATACCTTGGAATTCATTTTGGCCCATCTCGGGTTTTCCATGAGTAAGAAATAAACCTCATCATTTGAGATTCCTGATTTTTTTATACCAAAGGGATAATCTAACCGATTCTGACTAATGTGAAAATTGATCTTGGAAGACGGAGGTCACCCAAAATTCTAAAGTTTTTGGCAGAAGTATACTAGCCACGAGATGGGTGAACACTTCCAAGTCTGGAAAGGCAGTAGTCCATGCAGGAAGGAGGAGAGCATTCATTAAAATTGTCATCAGATAGCCCACTATTTGTGTTAAATGTCTACTATTGTTCTAATAAAAAGCTACAAGCTTGGTCATAAGGCAACACACTTGTTATTTTAAAGTCATAGTGGGTAAATGTCCTGTTTGTGTCTTACCTAGGTAAAATCAGGAAAGATATTTGCCCCCTGCTTTTTCTTCTGCATGCTCCAGGAGAAAATGTATTTTCTTGTTCACAGTTGAACTGTGTATAGGGCCAGCTCCTGGCAGTTGTAGGGCTGAGGTTCCCATTTCCTTGCTGGCTATCATCTGAGCACTGTCCTCAGCTTCAGACACCATCACCTACCTTGACTTGTCACCTGCTTCCTCACCAAGGCTTCAAGAACAGGTAAGTCTTACTATGCTAAATCTCCCTGACTGACTGGTCTGCCTCCTTCTCCATGTGAAGAGTTGGTGTGATCAAAGGGCAGTCATGTACAAATGCAGGACCACTTTCCTCTTTGAAGACTGTGTGCCAGTGTAAAACATTGACTGTCTTGTCTTGATGTTCCTCTGCTTTAACTCTACAATCAATGCAGAAAACTTCCACATTGTCAAAAGGTGTGCCGTGCCTACCTAAAAGCAAGCAGGCCGCAGTAGACACCAGCAGAGTGCCCTCCAAACCATTCCAACACTGTTTACTTGATCAGATCCTACAGGCTGAGGTCACAGTCCTCCAAATCATCCCTGCTTATATTATAGACACCTGACATAAACCCCAGGTTATTTTGCCTGTACTTCAGATTAACCCACCTTGTACTGAAGTTCTTACAACTTTGTCCTGAGTTCACTTGGTTTCCTTGAGTAGCTCACAAAGCTCAGAAACACCCACTTTCCCTATTTGGTATACACATAATAAAAAGGATACGGATGAAGAGATGGATAAGAAGAGACACATAACTTCCATGCTGCTTGAAAATAGCCAAACCATCCAGGAACGTTCCCACATTCAACTAAATGAATGTTCGTTCTCCAGACCATGTTCATTTGATATTTGTGGTCACTTCATTATGTAGGTGTGAACAAAGGGTGCACAATCAAGTCAGAGTACAGTCAGAGAAATGGGTTCTCTATTTCTGAGTGCCGGATAGATAAATCAGCAGGACCTGTCCACACAGATTTTTCTTGACCTACCTTCTCTAGAATAAAAGCCAAGCCCCACTCGAGTAAAGAGCTTCTTTTGACCACTACAAGACAAGGATAGGTTGGAGCATTCTTTATGCTCTATTCCAAGAAAGAAGGACAAGGGGGAAATCAACTGTGCTCTTAACTGCTGAACGATCTCTCTAGTCCCCCTATTCCTTTTGAAGTACTCGGTGTACTATTTGGGCTCACATGGTAAGGATGCTACCTTTACAAGAAACTTTCCATCTGTCTTGTAAAGTGGCTAGACTGGTCTCCCTTCTTGCAATGAATGAGAGGTTCCACTACTCCGTATCTATATTATTAAAAAACCCAGAGGGAAAACTCAATAAAAAAGAATATTGGGACTTGCTATACATTTTTTTTTAAATACAACACAAGATAAATAACAAAATCTGGATGTGCTTTTTTGTGAACCACGAGAGTTCTAAAATGTAGATTCCTTGTGCATAAATTTGATGAGGTGATGACACATATAAGCTACTTAGACACAAAGCTTTCTCCCTTCCTTTTCCTCTCTCAGAACATCAGTGTGGTGGTAGAACCAATATTACTTCATGCTGAGACCTTTGAGAAGCTAACTGAGGAAAGCTGATTTTCTGTTTCTTGTTGCTTTTTGCTCTCTATGTAATTATCACTGGAGAGTCACTAATTAGCTACGAATTCCCAGGGTGACGTTCACCCTTATCATCCCCACAGAATCTGAGTCCACAGGTGCCCCTTAGATCACTCAGAGATGTCTTTCCTGAAGTGTTATAAGAACTGAAGACTTTTGCTGTCAAATTGTATCCATGGCTTTCATCTATTTTATCTTCTTATCCCAGTTTCAATAGACTTTCTGTTTGTACATCTCTTTGTCCCTACACTTGTCTGTCAAGGAATTCAGCATCCAAACTAGCTTCAAATACATAGAGCAGTTTGTTATATGGTAGGAACAACAATCTCTGCTGATTTTTTAAAGGCTTTTCACTCTGATTATTTAGTTTTAAGTTTGTGTCTATCTAAGCTCTTTCAGAAGTTTTGAGAGTTCAACTCCAAAAAGTGACATAAAATAAAAGGAATCTTTATTTCCTACAATCCCAGAATTAAAAAAACAAACAAACAAAAACAACCAAAACAAAACAGAAAAATAAAAAATTTCATTGCTACTAAATATATGGGCATCCTTGGAAGTCCCCAAAAAGATCACCTTTGAAAGACTGTATCTCTGAATTCCCACCCCAACCCACCCCTGTGCTCTTTCCTCTTCCTGCTTCCGTCAGAGCTGAAGACTTTTGGGAATATGCCACTATGACAAGCATTGGAGTTGATGTCACTTGAACAAGCTTTTAAAAAATAATTTGGAGCCTCTGAAGTCACTATGCCAGGAGGTCTCAACGTTTGGAGAGATACGGCCTCAAAATAGGACACGAGGCTTCTGACAGGCGATTTACTCACAATCTTCGGCCCTAGACACACATGAGTCACATTAAAGGAACTCAGAAGGTTGCATTTTAAATTTCCATCTATATATGTAACAATATTTATTAAAGAATAAGAGGCCATGAATTTGAGGAGGGGGCATCTTAGAGATTAAAGGAGCAAAGGGGATAAATGTAAATATAGTTCCCATACATAAAATTCTTAAAAAATAAATATTGAAAACCAGGAGAAAACTATTTACACAGAGGTAGGAATAGATACTTTATTGAGTAAGTAAATGGAAAATACCTTCCAATTTCTCTCTTTGGGTATGGGGGAATCAAATTCAGGGCTATACAATTCAGGGCTATACACATCAGGCAGGTGTTTTGCCAGGGAGCTATACACTCAGTCCATTCTTCAGTCTTTGAACTGGCCTAAATATTCACACTTAAAGAAATGAGTGGAGTGCTCTGTAACCCGGACTTGTATACTCTGTCACTTGCACACCCATGCCACTTCGTAATAGTCTCTTCAAGATACAGTCTTCAGACAGCAGTTTATATTTATGTTTTATATTTTATTTATTTCAATGAATACTAAGTCCTGAAAACCAAGAAGCTGAATCAACAAAATAGAAACATTCCCTGACTTACTATTATAATCTCTGCATTATCCATCAATCCAGATTCTTGGGGAAAATTGTGATATTTTGCTGTGACTCACCTAGATTCACAGTTTAGCTGAAAATAATATAGGGCATAATACTTAGTCCTGAAAGTGTTCTCATCTGAAAAATAAGTAACAGTTATATCTGAGGCATTCGGCAGTTATATGAAAAGGACTTTTTTTTAAATTTTTTTTTATTTTTTTCAATCTCTCCACTTTCCCTTCCTCTAAACAGGAATATCTTTTACTTCCTAGAAGTATAGTACCCAACCATTACTTTGGATAAGCCAGGGATAGCTGTGTAATTAGTCACACTGGTAGTGGTGCAAACACTCAGTGGCCAAATATGGGTACTAGCAGCAGGGTTGGACAGCATAGACAGAAAACGTCCATCACCTAAGGAAGTGCTCCTGTACTCTGCCCCTCCAAACCCTTATTGTATTCACAGTGAAAGACAAACAAGCAAACAAAACATCATATGTCCTGGAAATACCAAAGCAAGTGAAATGATTAATGACTCGAAGTTTCTACTGTAAGCAAGATGTAAACATTAAACACACAGGTTTTTCATTTAACTTATTTTTACATTTTATTTTAACAAATATTTATTGATATAACACATTCCAATTTCTAAGTACTACCCTGTATGTAGTTAAAGGAAGACAGGCTTCATTCCAATGGAAGGAACATAGCAGAGACAGTTGCACATGGTAATGAAATGTTCGTTTGGGGCTGGATTTCCTCATTTGCCATATATTTCACTGGACCTACATCACCTTTGCATTTTTGCCTATTTGACCCAATTCTTTAAAAAGTAATTGTTTAATTAAAAACAATGGTTTAAAATGTCCTTATAAGTCCTTGTTGGATGCATTACCCTGCTTGGAAAATACTATAAATTTGTTTTCTCTAATTGGTACAGAGCCTTAACATCACTTCACAGTATAAAATAGGCATAATGGATGAGTACTGTTTGGAAGCCTCCTTCTTGTGACTGACACATCCATGGTTTTCTTTCCTAACTGTGAAGAATCTTCTGACTCCTCCAGTATCTAAAGTAGCTAGAGACTAGAGACACAAAAGAATCCACTAATAACTGAAGCCTTGGTTCATTATTCTATTTTATATCTTTTATAGTTTTAGAAATATTGCTCTCTTAACTATAACATAAAGTTTGCTTTACAATTTTCAGAATAAAAAAAAAAACAACTGTAAATTTGACAAAAAACTCAACTCTTTAACATTAGAGACTAGAGACTCATCTCTAGAGAGCCCTAAGTTGTTCTCATTCCCAATTGTTTCAAGAATGTAAAATGTGACCAATAGGTATGGCACAAGGGTACTATTTCTCAATATACCAGATCTGTTCAATAAACTCAGCCTGAGTTATAAACTGACACCTCGACTTGACATCTATTAGGTCTACTATGATAGACGCAACGGACTGTCCTCCTGTTGCTTCGTGGTCTCACCTCTTACCCACTCTTCCATAGTCAGATCTAACTCTATTTCGTCCATGTATTCTGAGACTTGTTGGTTTTATCGGTTTAGAGGTGAAATAGAGCTCTTTCTATCCCCATTGCCTGGAGTAAAGCTTACATTTTTGTAGCTGCAGTTACTAATCTGTAATGAAAGCACTTGCTGAGGGGTAGTTTTGAAAATTAAATAAGAAATAACGTGTTCAGGATAGTTCATGGCACTTAAAACTCAGTGGTAGCATTGATGATAAGCCTTTCCACTCACTTCCAACTAGGCTGTCATCCTGCTGCTGCTGGGGACTCCCATGATCCCTTTCCCAGCCATCTGGTCTGCTGGTGGTAGAAATTATAACTCAGCATTTTGATTTGAATGTGAAATGTTCTTCATCGCCTCTAGTTTGAACACTTGGTCTGTAGCTAGTAGTGATGTTATGAGTGGTTATGGAGACTCACTGGAAGTTATCAATCATTGAGAGTAGGTCTTGAGGCTTCATAGCCAAACCCTGCTATCTGTCCATTCTCTCCTTTTCTGTCTCCAAAAGCACCTCACAATCCTGCTTTCATGTCTTCTATGCATGATTAACCATAGCCCTTCTTAAGCCATGGACCAAAAATAAGAACACCCCTTAAGTTGCATTTGTCAGGTATTTGGGAAAGGAATGGGAAGAAATGGGTACATGTTCTCCAGGAAGAGTATCTCCATCACAGTCTCCTGAGTTTGAGGACTGTGCATCAGTCCTACATGGGTGGTATATTTATAGACTACCAAAACTGAATTCTGAAATGCACACTTAGGATCGATGTCAAATTAGAATAACAGAATAAGGCATGCGATTATCTACGACAACAGAAAATGGGCCTTTCCAGAGAAATCCATTTCCTTGAGTTGCTTCAGCTGCATGTGACATAGCAGCCATACAGTTTTATGATTCTTGTATGTCCATCATCCTCTTGGTCAGTGCGGGCTGATATTCATGGTAAAGAGACTCCCATAGTTACCTTTTTCTACTGTTTGAAAGTGGAGCTTCTAAAACTTGTTTTGAAACTTAGGTGTCCTTGCAATAGTGTTGAGGAGGACCTATCAGAAGTGATTCAGTCATGAGGGTTCTGACCTTGTGAGCGGACATGGATGACATCATAACAGGAGTGAAAACCTGATGAAACAAATAATCTCAGTCCTTTTTCTTCTTTTCACCTTCCACTCCTCTGTGTGATAACATTCATCATGTCAAACACCACAAGAAGGACCTTATTAGATATCACTGAATCTTGGACTCCCAGCCTCCAGAATCATGAGGCAAATAAACTTCTGTTGTCCATAATTTACCCAGCCTATCTATATCCTGTTACAGCAGCAGAAAATGAGTAAGACACCATGAATCCCTATGCTTTTACAATGCTCTATGACAATCCATTACAGAATAACTCAATTCAATTCCAAAGAAACCACAACAAAATATTTACCCTTCCAGCTTACTATATATATATATATATATATATATATATATATATATATATATGTATATATATATATGTATATATATATCATTACTCACACAATGTCACGCATCAAAAGTTCTCTTCTCAAATCATTTTCCTGTCTTTACAAATATCTTCCTAACCCCTCTTACGTCACCACCTGGTGATTGCTTTTCCTCTACCTTTCTCTGACTCCCTGCTTTAAGCAGGGGAGGGATCCAATAACCTCATTCACATTAAAATGTAAATTAGTAATTCCCTGCAAGGCTTAATAGGGTCTCTCCCACGGGGAATTTATATTTTAATGTGAACCAAAGGACCACATCTATAAAAGTATAATTTCAAGGATCAGAAATTTAAGTAGAGAAGGTCAGTCAAGGAGGCTTTAGGCCCTTCTCAGCCTTGAATGTGTCAGGCAGTGGAGCATACAAGGCCCATAAGAAGACAACCAGAAACTAGGATCAGAGAGAATATTGTGGCTACTCCTAGATGACTATGGCTGAAGGACTGAAGGCTGAGGTAGAAGATGCACTGAGAGGGCCCTGTGAAGGTGGAAGTCAGTTGTTCAGCTCCTTCAGAAGTCAGCAAAGGGGAGGACCAGCGAGGGGAAGTTAATAGGAGTTCCGACAGGCATGAGATGGCTCTGACAACAGGCAATTTGCAGACATCCAAACAAAGAGAAAGCAATGCCAGGAAACATACTCTATTGGGGCGGGAGGGCGTGTTAAATGCAGGAGGAAAAATTCTGAAGCCTTGTCTCAAAGAAGTACAGCAGTTCTAGCAAGAATGGTACTGATGCTTACCCCCAAACAAGTAATAGCCGGAACAAATGACCAGGGAGGCAAAAGTTCGTTCTTGCTGTACTTTGCCTATCTACTGCCTTTTCTTCATGACTGACTTCCACTTAATTTATTCTTTACAGCGTGTCACTTAGAAGCATCTTGATGCCCACTAAACATGGTCCATGGACTCTTAATCTTTGGCTCTTGTTCCTTCTGCCCTGTTTTTCATCAGTTGTTTCTTCCTTCTCTTTTCCACTCTTGGCTCTAGCTCTTAAGATTCATTCTCCTTGAGTGATTTATGTTGCCTGCAGAGTACTCAACATATGCCTCTGACAGTGTGAAGTCATTTTCCTCCTCTGGAGTCAACATTAGCTAACTTTGTCTCATTGGCTGTTACTGAGAGCCCTGGAGAAACTTGCTATAGAAGGAACCTGGCCATGTGTGTCATTTAAAGTATGCAATAAGCTTCATGCTGTAGCCTGGGCCTTTCCCCTCGTAGAAGGTCAGCCTCTCCAAACAGAAGCAGACATTTGTACTTCTAATTAGATGATTCTTCTGAAACTTTTTGGACAAGCAACCACACGTTGGTTCACCAGCTCTGTACAAAGTGCATTGCCCTTAGAGATCTCTCGATGGTTCTCATCCTTCAACCCCTAAAGGAAGATTACTTGGGACATAAATTCTTGCATCAGATGGTGGTAGTATGAGAAAATGACAAGAGCTATGCAAATGTATTCAGAGCCTTTGAGCATGCAGGATGCAGAAGAGTTTGACCTACTCAGAGTGAGCCACCTCCCACATTGACCCATAGTTGTAATAAAGATTAAATAATAAGAGGGGGAGAGAGGAGGAGCTACACTTTTGGAGTGGGTTCTTCAGACTCAGCAGGAGACTAAGCATCCCACACTCATCCCCTCATACATATATTAATAACTGCAAACAGTTTTCTCTGATTCTCTACTTGACAGATACACTTAGGGACAGAGACATCAGGTAAGCAGGTTGTAAGAGCAATATAGTAGTTAAAGGGTTCATAGTTATTGAATATTGTATGTTTTGATGCCTTTTCTGTTATAAATAATAGAAAAAATACACCCTAAGATGTTTTAATAACAACATTGACTCCATGTTGGCCAAAAGGTCTTAATGGAGGGGACTTGAGGTTTGGTTTCCAATTAAACATCATTATTCCTGAGATCCAAGGTCTTCCTTGTTTTTATCCTGCCTCTCTCACTTAGGGAGTCAATGTGTATGCATTTCACAGCAATAAAATACTTGCAGTGATGGCAGCCTTCTGCACACCACCTCTGTTATGTCCTTAGGACATACCATTTGTGAAGTCTACACATAACACTAATCCTGATTTCATATCGGCTACAATTACATCATACAGTCACATCTCAACCCATCGTTTGAAAGGAGGAAAACCACTCAAATTAATTTAGACAAAAGTATGACTCATTCTCTTACATATTAGACTTTTGAGATTTCTGATCTTCTAAACAGACAGGAATCCTGAGATAATTAAATAAAATTGTTGTTCTGTTAATAAGGAAGAAAGAGGAAAAAGGTTGGTTTGGTTAGGCAGCTGATGATTCTATCAACTTCTTTATTTGTGTTTGCATTGTGTTGTACTTATCAATTCATTAAATATGCCCATGACTGCAACAGAAAAATTTGATAGAAGATTTAAATTTTATATTTCATTCTGGAAATTAGGAGTAAAATTTCTAACATCATTCAAACTATAAATGTGAACCTTGAATCAAAATTAGCT
Organism: Rhabdomys pumilio; assembly: GCA_030674055.1. Lineage (NCBI taxonomy): Eukaryota > Metazoa > Chordata > Mammalia > Rodentia > Muridae > Rhabdomys > Rhabdomys pumilio. Next base: position 198,388,383 of record JANHMN010000002.1, on the reverse strand, counting down.
TCCCAAGTCAAAGCTCTTACCAAACTTTAAGTATTATAATTTCTGATAGATTGATAAATAGATGGATAGATAGATAGATGGAGAGATAGATAAATAGATGGAGAGATAGATAAATGATAGATTGTATATATGTGTGTATGTATGTACCTCTGAAATCAGAATATAACTAAACTAATAATCTTTTAAAGTCTTAGTGCCAATCTTTTATTTACTAAAAGTTGCATAAAGTAATATTAAAATGTGTCTTATAACCAACAGTATAACTGGAAAGAATATGATCTTCAAGTTAAGATTGGTTTTTAACTTGGGATAGCAAATTGCCTAATCTTGTATATTCAAAATACCAGAGTCCTGATTAATTACTATTGTAAATATTTGGCTTGTCCCTGCTCCTGGCTGATGATTCACAGGGAGTCCACCCAACACTTTGCAGTTACACACACTATTGATAAAGTCTTCTCCTTATGAGCTCAAACCCAGATTAACACCCTTTCATGGAGGGTTGTTTCTTTCCTTGAAATCTATCCAAGCTCTTTAGTAAGACAAGTATGCAAATACCTAACTACAATGAATACAGATCAGAATGAGGATCAAAGCAGAAATCTTCAGAATGCTAAGTTGATTGGGGAAAGGAAAGGCAATTTCAGAAATACATTATGAAGCCATTTACAGGGCCAAGTTCTTCAAAAGTGTTTTTAGTGCAGGTATAGTATTTCAAACCTGCCTATTCTATACAGGGAAGACTAGAATTAGTTTGAGACCTTAGAGGACAAGGACACTTTTAATAGAAATCAAAGGAAGACAAGAGTAACAAATAGAAAGAGGGAAGATGATGCTTTCAATTAATTCCCCAGGACCAGAAACAGGAAGAACTTTCCAGAGAGCTCTAGGAGAAAAGGGAAATGGGTTGTGTGTCAGTTAAATTCAAGCCTCAGCATGATTCAGCAGAATGCCTTGCAATGGGGTTGGGGCAATTACTACCTTATTATTGATTACTGGAATGTCTTTGGGGGAAGTCAATTTCCCAGACCATCCAAGGCTTGCACTCCCACACTGCATCAGCTGACTGGGCATTTGGGTGAACTCCTCAACCATCAACTGCAGAAGAATTCTTATGATACTAAGAGATAGGTACAGATTTTATTCAAATACGTTTGTTTCTACTTTTGTTGTCATTTATCTGTACCATAAACATATGTGTTTTAAAACTTAAGGCGCTAGGCAGTGGTAGTGCACGCCTTTAATCTTAACACTTTTGGGGTAGAGGCAGGCAGATTTCTGAGTTTGAAGCCAGCCTGGTCTACAGAGTGAGTTCCAGGTCAGCCAGGGCTACACAGAGAAACCCTGTCTCAAAAAAACAAAACAAAACAAAAAAACAGAAAAAAAACAAGCAAACAAACAAACAAACAAAAACAAAACCAAAAAACCCTTAAGACAATGTACACACAAAAACACACACACAGAGAACAAGAAAGCTCTGTCTGCTTTGTAGTCAGAAAGCAAATCTCTCTCCCTTTTCTTCTCATTCTAGCAGAGATGCAGTATTCCTAGGACTTAGTGATAAGATATGCCTGGGAAAAGTACAGCATTTGACCGAGACTGTCTCATTCAGGACCCAAGTCACTTAATAGAAGATGGACATATGTGCTGAGGTCTTTAGGAAGCATGAGTTTATAGTTATCCTGAAAGATAAACGGATGCCAAAGCAATGTGGTCAGGACTTATTCAGTACACTGGCACTTGTTCTCTGTGTTTGGCGCTCTCTCTCTCTCTCTCTCTCTCTCTCTCTCTCTCTCTCTCTCTCTCGGAAACAAACAATGTTTGACAACCAAGTACAGACTCATGCAGAATAGTGACAGGAGTTCTTATACTATTACTCTATCAGCCTTAGCACAATCCTGGGGAAGATCTCTGCTTAGTGCCTTAGACCACATATCTGCCATGTGTATCAGTCACTGTCAGTAGGGTATGTGGTACACACTACTACTGTTGACAGTGTTTCCCCTTGCCTCCTGCAACATACCCATGTCCCCATCCCTTTCCTTATATATTGATTTAGCCATGTTGAATGTATTCTAGACAATAGAATATAGAATCATTCAGATGTTCTCTCTCCAGCTTTGTGCTGGACAGACACTAGGACCAAAGCTGCAGAGCCTAAGGTTTAGTTGTGTGAAAGGCTGCCTTCTGTCCTTAAATACTCATGTTGGCTTTTACATGAGCAAGAACTCTATTATTTCTATTCAGGTACCAAAACTGAGTGGTTGTATGTTACAGCCAGTGTTTTTTTTTTTTTTTTTTTTTGTTGTTTTTTTTTTTTACCCTACTAACAAGGTACTCTGAAGTACTTTGTGCTCAGTGTTATGGACGTGTATACCAACAACAGTGGCCTCTTAGTCACTGGCTCTGACTGACTTTATTGGAGTTACGATATCTTTGAATATAGTGCCTGCTAATGAGACAGGTGTAAACTACCAGAATCAACAAGGCCTGTGACAGGCAGTTTTTCTTTAAAACTAGTTTTTTCAAAATGTGCTCATAGATGTTTTGCTTAGATGTTTCTTTGTGTATCACATGCACACCTGGTGCTCATGGAGGTCAGATGGGCATTGGATTTATTAGAGATGGAGTTAGAAATACTTGTGAGTCACCATATGGGTATTAGAATCTAACCTTTGACGAGCAATGAGTGTTCTTAACCACTAAACCATCTTTCTAGCCTCTCACACAGCTTCTTTTGCAACCCAAACCTCACTGGCAGTATTAATTGATAATAGGTAGAATAGAGTAGAAATAGATCCCCAAAGGAAACAGGTGTAGCAGTCAATTGAGGGCAATAGAGTACCAACAACATCTAAAGTGAAAAAGCGAAACCATCAACACCATCTGCACACACAATAACCACTAAAGAAGAATACAATTGTCCTGACAGAGACTGTAATTCTTACTTAAAGACTTTTGGTTAGAAAAACTATGGTGACCTTACTAATGACTAAAAATAAATACCTTATCCTAATGGTTAATTGGCTCCTGTCCTCTGCATGTTTTGGTAAACTCTACCCCCCAGTATCCTCTCCTTGTTCCAAATAGATCTGCTTTTCTGTGTCATAGCTTGGCAGATCAGTCCTGGTGCCCCAAAGCAGTGATTCTCAGATCAGTGTGCTTAGTCACCTTGGGTGAGGGTGGAGGGACCATAAAACACATATTCCTAGGCACCACACACAGCAGTTTATATTTATTGAGTCTTAGTTGAGAATTGGTGTTTCTAACAACTTTTCACATGATGCAGATGTCGCTGTCCCAGGAACAAAACTCTGAGAACCTTTGTTCTAGGGAACAGGGAATGTAGGAAAAGTCATCTGCCTACATTCTGACAGCTACACACAAGTTTTAGCAAGGTATTAAAGATCAAGAGACTTAAAGAAAAAACAGCTGGTTTTGGAGTAAATATCACAGGAAATGAAGAGAATCTTAGAACAGAGTTGACCCCTTTCATAGCAACAGTTGAAACTGAAAAGGCTTCGATTGACTTCCAGGAAAGCTTCCCATTGAACAGAATAATTTAGCCCAAGACAAAGGTCAGATAAACCTCATCATGTTCTCTTACAGGTCCTCAGAGTACCTGCCATAGTTCAGCAGAAAGACGCTGCAACTAGGACATAAATTAATAACAAACAACCAAACAGAAAAGCCACAGGACTTGAGACATACGTTTAGGATCAGAACCATGTGAGGATGTAACTGTACTAAATTTTTTTTTTTTGAAGCACATGATTGCAACTGTGATTCCATTTGAACTTGCAAACTAGAGAGAGTCTCCTTCACTGAATGTAAGATACATGAGAAAAAGGACTTTGTGGTTTCAACCACTATACACAATGGCCAGTACAGGTTCTTAGACAGAACATACATTTGATAAATGTGTATTGAGAAAAAAAATGGAGAAGAAACCCACAGCAGGCTTCAGAATTCTAAAATTTGTAGGTAAAATCTGACTATGAAAGCTGAGTATCTCTCATGGAAGATATAGGTCCCATTGTACTCGTCAGACACAGAGGTATATGGACATAAAAGAAGAACCAATGGTATGGGGTAAAAGGGCAAGGAAGTTTCCCCAGAGGGCAGAATCATGATCTATCAAGGAAGTCCCCTCCTTTTGAGATAGTACTCAGGTACATATTGTGTACATAAGTGGCATTTTATAATCGCTTCGTGTCTCTGTGTTCCCTTCTAGAATAGGAAGTTTGTTTGTTCTTCAAGATAAGTCTTTGCTATGCATAACAAGAGCTTTCTGGTCATTTACCTTTTTAAATATAGGTCTTGCGACTAGTCACTGTGGATACATTGATGGTTGACATCACCTGTAACCTCACGGTTGAGCCGGATGTATGATCAGATAAAGCATTAAGATGTTTGTGGCTATATCATTGCAGTATTCAAGGCTAGCATTCAAATCCCTCCCTTTTCTATCTTCATGGTCTTCTCTGTGTGAAGGAATATCCTAGGGCCTGCTTCTTGCAAGGATAATCCAGGATAATCTCTCAGCCTCAAAATTCTTAATGCATATATATTGTGTATGTTGTTTATGACAAGCACTATTCTTAGTTTATGGTTATAGAGATTAAATGGTAGCTAGTCACTAGTTGTAAGGATTGTGTGAAACCTTTTTAGAAGGCAAGTTGCCCTCTGACCAATCCCTTTTTTTTTCCCAGCATGAAATTCCTGGGTAAACTCCCATATTTTTGGGGTCCATTGTTTCAACAGTTGATAGTCAGAGTGAGAGACACATCTGTCTCTAGAAAATCTTCATTTCTACTAGGGCAGTTACATAATGACATCCAGGAATACTAAGCCCTCTCCGCTGGGTAAGATAAGATGAAAAAATATATGTAAACTACTATACAAGCCCTAGGTATGCTTTAATCAGTCTTATTATTTTGGCAGATGGCACTAAAGATTCTCCTATGTGAATTTTATCAGACTCTGTTGCTATCATTCTGTAGAAATATTTTTAATATCCTTATAAAATTTTTATCTTTAGTATTTTAATAATTTCTTAGGTGTATTATTTAGAAGAAAAATTTCAAATGTTTTGATTGTTTAAGGATATATTATTAATCTACTTCCATCATAGGCAAAGAGCACATCCTGTAGAATTTGAATTCCTTGAAATTTGTTGAGAATTTATCTATACCCTAATATTTGATCTATCTTTGTGAACCTATTGCTTGTACTTGAAAAGAATACACTGTGCAGTTATTGGGTAAGATGGTCTATAAATATCAATTGGGTCAAGGTGGTTGATACAGACTCTTCAGATTTAGAAAAAAATTAAATGCCTAATCATTTGGGGAATACAAATTAAGTATGATAAATTTATATACAAAGCTATTTTATTTCTGAGCACTCAGAAAAATTTTACTGTGTTGAGTCTCAAATATGGTAATGCTCTCATTAGCTTTCTGCATTTTTCTTTTAGAAATATGTCCTAAGTGGGTGAGATTGACCAGAAATAGTTATTAAGGCCTAATATTGTACAAACCACAAAGAAACATTGGCTAGAACTCTTCAAGTATCGTAGCATATTAAGCCTCAGCTTTTCAAGTGTCTGCTGAAGGACCATTCAAAGTTTGAGTGACCTATGGATTTAGAAATATTTACCTTTTCTCCTTTTAATTGTTGAAGTGGGTTAATCCCTCTAAACAAACAATAGGTTGAAGCTCATCTTATATCACTGAGATGCTCCATTTTTCTCATAAGCCAGAGTGATAGTCCAATAACCAAAGTCCAGTACAATAAAACACCAAAAAACCTCCAATTTAAAACCAGAAGGAGGTAGGCTGGAGAGATGGCTCAGCAGTTGAGAGCACTGACTGCTCTTCCAGAGGTCTTCAGTTCAATTCCCACCTACCACACAGTGGATTACAACCATCTGTAATGGGATCTGATGTTCTTTTCTGGCATACAGGTGTGCATGCAGATACAGCATATACATAAAAACAAACAAATAAATAAAAAAAAAAACTAAAGGGGAGTAGAACAAGATACCCAATGCCACTATAGCAACAGTATTTATTTGAAAGAAATTAAGAAAAATATTAGGACATGGTTTGTGAAGAGGTCCTACCTCCACCTCCCTGCAGTAGAAATAGACTCTAACTCTAGACCCTTCTTAGCCAAGACATGACATTAGAGGGACATAAAGAATGGATCTGCCTAAAATTAGCTCTTTTTATTCTGGTTCAACTAAAAGTATTTTTTACAATTTTATACATATGTAAATGTATCTTAATCATGCTCATCCCAACTCTCCGCCTCTTCCCAGTACACCCATCTTTTACTTTGACATCTTCTTCCTTTTTTCTATTTGTTTATTTATATTTATAGTCAATGAGTACAATTAGTGCTGCCACTTGAGCATATGAAAACAACCACAGGCCATCCCCATGAAGAAAAATGAGTGCCAATGTAACTGGACTGTTAGCAGGAATAAATATATTCTGAATGGTCACTTCTGCACTGCTATTTGATTCTACAACTCCCGAAACAATGGACACCAAGAACTAGAATTCCACAGGAATCTCAGGCTTGCGAAAGCAAAGGTTGAAGCCCTGGGGCAACCAGAGTACAAATGTGCGTCTAAGGGAAAGATTTACAAGCTGTCTGATGACTTCACAGGAAAGATTGGCACTGAGACAATAGTAGGTAGAGGACAATACCTATTCGGTTACACAATCTCTTAGCTCCCCTTTATACCTTATCCTCTTGATAGCCTGTGAAGATGGAAGAGGGAGACAGCCCTCTGGATAGCTTTGCCTCTCTTTATAATGCTGCCCCATTGCTTAAATCTTCTTTTTCTGTTTTTCTTTTTTAATTTGGCTTTTTTAATCAGTTGAGAGTGAGTGGCCAAACCTAGCCTGTTGGGAAAAAACGCTGTGGTCCAAAATATTGAAAACAACCTCAGCAGTCATCAATTGCCAGTAACTCCTCAACTAGAAGTGGAACCTCATGAGTCCCTTACCAATCTGTGCCAGAGTTGCTGACTGGCATGGTCTTGTGCAGGGATTATGCATGTACCTGAAGCTGCAGGTACAAAAGCTACTTATTAGCAATAGTTCTGCAGCCTGAGGTGGAGCTTCACAGGCCCCTCCTCCATCTATGCTAGAATTTGACAGATTTTGACTTGTGCTAGCCTTGTGCATTTGAATGCATCCACATTAGTTCATGTCATGTGCAGAGAAAGCTATTTTGTAGGAGACCTCCTAAACCTCTACCTCTTAGAATCTTTTTGCATCCTTTTCTGTAATATACCCTGAGCCTTACGGGGGAGAAGTGTGATACAAATGTCCCATTTGGGGCTGAGCACGCCACAGTCCCTTATTCTTTGCTCTTTGACCATTTGTGAGCCTTTGATTTAATTACTGCCACTGAAAAAGCAACAACAAAAAGCTTTATCTAGTGAGGATTGAGAACTCCACAATTTAAAGAGAGTGTAATACAAAAGTACAAGAACATGCACGAAGGGGCAGTAACTATTCCTGGGGTTTCTTTCTTTGTTTTGTTTTTGTTTATTGTTGTTTATTTTGTTTTGTTTTCAAACAAAGGTGATGATTGTGGTTTTTCCCTTTTGTCTGGGTTCCAACCTCACAGATTTTCTTGATTGGCTAGGTATTTATGAAAAGAAAGAAAAAAAGGGAAAGAAAATGAAGAAAAGAGGGAAGGAGTCATTGCTCCAGGTGATCAAGTACTGGAAATACAGCAAGTCTTTCTTGTAAACAAACATTTGACTGACACGGAGTGGGGACTCAAACATTTGCATAAATGTTTTATGATGTGGAGAAGATACAAAATTTAGATTTCTTATCATCAGCAGAAGTTTTACAGTAATTGGTAGAAAAGACTAATATTTAATGTTTCTTTTTCCCAAACAGGCACATGGAGCGATAAAATAGAATAACAGACACACATATAAATTCATGCTCCTACAAAACCAAGTCTAAATACCCATTAAAGAAAAGACAGCCTCTTCAACAAATTGTTCTGAAAAAACTAGGTAACAATATGAAGAAGAATAAAATTTGATTCTTATCTCTGACATCACTTCCCGACCTCCCACCCCATTCCCAAAATCTCAACTGCAAATACATCAAAGACCTCAACATAGGACAAGATACTCTGAATCTTCTAGAGGGAAGAGGGTGCTTGCTTCAGCTTATATATGCAGTTAAGGACTTTTCAACAAGATTCCATAGCACAAGGAAATAGCAGCCAACAGTCAACCAATAGGAACTTACAGAATTAAAAAGCTATACAGCAAAGGAGACCATCAATCAAGTGAAGAGGCATCCTACAGAATTGAGTTTTTTTTTCAGCAATCTACATAACTGAGGATTGGCATCTTGAATATACAAAAAACTGGTGTTTGTGTGTGTGTGTGTGTGTGTGTGTGTTTGTGTGTGTGCGCGCGCACACGCAAACCCCTTAAACACCAAGAAACCAGACAACCCAATTAAAAAGTGGGTTGTGGAACAGAATTTCTCAAAAGAAGAAATGCAACGAGCTAGAAATATTGTAAAACTGTTCATTATCTTAGCCATCGGGGATATGCAAATTAACATTACTTTTCTATTATTCCAGCTAGAACAGTGAAGATCAAGAAAATAGTTGCCAGTGAAGATGTGGAGAAAGGGGAACATTTATTCACTGCTGATCGGACTATATACTGGTGTAATAATTATGGGAATCGTTAGGGAGTTTCCTTTAAAAGCCAAAAATGGATCTACCACATGATCAGGCTATATCAATCCTCGCCATATACCAAAAGGATTCTAGATCCACGACAGAGACACTTGCTCATCCATGTTCAGTGCTGCTGTACACTCAATATGGGATGGGGGTGGGGGTGGGGAACCAGAGTAAATATCTCTCAGCTGATGAAAGTATAATGAAAATGTGGTACATACACACAATGGGATTTTCAGTCAACTGTAAAGAAAACTGAAATTGTGAAATCTGCAGGTAAACGAATGGAACTGGAAACAAAATCATACTGAGTATGGTAGCCCATCACAGAAAGACAAAAGTCACAAGTTTTCTCTCTTACTAAGATTTGTGTTTAAATTGGAGTATGTAGAGAAGCCAGGGGACTATAAGGGACTCTGGGGAGGGATTTTCATGAAGGGAAGATGATAAAATAGAGGTGGTGGGAATGGGGGAAGGGAGTAATAACAGGAAAGGGGAAGTTTAAGGGAAAAACAGTTTTTATCTTCCTTATAAAATCAAATTAATTTTAATACGATTAATGCATTTTATCAGGCAGGATTTTTAGCTGCAAGAGACTGAAATAAATTCTGGATTATTTGACTTGTAAAAAGAATGATTTAGGAATATGAAGTAGCCCATACAGATGATAAGAAAGACAACTACAATTTTCAAATGGTTAGGAAGGTAGGCATGGTAGCCTGTGCTCATAATTTTAGTACTGTGGAGAATGAGGCAGGAGGAGTGTGAATCCAAGAAATATCTAGTAAGAGCCTACCACCAAACAAACTAACAAGTGGTGAAATAAAATAAAGCAGAAAACAAGGCAACTCAAACTAGTGTTTCATACGTGCAGTGGCCTAAGGGTCAGGAGTCCTCACTCCATCACTTTCTGTGTCTAAAGTTCCCTTTGACAGTGTCTTGGATTAGCCAAGGTTGCTCACAACCAGCTGCAAGATGAAGGAGGAAAAATAGTCATCTTATTTTTTTTTTCAGATTCTAAAAAGAAATTAAGCTCTACATTTTAACAAGCCTATACAGCAAGAAATACATGCCCGGAAGAAAAGGGTTTCAGGCGGAGGTAGGAGAAAAGAGATAGATGCTAACTAAATTGCTGCATTTGTTCTGTTTTGTAACTGACTGTATTCACGAGATGACACACAGAGAAATCAGTTGTTGTGGTTGCTTGTCTCCTACGCTGATACGCTGTAAGGAATCCATAGCATGTCCACATCCTGTTTATCCGCAACAATCTGTGGAATTGGAGACATTGAATTCAGTACTGGATTTGTCATTGAGCAACTTCGAGTCACTGTTTCCTTGAACCCCAGGGTTTTCACAAGGGAATTGCGGTAGATGAAGCCTACGGTAATTGCCAGAGATCAAAAATCTCTCTCATCGGAACTAGCTCAGATGAAGAAAACAGCTAACTAGCAAGCTACATGCAGTGAGACCATTGAACACTTGTAATATGGTTGACAATGCTGAAAATCTGACTTCTCCATTCTACTTAATTTTAATGGCTTTAAATTAAAATGGTCTCTGTGGCTAGTGACACTAATAGAGGGCAGTACGACTCTGGACCCTAAAACCTTTAAAAATAGGAGCCTTGTCTGCCTTGAGTGATGATTGTCTGTTCTCCCAGCTTCATGAACCAGTGTCAAGTCACCAGGTTGTAGGATTCCTGTAAGTCTTTATCAGGTCCCTAATGAGTCAGGGCACCACCCTGTGAACACATTGAGGTACACAACATTGTTCTTATGGCACTTGATTCTTCAGGGGAAAACACTATAGACAAGCGATATTTCAGTATGATAAAAGCTAAGGACTTGTTACTGGGATACAGAGACCAAACAAGAAGAGAACGTAAGGCTGAAGACTTATCTAAAGCATAGACATCAGCCTTGCTGTAAAAGAATAGAGGGTGAGACCATGCCTGGAGGTTCTAGAAAGAGTGGTTTGGGAATGTAGGGGATGGTGACTAAGGCAGATAAAAGGAAAATGTAGTTTATATGTGGGGGCCTGGTAGGTGTTTTATTAGAAACATTCTTAGCTTCCCTTTGATTGAGCTGGAAAGTTTTGACAAATTGTCTGTGACACATCTCACTTGTGTTTTTCAAATGATCCCTCTTGCTGTACTGTGAACCAAGGGCTGATGACAAAGAAGGACCATTGAGGGTACTGATGGAGATATTTTAACTACCAGGCAAGACATGGTGATGACTTGAACTGTAGGAGCAGTGAAAGTGATATGTTAGTATATTTTCTTTATTTTATTCCCACCTAAGGCATCACATAATCCAAGCACTCACTGAATCATATGCCCTAGCCTTTTAGTTTACTTGCTGTTACTGTGACTGAATAAAACAGATTGAGAAATTTATATAGCATGAAAGGATTTATTCACAGTTCTAGATATAGAAATAGCAAAGCACCAGCGATTCTTAGCTTTTAGTGAAGGCCTTTTTCATGGTGGGAATAGGACAGGATGTCACAGTTGAGATAGTAAATACTCCAGATGGATATATTCATAAAAAAGCCACTCTTTTAATAAACAAATAATCTATTAATGGGTTAAAGAAGCTATCCATGAGAACAGAGCCACAAAGAAATAGTCACCTATCAATGGTCCAATCCCCAAATATTATCAGTGCAGTAGCTTGAGGGTTGTCTTTTGAAAATGAGTTCTTAACTGTAACCACAGTAGGTGATAGGTGATGGTCAAGTTCAGAGACTTAGTTAACATTAGTAGCATTGGCTAATCGATAGGTTGTGGTTTGTGAAGAAGAGATGAGATGAAGACATAGGTGAAACTGGAAGAATGGCATTAGAATTTACTAGTGTGAGCAGAAGTGTGTTTGAGTAATTTTGGAGGCCAGACAAGGAGCATCAGTTGTCATCAGTTGAAATCAATAGTGAAGAGTGAACCTGCACCATAAACCTCTCAGCTGCAGTGATCTAGGTGCTGGTTGTAGCACAGTGTACCAGCTATCTATCCAGAGGAACAAGAAAGACAGAGTGCTGTGCAGTTTGCTCTTCTGCTATATCAGGACCTGGGCAATCCCCAGCCATCTCCTGTGTCCCCAGAGTTCTCAGCTGCTTATCACTGTCCATTGCTCAAAGGGCAAGCCATTCAGCTTGCCAGTCACTGTGTATTCTGCCTAGAGCAAGTTGTCTAGACAGTGTCTTTCATTCCTCACTAATACGCTTTTGCTTTAAAAATTATTTTAATTCAACATGATGAATAGAATATGTTGTGTGTTTCTTTAGGTAGTTACCTTCCACAATTAGAAAACATTGCACACTTTCAGTATAAAAGAGATTGTAGTTTTTTTTTCCCCTTGGAGATAAATTATGAAGTATTAGTGAGAACATTTAAAGGTAACCATATCTCTGCTTTACGGAAGTTTCTTTAGAACCAGAAAGCAATGATAAGGGAAATACATGTAATTAACTTTGAAATGCTAAATAGATAGCTGAAAACACCCACCCCCTCTTTAGCTTTGGCAAGGATTTTTCTAGGTTTTGGATTCGTTCATTTTCGAAGTCTGGAAGTCTGGCATTTGCTTGTTGTTGAGTTGGTGCCAAGAAAATGAGATGTTTGTCATCTGATAGAACAGAAGGCCTCTTTGATTTCCTGGGAGAGTACAAACTTGGAGAACGGGCAGCCTGCAGAAAAGGAAAGGGAAACCCGTAGAAGTAGCCTCAGGGCTGCCAAGCTGTTTCTTGAAGGATTTGTAGAACAGGAACCATGTTGTGAGGCTACTTAGCTGCCTAGGACTTCCACTTACTCCTCCTTGCTGAGTTCCCACCTAGAGCCTTATTTAGGAGCTAGAGATCTGTGTCCGAGTCCGAGTCTACATTTCTTCTGCAGTATCTCAAGCTGGCATTTGACCTCTCTTCCAATGTCTCTCTACAATGAATACCTTTATTCTAAACCCGCCCCCCAAGTGCTTTGTATAGAGAAAGGCTTTGCTTGTCCACCAGGAAAAGATGTCTGCATTTCAAGCAGCCAATGCACACTTAGGAGTCACTTTGTATTCCACTACCCAGTAATCCTTTTCTGCTCAGACCTTATTTACCAACCTATACCCTTGTCCTTTTAGCTGTAACAAAAGGCGTTGTTGATAGTTTGCTTCTGACTGGAACATTGCCCTTGGCTGATGGCAGTCAACTGGCCTGGAAATGCCTGACAGGTTTTCTGTACCTTAGACCTATATTCATTGGCTGATAAATAAGAGGGACAAACTTATGGCTAATTTTTTTTGTCCCATAGTGCAACTGATGCTTCTGGGCCCCATGGATCAGATTAAGGCTATGGGGTTAAGGATTTCTCTTGAGATTACATTCTTACTTGTCTCCTTCTGCTTCTCTGTCCTTTTATTCTGTCTCCCGAAGGTCTTCTGGCAACATATCTGAACTCTATGTGCAAACAGCCCCAGTTTGTACTGTGTTTCTAGAGGACTTGGCAGCAGGCTCTTGATTCCACAGTTGGGGGCACATCTTACCTTAAGGATCAGAGAATACCTGGCTACTTTTGTTTCTTACAAATGGATTTGTTCATAGCTATAATTATGACATGAAGAGACCTTGTAGAAGATCACTAGTGAGTGGTTGTTGTCCCTCAAAGAGGTAGTTTCAGATATTTGACATTTACCTGAAGGCCACAGAGTGCTGTGAGGTTGAATTTGTGTGTAAACTCCGGCTAATGATTACAACATACACATGTAAACTACAGTGCCATCACAAGGATTTCACGAAGATATTGTTTTGAAGTGGGGTTTTATGTCAGAGCCTAAATGCTAATGATGTTCCTCTTACCTCAGCTTCCTGGGTGCTGAGATTATGGTCATGCACCAGCAAACCAAAAGATGGTTTTAATCTGCAAATGTTTATAATCTCCAGAAATAGTTTCTGGAGTGTATATTAAGTTTCTTCATAGTACCTAGTCAAGATTTTCCAAAACAAAAGTCTTAATCTATTTTTTTTTCTTTCTTAAAATGTGAGTCATGGTCCAGCAGTATCAGCAACACCTGGAAGCTTCTTGAACATGTAGAATCATTGATCTTAATCCAGCTGAATCAGAATTCATATTCTGTTTCCTGTGAGATTCTTAACCACATGAAAATTTGAGAATATTGGTTTGAAGAAGTCCTTTCAGCAATTATATTAGTTACATTTGGGTTTCGTGACAGGTACCGACATAAACAAGGGGCGTGTCTTGGTGTTCTAGTGCTGTGAAGAGCTATAATGACCAAGGCATATCATATAAAAGGAAACATTTAGATGGGAGCTTGCTTACAATTGCGGAGAGTCACAACCAATGATCATCAAAACAGGAAGCATGGTGGCACAAAAGCAGACATAGTGCTGAAGCAATGTCTGAGACTTTACATCTTACTAGGACTTACTTTCTGCAACTAGGAACCACCACCCAAGGTTTCTAGAACATTCCAAAATAGCATCACCAACTTGTAATCAAATGTCGAATGCATGAGTCTATGGAGGACATTTCATAATCAAGGCACATAAACACATTTTCATGATTGATATAACTGGAAAAAATTTGAAAATGACCCAATATACAAAACAATAGTTCAAGGCAGAATAAAGTGAATGTTTTGGCACAGTCTCTGGAGTCTCAGCACTCAGGAGGTGAGGCAGGAGCATCATGAGTTTGAGACTTGCCTTGGCTATACAAGACCCTGTTTTTAAAAATAGACAGAGCCATAGTTACAAATTTAAGATATAAAATATGCATAGATTAGTGCTCCTCTTGGCTTTCATTAGATAATCTTCATTTTTACAGTGGGTAGCAGTTAATGCAGAGACCCATAGTAGGCCAAAGTATTGAGAAATACTTCTTTTGCATTTGTGGTTTTTGTGTTTTGTGGTTTTTTTTTTTGCATTTTCTTGTACTTTTTTTTTTTAATTTTTGTTTTGTATTTGTATTTGAGAAATGCTTCTCAAAGTACTGAGAAGCAGATGTTGAGTGTCATACCCTAAAAAAAGGCTTCTCAGTCACCCACATCAAGGCTTAGAGAATCCTGAAAAAAAGAGTGTAGGGCCGAGAGATGGGGAAGAGTCTGTGAAAGGGTGCTTTAAACAGTGTCATTGCTGTTGCACTCATAATTCACTGCAGCTATGGTCATCTGTACAAAATCTGTACAAAGTTGGCCCATCAGCATCTCCTCATGAATGGGATGGGGCTTTTGTGATGCCACCCCACTCTTAAGAGACTGTTAACAGTAAATGATGTCTGGGAGTGTATGCCATTTTCTTTTGTGATGTAGACACTGATAAAGTGTCTATGCTCCATAAAGGTATCTCCACACAGGCTCATGTAAGTGACCTAGTTAAACTCAGTGGGACACGAAGAGATAAAAGGAGAAAGGGGACTTGTTAAAAAAAAAAAAAGACGAGCTTTAGCAGGTGAGGAAAGGAGATTAGAGAGAGTGACAATGATTGAAAATGCCTAAAATTCATTAAATGCATGTATTTTAATCTTTGAATTAGCAAAAAGATTGACAGATACAATTAATAATGAAAAAAGAGAAGAAAAATAAGGTCAAGGAAGAGGAATAGAAGGAGGTGAACAAAAGAAGGAGGAGAAGGAGGAGGAGAGGAAAAAGTAGAAGAGGAAGAGGGAGGAGGAGGAGGAAGAGGAGAAGGAGGAGGAGAAGAAGAAGGAGAAGGAGAAGGAGAAGGAGAAGGAGAAGGAGAAGGAGAAGGAGAAGAAGAAGAAGAAGAAGAAGAAGAAGAAGAAGAAGAAGAAGAAGAAGAAGAAGAAGAAGAAGAAAGGATACTGTGCTTTTTTTCACCTATAACTTGTAATCATTCAGGACAGAAGTAGAATTGGGGATACAGTAAATATTTCTGAGAAATCAAAATGAATGCTAATTAGTTCACAATTCAAAATTATCTTACAGAAACTGTTGGTGCTGGTTTTCAGCTGTGTGTCCCAGTCTAGTCAGACTATTTGTCTGGTTTCGAAGTCTTGGGGAATTTTGAGAGTCATTACATGAACAATGGCTTCCTGACATTAAAACCCCATCTATGCTTAGACTTGCCTTATGAGTAGGTACTAGGGATTTGCAAGTGCAGAACCCAGGACCATCCTGACCTATGGAATCAGAAGCTCTGCAATGTGTGTCGACCCTCATCACTGAGCTTTTTATGAGTCTGATGATGCTCAAACTTTGCTTTCAATGTTTTGGAGGAAGGAAAGTGTGAAACTGATAAAAAAAATAATAATAAAGGAACAGACAAATGAGGGAAACAGATACTGAGCTAGGGGCTCTTAGGGAGCCTTGGCTTGATTAAGGAGTGGGTAGGAATTATTTCAGTAAGATGGGCCAGTGTGAGAAAAGACAATGATTAAAAAAAAAAAAAGAAAGAAAGAAACCTATTTGCATGCCTGGGACACAGATTTTTTAACATTCAGCAAGTAAGATGCTAAAAGACAAGGTGTCATTACCGACTATTCAAAGTGCCAGACATTTGTTCTTCTGGGTGATGGTGGGCCATTTATCTGCAAGTAGAGAAAATTAGGCAAAGAAAGAAAGAAAAGCACAGGTGAAAGGGAGAGGATTCTGTTATCTGAAGGTTTAATTTGCCCTGGGATGCTGAATAAAGTAGATGCTATTATAGTCAGTTAGGGAGGGGAATAATGCCACGTAGATCTGCCCTGAAATCTCAGCCACGAAGCACTGCTGTAACAGGATCCAGTCCACTGAGATGTTATTTTGTGATGGGAACCTTGGTAGAAAATGAGAGGGGCCGAGTCAACACTTCAGGGCCTAGTTCAGTATTTAGTTATACCCATATCTGTCTTCCAAACCATTTTTACTCTAACAATATATCAGGATTATTCAATTCACTTTACCATGTTACACTTGTGTGTCTCTAACATGCTTTCAAGCCACGGTTGCCTCTAATTGAGTGAACCTAGGTTTTAAGTGGATAGTAATATTTATTCAAGAATACAAAACTACAATCTGAGCATCCACATAAGCTCCAGTGGAGTTCAGGCTCTGGGATTCCAACTGCTGACTGATCATGATTTTTCTCCTACCTTATTAGATTTCTCCTATTTGTTTTGATGAATTATATGGATTGACACAAAATTACACGCATTATTCTCCTAGGTATGGAGCTGGGTACTAGTACTTTAAAAAATGTCAAAAACATCCTTGCAATTAGAGGGATGCAGTGGGTACACTGTAAGGCAAACATTTTGTGAGCATTATTCAGTAGCTACACTGCTTGGTACTTTACATTTAAATTATTGAGACCTTGAAAAAGAAAGTCAGATGAAGTGGCTTCAGGGAATGAACTTGTCTTGAACCACTGACATCAAAGGGAATAACATTCCTTTAAGGTAATTGTGTTAATTCAGACAAAATTCTTCCCTGATAAAGGGACACTCATCCTGTTCAGTAGGGGAGCCTGTGCTTCTGTGCATATTGAACACAGTTTATTAGATGTCTGTGTTTCTCTCCTACCATGGAGAAAGATTTAACTCTACCAGTGGGTGCAGGCTAAGGGGTGTGGGAGCGGGAAGTACTCACTCTCACCATTTAGCTCTTCTTGTCACAGAAAAGAAAGACACAGTTGCATTTGAAAGCCTTTGCTGATACTTCCACATCCTTCTTAAACATTTACAAAGTGTTCTTTATAGTTTTAGTATCAATGGTGGTCTTTTTTTTTAAGCTATAAAATAGGAACCCACTTATATAACTTAAACAAATGAAGAATACATGGCCAGAATGTTTTGTTTAATAATTGTTATGCAACCCTTCAGGAATAAATAAATTGTGCTTTTCATATAAGGCTACATGTGGATGATGGATGTTCCCTTCAGAGTGCACAATAGGATGCTTGTGTGAGTGATGGTCTGCTGCCTCTGTTGTCATTTGTGCATTAATGGAACTATACAGTGACTAATAAGATCATTGAGAATATTTCAATAGTTCAGTTTTGGAAACAGATGTATACATCTGTTTTGTTTATTGACCTACCTAAATTGGCAAGTGGAATATAGACATCTACGGCCAATCTTGACTATTAATTGAACAGAAAATTGTCTAGAATATGAGGGTGGGGGCGGAGCACTACAGAGATGATTATAAAAGGGTTCTGAACTAGTCAGTGAATTAATCCTTTATGCCTCTTAAGATGGGGGCATTGTAGGGAGGTGGAGAACAGGAAGAAGTGGGCCTACTGAAGGAAGTAGGTCTATGCAGTGTATTCTTGGTGACTTCATCTTGCTTTGTCATCTTCCTGTTTGCCTAGTCTCTGCTTGCTGGCTACCATAGTTGACTTGTTCTGTTCTGTCACAGGCTCCCTTTCTGGTAGAATGGTTTCTGACATTGTAGATCTAAATACATAATTTTCTTCTTTAACTTGTGTCCCTCAGGCATTTTTGGTGACAGCTACCCAAAAGTAACTGACACCTAGGCTATAAATTACATTTATTGTTATAGGTACACATTCTGTCTTCCAATGCTATTGATCCTTCATCTTCTTCAACCAGAAAATTTAATGCCTCCTCTTGGCACGGGGAAAGATCTTATGTTTTGATCTAATCTGAGACACAAACTTCATAACAATATCCACTGTCTTTTTCTTGGGCTGAAACACAGAAGACGTCAGTGGAGGAGAGCATCTCATGTGTCAAATCCTCAAACTAAATATATTTGTACTCTGTGTCCAGTATGGTGAGAATGAGGGCTTTCAATTTACTGCTGAACCATAAATGCAATGCATGTGGTATCACTCGGTGCATCTTATTGATGGAAAAGGTGTTTCTCTGCATGATTTTTGGTTTGATGTTCATACAAGAGAGTTTGAGATGATTCAATCATTAAAAGTCTCCACTTGAAAACTTTCTCTACGTAGTCTTATCCTTAAACACTTAGAGACTATAGGACTGGGGAGATGTCTCAGTGGCCTTGAAAGTATGAGGACTTGAGTTTGAATTTCCAGAACTCACATTAAGCTGGGCAAGTTGTACATATCTCAGTCCTAGTGCTTCTGTGTAAGATGGAAGCCAGGGATGGCAAAATCGGAAACTTGGAGGGCAGATAGACCAGTGTACAGAATAACCATCTCAACTAAAACACCAACATCAATAAAAAATCTTGCCTCAAACAAGGTTTAGAAGGTGAGAGACCATCACCAGACTCAAAGTTTGTCCTGATGTTTAAATCCATTGTGTACATTTGTATACACACACACACACACACAAGCGCATGAATCACAAATGAACTGTAAAGGGGTCCCAGACCTTAGCACAAACTGACGCTATGACAGACATACCATTTAGGCCTTGGAATCTAGCACATAGGCAGCAATACCTGCCCAAAGGAGAACAAAGACCTAATCAGTTAAGTTCGATAGATCTTGAGAAAGTGCCTAAATGAACTATCCTTGGTTTTTGACTTCTGTAATTCCACTTCTGACTAACTATTCTTGCTAACTATATAAGGTGGACGTAGTTCTTGGGCTCAAAAGCTCATCCTGGGTTCCAAACATGGAGAGTACTTGCCAGCTGGCTAATACTTTTTATTGGCTTGAATCGATGTGTGAGTGGTCTTCTCAGTGGAACGTATTGCAATACACAAACCCTTAGGAACTGATGACTTTGAATTCAACCTTTTACTATATCCACTTTTTCTATATGAACTCACTGACAACAATTAGACAAACATCTCACACAGACAAATAAACAACTGCTCTTCTATATCCTATCTCAGAGGAGAGCCAAGTCTGTACTAAGGTATGAGCACATACTTATGTTGTACCATCCACAAAATGAGGGCTGGAACCATTGCTTTCTACAGCTTTCAGGCCAACATGCCAACACTTACCCATTCTCTGCAGGGTTCTATTCATATACTAAGAAGCAAGGAGACAGAAAACAAAACAGGAAGAAGGAAACTTGTTTTAAATCTACAAACACCCAGAGAACCAGCCCCTGAGGGTATGTCTGCCTGGCTTGTTTGCTAAGAAATCTCGGACTGTCTTCTTCTCTATCACTTCTTTACTTTTCTTCCTTTTTTCCTCTCTCTCTCTCTCTCTCTCTCTCTCTCTCTCTCTCTCTCTCCCCTCTCTCTCTTTCTTTCTTTCCTTCTTTTTTCTTTTCATCACAAATGAGAAACAAACCTTTAGCACTGATAAAAAAAATCACCTAAAATCTGATCTCATAAAGAGATATGAATCTATTACCTTCTCTGTGTATAGATAGGCACAGGCCTACGATTGTCTAGTGAATATTAGGCAGTTGTATCATTTCTGTATCCACCTTGCTTCCCTGACTGTGAACACATGGGATAATTTCAGAATGCAACAGTGAAGAGCCTACCTACTAAAATGGTATACTATCACTTAAGTAAACAAAGCTTGCTAAATCTGCTTTCAAGACAGAATCTTAAGAATTAATGTTTGCTTGCTCTGTGTTCACTAATTCCAGTGAAGGAATTTCACTAGAGGCATGCATGTATTTTGGGAAATGAAAAGTTTTAATATAGTTCTCAAAGAGTTGGTGATGCGCAGGAAGAAAATCTAATGCCAAAAAAAAAAAAAAAAAATGTGACCTAAGGTGATTTCCATCTTGAGCAAGTGTGACTTTATCTAATAAAATTTGTAATGAAAACATGCTATACACCATCAGTTACTACCTCAGGATAAGTTAGGCATCATTGCATAGCACTAGCAGGCTTTTTTTATCAAGCTTACATCTTATCTGTTGACTGCTGTCTCTGCCTCAGCTATTGCCCAAGTCTACTGGTTCCTTCTTGTACACAAGGGGTGAGCTAGAATTCCATGCAATTTGGCTCTGTAGCTTGTAGGTGCAGATACTCAATATGACCACAGGAAATTTTATCACACACTGTTCTCTAAGTAGTAGACTAAAATTATGTGAACTCTTCTACTCTCAGGCTTATTACAATTGTATTCTCAACACTCCCACTTTAAAAGACAGACCAATTTAGAGGACAAACGTGCCCAAGGTTTCAGAGTCAAAAGTAATAGTTTTGAAAACAAATGATCTGACTCCCAAACCAGCCTTATACCCTGGCACTTTATTGTATCACATGTTAATGTAACTCAAATATGTGTGTTATGAAGTCAGTTCTGGTTTATTTAAAACAAGTAAAGCTAAGCACAAAATAAATCTTATCCTGAAGTTTGACCCTTTGTTTGGTGCATATTTAATAGGTGTTCTGAGAGTTTGTGGTTTTCATTGATTAAGATTTCCAGTTATTGACCCCCTACTATGATGACCAGCATTCTTATTATCTGAAAATAACTCTGTATCAAAACAACTTAATCCTAATGTCGGAAAACAACAATCTCTGCTGGCCCTAGGGGTGATATGGGCTCACCTAGATGGGTCACTGGGAAGTGGATAAAGGGATTTCCTTGCCCCGTAGTTTATTGATATCTTCCAATGAATTATTTGGGGGTATTTGTAATGCTCAATGAAAATGTTCACCCAATAAATAAATCAATTAAATGAGTGAAGAGATTGGCAGATGAGTGAGTGAGTGAGTGAGTGAGTGAGTGAGAAGAGAGAGAGAGAGAGAGAGAGAGAGAGAGAGAGAGAGAGAAGCAATGTAAGGCATTCTATTGAAATACATATGTTCATTTTTAAGCCATTTAGTGTTAATTCAATCACTATATTTTCAACAAATAGCCATCAAATAATGCTGTAGAACATTCAATCATGACAGCACTTGTCATTTGACTTTCTTGTGAAAATGGATATAGCTCATTCAATAAACCCCAACATCCCAAGGTCTTAAAATACATATAATTTTCAGAGCCAGTGTGTTTCAAGGATTCCTGACACTGACATGTAGAACACAAAGTGATGGGGAAATTAAGAGGTAGTTAAAGCTTGCCCTGATCATATTCAGCTTCCATCAATAGAGACTTCAAGCCTGCAAAATTTATGTAGCTTCTTTGCAAATCAAGTAGCAGTTGGAGTAAAATCTAAGATGACTCAGGAAGCCAGGGCCTCAGGACCAAAATATAACCAGACTGTTATGTGACTCTGTGAAGCCTCAGAAGTCTAATTTAAAAATTACTGGGTTAATTTGCTTTTCTATGGCAAATGGTCCCTGAAAATGATGGTATAATTTATCACCCAGGCATGAGGATGAAAAGTTCTTGGTGTGTAGCCAGGGCCTGTCTAATTGTGTAAGTCTGAGCATTGCGATTGTTTCATTTATCCTCAGTGAGCTTAGAGATGGGCATGTTTTCATCTTTCTTTTCCACTTCTAGCATCTAGAACTTCCTATTTAAAAAAAAAAAACATAAACACCAATAAGTATTCAACAATTAAGACTCCAAAACATCTAAACACAAGGAAAATTAGTATTTGTTATGTCTCACCATTATAATTAGAATTTCTTTTGTTCTTTTTCAGTCATCTTAGTAGATAACCATTGTCATGGTCCTTCCAATGTCAGCTTTGTCTCTTAGCAGGAAAATTCACAACACTAGCTAGAACCTCTCTTCCAAAGATGGCTGATACTGAGTCCTCATGGTAAGATCTTGGCTATTATTGAGAGTATATTTTGGGATTGAGTGATTTTTTTTCCAAATATTTTTTTATGTGCACTCTCTCTTTCTTTCTCTCAGACTCTGTCTGTCTCTCTATGTGTGTCTGTCTTTGTCTCTGTCTGTATGTCTCTCTGTCTCTCTCTGTGTCTCTGTCTCTGACTCTCTCTCTCTCTCTCTCTCTCTCTCTCTCTCTCTCTCTCTTTCTCAGACACACACACTCTCTTTCTCTTGACAGTCTCACTGTGAAGCCCTGGTTGGCATGGAACTCACTATATAGTCCAGACAGCCTCAAACTTACAGAAATCCTCCTGCTTTTGTCTTTCCTGTACTGGGATTAAAGGCTTGTACCAACATGCCTAGCTCATAAACATACTTGGGATCCATTATCAATTCTCTCTCTTCCTAGTTTAAGGAATATTTAGTTATGTGACTATTTTCTATCTTAGTTTATTATCCTGTAATGTGAGAGTAATGATACTTAACTCACAGTGCTTCACTAAAAAAGAGTTGGAGAGTTAAAACAATATTCATGGAACTCTTGTTTATGTCAGTGCTGAGGGCTGAGCACAGGGTACTGTGCCTGCCTGGCAAGAGCTCTACTGTTCAGCCACATTGCCATCTCTCTCAGTTGTGCATTGAAACTTGTACATGATACCTGTTGATAAGTGTCCTAGAGTCTAGTTATTGAGAAACTGCTATGTACCATTGTGTCTGCTAAGCTCTAAGCATACAAACATGGAAAGTATTTTGCCTGCCTGTACCTTTGGGTATTAACTACATGTGTGCAGTGCCCAAAGAGACCAAAAGAGGGCATCAGATTTCCTGGCACTTGAATTATAGACAGATGTAACCTGTCATAAGAGGTGCTGTGAATTGAACCTAAGTTGTCTAAAATAGCAGCCAGTGTGCTTAACTATTAAACCAGTTCCCCAGTTGCCTCCACCCTTTTGAAAATATGTTTGAGGCATCATTAAGTTGTCTGATCTGGCCTTGAATTTGCAGTTTTCCTGCCCAGTGGGATACAGATGGTACCAGATGTACACTATGGTGGCCAGCTTATTTGGATCTTGACTCATCAGAGAAAGCTAGAAACACTGAGAAAGTCAAAGATGGTAGATGTATTAACTATTGACATGTTCAAATGTGATATATTAAAGAAAATTCCTCATGTTCGAGAAGTACAGCCTGATTTACTTAGGAGTAATGTGATATAATAAAAATAATGTCTGTGTGTCTGGCATTGGCTTCAAAATAATTTGTCAAGTTTGAGATAAGGAACACAAACGAATGCAGATTTGCCATGAGATTGTTGACATAGGTGTTAAGTATGTAGAGGATGGTGCTATAACCTTTATTTTTAGTGCATGTTTAGTGTTTAATATTCTAATAGTAAATGAGTTGTGTGGAAAATGCACATAGATATTGGTGGGAGCTAGCAGTCTCTAACATTTTCAATGTAACCATTTGTATAGATGAAAAACATTTTGACTTGGAAAAGACCAGCGGATGGAGTCTTCAATGGGAGAAATACTAAAGGACACAGAAGAGACCAGGAACCGGTAGAATAATGACAAAAGAATGATGTCATGCAATTGATCTAGAGAGAATTGGGAAGGAAGACATGAAGGTTAGCTGAGCATTAAAAAAGAAAGTTAATTAAGCCCTTATCAAGAACCTACACATCACTTCCGGGACATACTTAAGTCAAACAAAATGAGGTCCACTTGGTTTGCTTCAGCAAAGCATACACTCTCCCTCCCTTAGTCTTCATCTCTTCATAAGGGACTTGAAAAGGGCTTCTGATGGGATTTGGGGTTATCTTTGTGATGACTGGGCTTACCAGTAACAAAATTTTGTTGCTAACAATTTACAGGGTAGTCCAAGATGGCAGAAGATGTAGTGTCTGGTTGGGGGTTATCCCTAATAGCTAGTGCCTTCTGGTTGTGTTCACAATTGGACAAATGAACTTGCTTGAGTCCCTTTTTATAAAGGAATTAATTCCAGGATCCAATCACCTCCTAGAAGGCTCAGCTTCCTAATACTATTAGCACAGAGGTTAGGATTCATATATAACTAGTATGAGACACATAATTCTAGTTTGTAAGCGTGTAAGAAAATAGAGCCAGCTCTGGGTGAGATGTTGGCAAGAAGCTGGGTTATCTGAAATTAGCTCTACTCTAGGTGGCTCAGCCAACCAAATGTACCATTGGTGAAGAAGCAACCATCACTCGTTACTCAGAAGAGTCACCTGCTATAAGTGCCAAGTGGTCTTGTGTTTATTTTGTTTAGATGCAGCGTGAATTTTGTATATGTTGAGCCAAGGATGTCTTGGCCTATTTGTCAAGAAAGTCACTTTTGACTTTCTTGGTACATACCTGGGGAGCAAAAGACGCTGGCTTCTGAAGACATGAGGACTAGCTTGGACTTTCACAGGTAATTAGATGGAGCTTCGGGAGTCTTCTTAGCACTTCATACTTTGGGTAAACTTTATTTTTAATTGTTTTCTGTAAAAAGAGCATATGTATACACATCTGAAATGGCAGAATAGCACAGAAAAAAATGGATTCTGATTAACATGAGCAAGTATCAGTCTCACAGTAATGAATGAGAGTAGCATAACCAATTACTTTGCCAGCAAGCCCTACATAGAGAACAGAAAACTCATTAAAATAAAATATTTAAAGGGGTCTCTCTAATGGCTCCAGTGAGCCAGCAGATTGTTTTAGAGACTATGAACAGAAATCTAGGTTGTTTTTCTTTAATGCACTTCCCACCATTAACTTTACATAAAGAACAACACCATCAAGAAATAAATGGAAAAAGCTCAACGGGCATCCAGGACAGGGTTACTTGAGGCAAATCACCCCTTCAGAAACAAAACCCTGCTTTTCCATTTGTATTTTCTTATTGAGCACATCAAAGAAGCACAGCTAAGATGAGAAGGATAAAATAATTAAAACAACTTTTGCTGACATAGGAGTACATAGGTGCAATTGCTGGCCATCTTCATCTTCCTTGGCTGAAATGTGTTCCAAATGACTTTCTGTTCTCTGTTTCATAATTGGAATTCTGACTTTGGTGAAACAACATGAATTTTGCCATACTTTGACTCCATACTTTAAATGTCCATCACAGGCTCATGTGTTACCCTTTTTGTTGTTATTGTTATTCTCCAGAATGGCATTATTGAGAAATGGTGGACACAAGGCCTTATGGAAGGTTCATAGGCTATTAGAGATGCAGGAGGCCAGTGGGATTCTGACTTCTTCCTTCCCAGCTATGGATGAGTCCTTTGGTCTCTATGACATGTTTCCCCACTACAGACGTAAAAGCAGCAGACTAATCAATCGTGAACAGGAGTTTCTGAAAACCTGAGCCTATGTATCTTCTCTCTGTATAAGTTGGTTATTTCGGGCATTTGGTAATAGTTAGAGAAGGCTGACCAAAATGAGTGAGGAATATTTTATACTTGCCACATTCAAGAAAAATGGAGTATCTTCATATATAATCTAAATGAAAATTTACAGGTTAAAAAAATGCAAGAAAATGATGTTAAGAGAAAGTGGGCCCTTTGACCAGTGTCTGGCTCCTCTCTCAAGAACAAGGCTAGTTCCCATATAAAAGAGGCCTTGGAGAGCTCCCTCCCTCCTTTTATCTCCTGAGGTCAGTGACAAAGCTCCATCTTCTAACCAGAGTCCAACTTCTACCAAACACAGAATGTGCAGGTGTCATGATCTTAGACTCTGCAATTTCAAAGACACAGGGAACCAATGTCTGTAGCTTATTAACTGTCCAGTTTAAGGCATTTTGAGGTATCATTTCTCTCTAAGAGCAACAATGGCTGAACACAACTGGGAATTCCAGATGTGGGGTGGGAAAGGACAAAAACTTGTTCTAATGCTCATAGAAACAATGAGTAGAGCCTGCGTTTAGAGGTGTCTGATGGGAAGCTCTGGAGCACAGGCAAGAGAGGAAGGAGAGGTTGTGAGGAAATGAAAAAGGGTCAGATACAGGAAGGGAGCAGAATTAGAAGAAAAGCAAAAGAGACAGATGTACAGTAAGGACCTTCTGTGAATGCTCTGCACATTAAACCTGGTAACCCCTAGATGCTCACAAAGTCCCCTAAATTATGTTACTGCTTACCACTTAGAGCAAGTGGTTCTCAGCTTGTAGGTCACAAACCCTTTGGAGGTTGAATGACCCTTTCACAAGGGTCACATATCAGATATCCTGCGTATCAGATACTTACATTATGATACATAATGGTAACAAAATTACAGTTATGAGTAGCAACAGAAATAATATTATGGTTGGGGATCTCCACAACATGAACTGTAGGGTTGCAGCATTAGGAAGGCTGAGAACGACTGTTTCTTTATTAATATTAACTAACTAATCTTAATATTCTTCTATTCAAGAAAAAATAAACCAAAGAATGTGGTTTGTTCCTTGGAAATATTGCTAGGGCTGTTGGAACCCTAATAGTTGAGGAGACATGTTTAAATTGCTTCTTAGTAACAGCCAGGACATAAAAATCACTGCTAAAGGTAAACAAGCAGGCAACACAAGAGCCATTTGTGCTGAAATTTGGGAACGATGGCCAACAAAGAGCATCCTACTCAAACACCATTAAGTTCAGTGCTGAGTTTGCAAAACCTTCAGCAGTGCTCACAGGGAGACCCACCATTTAAGAGTCACACTGGTTATGTCCATGGTGCTCTTTCCCATCTCAGTCTGTCTGTCCTTTCACAACTTGGCTTCCCATAGTGTGCTTCTCCCTTATTCTGATAACCAGGTTTCCTTCTCTCTCTTTTTTTAAGTTTATAAAAGAAATTTTCATTTATTTGTTCACATGTGCATTACAGGAAACAAAACACAAGCAGGCAAGAACAAAGTTGCCCAGTCACAAGCAACTCAGCTCAATGTGTCGTTCTAGATCCTGTAAGCATACACACACTTAGGTAATTGAGATTATATAGTATGTACCATGCTTTCCTCGCGTGAATATTCACTAACTAAAAACCCCACACTATACAAGGATTTTGATAACCAAGAATACACCATGTCATCTCAGTCTGTGAGACAAAATTGTAATCCTATCTTCCTTGGCAAAAAAAGAAAAAAAATTTCATAGAAGATAAAAACAGCAGCAGGCTTCTAGATAGTCATACCGGCAAAGTTACAATTAAATTCTCCATTCCCTCAGTGCTCAGCTCACAAGGAAACACAAAGCAAAAGATCACAAAAACACAAAGCAAAAGTATAGCATTCCTAAGCTTATCATAAAATCTATATACTAACATATGTAGAAGAAGAGGTGTTCCTGCTCAAGAAATGTATTACCATGGAACAGCTGGAAGATGTACCTATAGCGGGTGGGGGGGTGGGGGAGGAGGCTCTCAGGTTGACAGTCTCAACACAGCTGTGGACCTCCCCAAGAACCTCTCTGCCCCTCCTCAGCCTAGCAACATGAATTTCCTCGCACTGTGCAAACATGGCTTAACAGTTCCATGTTCCAGAGGAACCCTCTTTGTCAATTCTACCATATCCACTAGCAGTAGTTTTTAACCATGTGCTCTCATTTAGGATGTAACATTCAGATGACAAAGAATGAACTGTGCAAAACGAATGCAAGTATTTTACCAAGATGCACATAGGACCCCTGGGTACAGCTGTCTTCTGGATGCAGATGCACTAGCAGCCTTTCCCTCATCCATCCTCTTCTCTGCACAACTCCTAAGTACAGTTGATGCTAGTGAGAGGATTAACAAAGGCCACACCCGGACAACCCTCCTCAAAGACTAGCCTGACATTTAGTGACTCTTTTGCTACTTCTAACATTTTTTAAACACTGGGACTTACCTCTACAACCTGGCAACAATAACTGAAATGTACACCTAACCCTAGTCAACTTGAACCAACCAACAGCTACTGTGCCATTTTTCTGAGCACCAATCTGTGCCCTAGCCTACCTCTACCACTTGGTAAAAGCATCTGCGTAAAGGCCAAGTTTAACTTTCATCTCCCCAGTGTACCATTCCTATGAAATAAGAAAACAATCCTAAAACATGTTTCTGTTGTTTCCATGGTGTGCACTTTTTTACATTTATGCACTAGTGTGTGCATGTGTGCACATATGCGCCACTGCACTTGTGTGGAGGCTAAAAGACAAGTTGTGAATTACTTTTCTCCTATCAGGTGGATCCTGGGAATCAAACTCAGGTCACTAGCTTGGTGACAAACACCTTTTCATGCTGAGTCACCCTACCAGTCCATTATGCACCCCTCCTTACTGTTTTGAGACAAAGTCTATATAGCCCTGGCTGTCTCGAGCACAGAGATCCACCTGGCTCAGCCTAGAATTAGAGTTATGCATTGCCACATCAAGTCTATTATGCACTTCAAAGTCTAGAGACCAGATGTTCCCAGTAAGCACTTTGGTTTCCCCAGCTTGTGTACACTGCAGCGAATACACTGCACACCTAACAAAAGCTGTGGTCAGAAACTGCCTTCTCAACAGTAATGTTCTGGTCTAGCCACTCTTACAATTCTCGCCACCCAGGGGTCACATGTGTGTAACTGTCATGTTTTTTGTGGGGAGCTTAGCAATTTCACTTCCTAAATGGTTTTAAGAAGAGTTTTTCCCCTACAATTTTAACATAATTTACAAACATGTCTTTTCACTAACTCTACTTTGTCACACACTGGCACCTCTTTAGGGTCTAGGAAGACTGGATGCTGCAAATTTGGACACACGTCTTCTATACATTGCAAACTAAGATGTGCAGATATAAGGGACAACGACTAATATTGCATTACCAAACTTACATTAGCACTAGGCCCTTTTTTCATTTTCTTTCTTCCTCCTTCCAAACCCTCTAAAGCAAGGCTGTATTGCTCGGAAGCAGTTTCTCTTTCTAGTTCCAAAAGACAGCATTTCACCATGAGTTTAAATAGAAGAACCTACAACACGTATTATTTACTATGTCCACTTTTAACGTACTTTGTGCACTTCTAAACACCTAAAAGAACTAGATGTTTCAGATGAGGACATAAATTTGTCCCCTATATACACAGTAGTGTTGAAACCACACATATGTAACAGTGGTTAGATCTCAAATTGTCTTCTGGTGAGAACAGTCTGGTCTCTGACCTTTCTTCCCCTTCAGCCCCTCTTCTGTGTCCCATGACACAGGCAGCTGTCACTTGGATGATACACTTTCCCAACTCTTCAGAAGACAACCTTGCTATGAAGAGTGTACAGAATATGTGAGTTTACCAACTACTTTTGTCATATATTGGCAACCCCTTAGTTCCTAGAGATTAGATATCACAGGCCTCATTTGTCAGTTTGTACTATATATACAGTATAGCAAAGTTACATAAGATGCACACAACATACAGGATGGTGGGTAAGCTAGAAATGTCTAGCACACTAATGGAATCTTTTTGCAGTTTCTTCACTCCCACCTCCTCAATCCCACTGAACAAGTACAGCCGGTACACTGTTCTCAGAGGTGGGTTAACAATTCTATTTCTACACACAGTATTTCTCCAGTTAAAAAGAAAAACCTAGATGCACAAAATATTATTCCACTACTTGTACCTTTAAATGTATCAAACACTTTCAAATATCTGGGAAGCCTAGGTGTTTCATGTATCTGCTATCCATGTGGCATTGATAAATAAAACTGTATGCAAAGCAATGAGTATTATCTGAGGTACCTTTTAAATATAACCATTTGGGCTTCAACCCACTTTCTTTTCCTTCTCTGTGCCTTCAAACCAGTAGACAAATATAGGTTTGTAGGAGGAGGAAGGGGTCAGGAGCCAGATTGTTCATGTGAAGAAGAATGTCTCTCTCTGTCTCTCTGTCTCTGTCTATTTTATTGTGTATGAATTTTAGTACTCATTTCTTACCCCCCACCGTGTGTGTGTGTGTGTGTGTGTGTGTGTGTGTGTGTTTGAGTGAGTGTGTTTGAAAATGCCAAGTTTTTTTTTGAAATGTCTTTCTAGCTGCTCAGAAGTGCCTGACATATCTTATAAGTGGTAAAACATTTTGCAAATACCTTTTTGTTAGATTCATTTGAAATACTGTTTGGAGAGGAATAGCCAAACCTCCCCCAAGTTGACCACATTGTGTCTGTACCCTGATTCCTAGGAGAAGAAATCCAGAACTCTAAGCCATTGTGGTCCGCGAGTGGAAAGGAACCACTATTTCATTTTGTTTGACTTTGCCGTGACATAGTGTATGTAAAAGACCAAGGGGACCTAATTTACAACATCTCATCACTCTATATGGTAAAGAGGTTGCAGTATATGACAAAGTAGAATTAGTGTAGAACAATACATTTATTTTTTACTTTTTGTGTTAAAGAATTTTTAATTACTCGTTGCATGTGTGCCATTTACTGGACTGCTGTGTACATAGTGGACAACAGTTGTTACTTGAAACATCTGGCCTTTTTAGATGTTTAGAAGTACCCAACATATGTTAAATGTAAAGGTAATGAAATATCATTTTGTAAATATTTTTTTTTTGCAAAAACTCACGAACTGCTGTCTTTGGGGAGTGGAGCGATGAGCCCCGCTGACCAGGACTGTCTGTACTTGCTCAGTGCTTTGGAGGAGGTGCTGAGAGGCAGTGACAACGGTCAAGTAGTGTGTGTATATGAGACCTTTTCAGATGCTGTTTCTATAGACTTGCATTTTATTTTGCTATGTGTGTACTGCATATAATGGACAAATATGTCTAAACTTTTCAACATCTAGACTTAAGATGTTAAAGAGGTTGCCATTGTATGACAAAGTTATAAAATTAGTACATAGTGTACACAGTCAAAATTCATAGAAAAGACTGTTCTGTAAATGACTTGGGGACAGGAATTTGTTCAGGTTTCTCTTTAATTAGAAAAAAAATTCTCTTATTTACTCTAATCCTTCAGAATGACTAGACTGCTTGCAAGGCTGAAAAACACTGTTATCTTCAGAGATCAGCAGCAAATTCCTGGCCAATACTTTTTTTATTAATCTCTCTCACATTGTATCTTCTTCTCTTGTTTCCTTTACTGCTTCTGGGTTTTATTTTCAATTTTTTTTTTCAGAATAAATTTTTGTCTTTTCATTTTTGGAGCAATTTTCAAAGTGGAAATTCTGCTAATATTTTTTTCACACTATTGTTATTATTTACTCTTTGTAGCACATATTCTCTTTGGATAAATACATTTCATGTATCACAACATTCTCTTTCATAGTTACATTCAACTAGACTAACTCTTCTGGCCTTTTTTGATCTCCCTACCCATCTCTCTCCAAGGAGAAAGGGGCTTAGCTGATAGAAGAATTCAGAAAGAAAAGCTTAACACACTTCACTGAATTCCTGCCCCATGATACTGGCTTGCTGACAAAGAAGAGTCAGTCTAGTCATCTAGTCCATTGGGCACATGGTCTTTTCTCAGGCACATGTATCTTGCATCCAGTTGGGAAAGCTTTATGGACTAGCAGATGAAATGCACTTTTCTCAGCCCAGTGTTTTTAGTCATAAAACTTTTGGGACAGAATATGAACAAAAAAATATGAAATTTTTCAAAAAATAAAGTTCAAAAAAGTTTGGATGAGGGCTGGAGAGATGGCTCAGTGGTTAAGAGCACTGATTCCCAGCGACTGCATGGAGGCTCATGATGATCTGTAATGGGATCCAATTCCTTCTTCTAGTGTGTCTGAAGACAGCAACAGTGAAGTACATTCATATACATGAAATAAATAAAATAAGCCTTTTTTTTTTTAAACAAAAAGTTTGGATGGGCAAAAATTAGGTGCATGTTAGATAGATATTGACTTCATGAACTTTCCTCATGACTTAAAGAATGATTTCCTAAAGTTGAGATAAACTTTTAGAACACCATGTACACACTAGTTAGCCCATTAGTTAGAGTCTAGATGGATTTTATAATTTATCTTTCTTATATGACCGGCCATCCCCACACCTTAAGAAATTAATGCATGGGCCTATGGACATTATTATATCACTACCACAAATGACCATCTTGATAAATGTCACTATTATGTTGTGTTATGACATCTGAGTTAAGGACTCTTAAACATCAAAATATCTTTAAATGGTAATGTACTTCGTGTGTGTGTGTGTGTGTGTGTGTGTGTGTGTGTGTGTGTGTGTGTGTGTGTG
>JANHMN010000002.1:198203754-198349766 GCA_030674055.1 Rhabdomys pumilio | reverse complement strand
AGAGAGAGAGAGAGAGAGAGAGAGAGAGAGAGAGAGAGAGAGAGAGATTGCAGTGTGTGAAAGTCTGAAGACAAATGACCAGAGTCTACACTTTTCTTTTAGCGTGATGTTCAGGGTTTTGAACTCAGTGATTAGGCTTGGTAACCACTGCCTTTGCCTGGTAAACCACACTTATTTTATTTTTTGCTTGCTTATTAAAGCATGAAGCATAGATTCTTCTTCTTCCTGCTAAATTAAAGCCATGTATCCATGATACATATCTAGCTGGTTAACAATTAGTTAACCTCATCCATCTCTATAACAGACAGTAGGAGTATCCTTTCAGGCAGAACCTGTCATGTGCCCCTGCCATGCAGAGACAGAAAGCATACCACTGTTATAACTATTCTCAAGAGTGAAAACGCAGCATGAATGCTCGTGTTTAGGTGGTTCATAAGACAAATGGGTGATGGTTCTGTTCTGGAAACAAGCAACTTAGCACAGGTGTAGAATAATGTCCATCAGAGATGACTAAGTCCACATCTGGAGAGTCAAGAGCTTTACTTACGTAGCAGCAAGTGGGCAGTGCAGGTGGAGGTAGAAACTCCTTCTGAAAGTCACCTATGAGAAGCTTGTTAGTTCCTTCACCCCAGTCACTTACACATCCGGTCTCTGCTCCATTGCTGCATTTCTTTTAGACAGAACAAATTTTTGGGTAGAATGTGACCTCCAGGTCAATTTGAATAGTCCAGATGGATCGTTCTTCAGAGTGCAGGTTCTTTCAAATGTTATGTGCTTCAGCATCAGTTGAAGGGTTTACTTAAGCAGATTTCTAGACACCACCCAGAGATTCTGATGGGACTGGCCTGGGATGAAACTGGAGAATGTCCATTTCTGATAAGCTCTTAGAGGGTGCTTCTCATATGATTGAATTTCAATACTACCACAATTAAGTATAGTAAAGTATAGCCAGTGGCTTACATTTTGTAAAGCATTCTTTTGTCTTCACTGGACTCTATGATATACAGCTCAGTAGGAAATGAGTAAATGAATTTAGGGCTTTGAGACACTGTTATAATTGGGGTCAACTCTTTGATGCAGTTAGCAATCCATGGTCTATTACAAGGCTCAGACCTGAGACTTCAATGCTTCAATACCGACAATCATCTTAATATACAACTACTAAGAAGAAACACATCAGGAAATAAAACTTAGGGTATAACACAAAGTTAAAATTGTATAGGGAAATCGATTTTTATAATTCAAATATTTTCTTAAACATGATTGTGCCCTTAGAGAATAAAATTGCTGATTCTATAGAGTAACCTAATTTTTATGAGATTTCCCCTTAGAGCTAAAATCCCAGTTATAATGTAGAAAAGGATATTACTTATTAAAATGTTCCAATATCAAAAGCACAGAAGGCAAGTTCTGTGTATATGCAGCCCATCAGTATCTACATCTATATCTACATCTCTCTGCACCTTGCCATTGAGTGTGCTCCTGTAGGACCCAAGTGCCGTTGCTATCACACCATTGGAGTAAGGGTTTCCCCTTAAAGATTGTGACTGTGAAACAAAATGAAAGACAATCAAGAAACCAAGAAGGTCAGCAGCACAGAGAGCTGTGACAGGTGCTTCGCCTTGGAACTCCTACAGGTTAACGGACCCGGAACCAGGAACTGCTAATATTAAGGATGACACGTAAGTTATCTTTGTATTTTTATAGTATCACTTATCCTTTAATATAACATGTTATTCTATGAGCCTTAAGACAGAATCATCTTCTTTGTATTTAGTGTGATTAGAATTGAGAACTCTTCTAGCATGGCAATACTGAGTGCAAAAAGGTTTCCCATGTAGTTTTAAGCACGGGTGCTATTGTGATGCTTTAAACATTTCTAGATTCTTTAGTCCGTTGCTCTATCTTAATCATGCTAATAAATGGATTATAGTTCTCTTTAGTTTCAGAAAGTTGCTGCCTGATAGTGAAGGTACACTGATTCCTTAGAACACCGTGTTGCTCCAGCTGCTGGTACTAATGTCAGGAACTGAGTGATCACAGTGTCTGTCAGATTAAGAGGAATGGAATCCCTCTCAATAATTTGTGCAGAATGCCAGATCAAGAGAACAGAGGTATTATAGCTCACAGCCATCTCTCAGAGAGCATTATTATTCATTTAGGACCCAGACTTCAAGAAGATGCCCCACACGGCACCTGCTTGTAGAATGTGTAATTTAACAGGAGACAGTGCCGTGAGAAGGAAATTACAGAGTTGTACAGTAGCCCCAGGTAATCTTATTAATCTTTTTGACCTTTTCTTTTGCCGTTGAACTGGTTATTTCTAATAGAAAGATAGCATTATCATTCTTTATTGAAGTAGGAAGTAGGGAAAACATGAACGGCAATGGGTGGTTTTTAATGAGTGACACTAATGGACGGTGTACCCATGCAGGTGACACTGTAGTCACTCAAGTAGATAATTCATGTGTTTACTTCATTTCTGCCCTTCTCTTTCTAATCACAACAGAGTTCTAGAACCTGACAGAAGACTCTTATTTAGCAGATTTAGTGGCTTTGAGAGAAAAATTATACAAGTCATCAGCAAAGTATTCTTTGTTTGAAAGGAAGAACTTACAATCGTTAATTCCCTTGAGAGGTCAGAGAGGGGCTATGGCATTCCTGGAGGGCTTCAGATGCATCACAGAGGGGTCCATGATAGAAACCCCATATCTCCTTTAGGTTCCCCTAAGATGTTCTTCTCCTTTGGGGGGGGGGGCATGTCACATCCCTCCTGCAGCATGTAACAGATTTTCCTTTGCTTCTGAAAACTAAAGCTTTATGAAGATGTTAAGGGCAGTGGAGCCCCTAAAGCTTTCCTGGAAGGGACGTGCGATTCACGAATTCAGAGTAAGAAAAGGGGCTAGAGGGGCAACAACTGCTTTAGTAATGTTCTTAAATCTCCATTAGTTTGAAGATCTCTTTGGTAATATTTTTAAATGTGTCCTTTTGCTTTCCTCATTCTCTTCTCTCCTCTCCATCTGCTACATGACATCACACTGGACATTACCAGGGAGGATGTACCTAAGTGCACACATGGTTACAGAGATGGGGCTGAAAGCACCGCATGGTACCTGCTGTGCCTGGAGCCCAGTGGAGAATGACATGTGTGAATGAGGTTAGGAGACTATCTAACCACATGTTGCCCCATAGGTAAGGGGCTGGCTACATAGAGTTTGGGGTAGGTTTTTTCCCCCTAAATAAAAGTTACTGGAAGATAGCCACATCCATTGACTTAAAATATGTTATATTGACTTAATCATATATTTAATTAATAATAATAGAATATAATATAAGTGGTCTGTGGCTATTTAGAGTTCAAAGGGAGAGCTAAGCATGGTGACAAGCAGTATATAGTCCCAAATGGCTAAAATACTGTATTTAAAATTTTTGAGCTCATTTTTCCATTGGTATACAAACTTTTAGGATGTATACCAGACATTAAACTGCAAATAGACATTAAGTCAGCAATTCACTGGCGTGATTTATAATTATGACATTGTATAGTAGATCATGGTATCCTTATTGTGATATGAAAAGTTAACAATCAATCTGCCCTTCTAATAGACTTTTAAGTGTGTGGTATTTTATGGTTGACTTGAGTTCAGTGCTGTATGGCAGATCTCAAAACCTAATCCCATCTTGCTTGACTGGAGCTGCTTGCCCATGGATTGACAGCTCTCATTTGACCTCTCCCCTTTCCATCCCCATCCCTCAGATCTTGCAACATTCTATTTTTTGATTCTATGAGTCTGGCTACTTTGCATATTTCATTTAAGGGGCATCACGAAGCACAGTTGATTTTCTGTGACTGGCACATTTCACTTACAATATCTTTAAGAGTCATGTATATTTTTTTCTAATGGTGAGGTTTCCTTTTTCAAGGCTAAATAGTATTCCACCACTCTGTCATACTACATTTTCTCTCTCCATTCACCCACTGATTAAGAGTTCAGGTCATTTTCACACCTTAGCTATTGTGAATAGTGCCTCAGTAAATGGAAAAAACAGTGTGATATCACTGTAGTCAAGATGATTATTAGTAAATATATATATTATATATTATATATATAATATATATATATCAGTAAGTGTTGCAAAAGATATGGAAGAATTGGGCTGCTTGACTTCTGTTTCTGGCCATGGAAAATGGTATAACTGCTACAGAAAAAAGTATGGCCATCCTTCAAAATATAAAAAAAGTGGAGTCACCATATGTGATAGGGCAATCTTCCTCCCAAATGTTTATGCAAAACAATTGATATCATTGCTACTGCCCATGACTGTTCTTGAACTAGTAAGCTCCTGTCCCAGCTCCCTCTAGAGTCCTGGGATTGTAGACACAAGTCATCATGATGGTCCTGACTTCTAAACAATTAAACTCATCCTCCAGTTCCATCATTTCTTATTCAAGAGGGCTGTGGGTTACTGTGCTTGGTAGTTTTCTGGGTGTGTCATATCTTGAGTGATGTGATTTCTCCCACCCCCATCCACCCCAGCTATTTGGAACATTGAAGAAGACGAGTTTCTCGACAAATGAATACAACTTTTTCCCTCAGGGAACTGCTTCAGTATTTTGACCAAACATACTATTGTTTAATATTTAAATTATCTCAAACCAAGTTGTACATCCTTAAGTGATATGTCAAAAGTGTGCCAATCCTTGAAGTGGACTTTAGAATTAATATTCCTCTTTGTCATAGATAGATAGATAGATAGATAGATAGATAGATAGATAGATAGATAGAGGTAGACAGATAGATAGGTATCTCTTTGTTTTAGTATTTGCTCACATTTTCTCTATACTACCCAGGAAGACTTTCTGACAATTCTTTTCTGTGCTCATGTGGAAAGAAGGAAGATCTATGCTGTGTCATTTACCCTTTGTCAGAAGAATGATTGTTCAATCATTTTATGGCACTTTGAATTTCTACTTTTTGCTTTCTCTGATTCAAAGTAAGTCATCAATGAGATTCTATTATTATGCTGCTGTGCATTTAGACTTGTTTCAGGCTGTCTCCAGGAAGTTGGGAATACAGAGTTTGAGAGGACTGGAGAACCACAGAAAGCATTTATACATTTTTTAAAACCCTGTGCTTGGGGACATACCTATTGGTAAAGTGTTTTCTATGGAAGTATGAGGACTTGGTTTCTGTCCTCGGCATCCATGTAAAAAGCCATGTATGGCAGTACTCATTTGTAATGAACACCACTGGGGACATTATCCCACAGGAGGATCTTGGGGCTCACTTGCTACCCATCCTTGCCTAATCAATAAACTCCAGGTTCTGATCTTGAAAAATAATGTGGAGAGCCATTGAGGAAGACACCTGAATTCAACTTCTGACCTAACTATATATACATGTACATGTACACATGAACCCGTACACACACGTGTACTCGTGAGAATACATGCACATGAAGAATGTTTTGAAAATACTAAAGGTGGAGTTTTCTTGGTAATACATATTGTGTAGTACTTACAGATCCTAGTCAGATGAGTATAGTGCACTTAATATTTTATGTGTACCACTATTCACATTATAGTATAATGCTAATAAATAGCTAATATATAACATATACTGCTATAACTTAAAGTATAATATTCATCAGCTCTAGCATTTATTATGTAAATAGACATTTTGTTCTGTATGTTTGTAGGTGCATAGAGTTTTGTGCATGTTTTACAGTACATGGAAGGACAATAAATTGGCAGTCAGTGTAAGACCTTGAAGTGGGGAGTTGCTTCTCAAGGTTGTTTCCTCATGAAACTGAACTTGCTTGAACCGACTCTGTTGTCTTCATTTGTACCTTATGAAAGCTGATTTTTCTGAAACAAAAAATTAGAGACAGATTTCCACTTTTTGCCTTTTATTCTTTTTCCTTTTCCTTATCTCTTCATAGTTCATTTGTGCAAATCCTTTCCAACATTTTCATGCTGTGTCTCCTTTAAAGCTGGATTTGGGATATTCTAATGAATGCTCAATGCTTCACAGTGAAAAGTATCTGGGAGCCTTCCCAAATACAATGACCTTTAGGACCAGTCCTGCCTTCTCATCTGAGTATTCTCCGGTCAGCCTGTCTTTAGTGGCAGAAAAGGCAGGAAGCCAATAAGTGAAAGAAAAGCAATGGCTGGCCAGTCCTACCAAGCTGCTTAGAGCAGAGTAAACAAAACACAAGCCGAATGCTTCTGCCTTTGTTTCTGATATCGTACTTCAGCTTTGCATGACAATGAATGACATTATCCATGGGATCATACTTTGATCATCTTTTTATTTCCACCATATTGATGTTAAAATGAATCAGAGAAACTTCATGTCTGGAGAGGAAACATAGACAAATAGTCCATATCTCAGCTGATGGCTGAGATACATGAGGATAAAGGAGGAGGGCTGACATAAGCATTTACAGGATGTCAATCAACTGGATGTGAGCATATGCTTCGCAAGCATCTAATGCTCATGGTAACTTCTTGCACACTTTGTCTTTGCTTTGAGAATTAGAAGCATACCATGAGAACCCATGGCATGGGGGGCTTCAAAGAACTTCAGTACATCAGCCACCTTTCTCAGTCCCTGTCACCCTGCCCTAGAAGCTTCTGTCTTAGTAAGTTGGGCTCCATAGCCCAGCTTGATGACGAGTTACCAAGGCCAGGCTTTTGTTTCTCACAGTTGTAGAGGCCAAGGTTGGGATGCCAACATCCCAGAGTATTAGTGATAGCGTTCTTCTCTGTTGTAGCCTGCAGATGTCTCCTTGGATACTCACATAGTAGGTAGAGAGAGTCCCCCTTGCTTCAGAACACTAACACACTCATGAGGGCTCTACCTCATGACCTAAACACCTCCTGAGGCATGCTTGATATTATAGAGTCAGATTTTCAACTTACTAATTTGTAAAGGTGGCAAGAGCTACAAAAATTTGGTCAATAATAACCCTCCCAATACTAAAACCTTGCCAGATAGAAATATGAAATCATATAACGTCCACCTCAGCTCTTAACAGGGGATACACAGAGAGTGTAGTGCAATCTATCACAAGGAAGCCATAGGCTGTGTCTAGAATTGAGGAAATCCTGTACGGCAAATCATCCTGTTTGTTCAGCTCATAAATAACATAAAAATGAATAGGGTCTATTGTATAATCTGAGACTTGAGAGACAAATTAACCAGGTGCAGCCCGTGGACCTTGGAACCTGACTTACGAGCCAACTGCAGAAGGAGGAAACTGAGAAACTGGTACCTGAACATGAAGCAGTACCAGGACCACTGTGTGCCATTTTAGCTAGTGTGAAGTTGTGACTGGTTCATTTAAAAATACTCTGATGTCAGAAACATATGCTTCATGAACATATACTTAGTCATGTCATATGAATAAAAATACAGGGCTTACACTAAAATTCAGATTCCTTAACTTACTCTGTGTGATTGTAAGTTGGTGTTTTGTTGTGTTAACAGCTATCATTTCCAGATTCTACTTTTCAGTTCTGTTCTGGAGCCTAAGGTGGTAACAAAGTTATTCATCTATGTTTAACATGAATCTATGTATAAACAAAATCAAATTTTCTTCAAAGCAAAGATATCTCCTTATCCTTGAGCTCTGGTATACTCAAAGTGCTGCACTCTCTTCTTGAGACCTAACTGCTGGTACAGGGTCAAAATGCCCCACACGCTCAATGGTAAGCTCCAAGGTCTTCTGACAAGTCTCCTTCTGAGGCATCTTTCTGAAGCAAAGCAAGGCCACCTCCATTCTAAAGTGAGGTAAGAGGCTCTCATGTGCACAGAACACACTGGCTAAATGAAAATGATGTTCAAAGAGTTCTGAAGGACATCCCTTGAATATGTGCGTGAGAAAGGCAGGAATTCAGTGGTTCATGTACTTAGACGTCTCCT
Organism: Rhabdomys pumilio; assembly: GCA_030674055.1. Classification (NCBI taxonomy): domain Eukaryota; kingdom Metazoa; phylum Chordata; class Mammalia; order Rodentia; family Muridae; genus Rhabdomys; species Rhabdomys pumilio. Next base: position 198,341,838 of record JANHMN010000002.1, on the reverse strand, counting down.
TCAGTTTCTAGGAAACCTCATTTGTTTCTCAACACTGCTTTGGTGGAGAGCCTGGAGCAAGACATGATATAAATGCTCATATCCTGGTGTCTGTTCTTTATGGAAGGCCAGCAGACCAGCTCCTCTGTGGAATTTAAAAGAAGGTAGGGGTTAAGGCCAAAGAGACAAAGCTTTGTAAGGCTGCCCTGGTTTAAGCAGAGAACACAATCTTTTCTTTCAAAGTGAAGGAAGAGAGTCTGGAGTTTATACACCAAAGTAACCTTCAGGCTCTCCTAAAGTCAGTGCTTCTCAGTCTATAGTGCACACACACACACACACACACACACACACACACACACACACACACATTTTTAGATTGTGGTTAGAATGCATACGGTGGATTGGTGAGAAGGCTCAGCAGGGAAAAAGCACTTACTGCCAAGCATAAGGACTTGAGTTGGATCCCTGGGACCACATGATTGAAGGAGAGAATCTACTACAGACAGGTCGTTCTCTGACCTCACAAATGCACCATAGTCTCTAAGTATGCATGCACATGTGCCAGTTCCCACACATTTATTCACCTACATATTCACACACATAAACACTCACACACACACACACACACACACACACACACACACAGTCATCTACACGTTCACACACATATACACACTCACATACACTTATACATTCACACACACACTCACATACACACATGCACACTGACTCATATACATATTCACATAGACACACATACACATACTTACATACACACACTCACACACATACTCACATATACATACTCACATACTCACACATACACATACTTTCACATGCTCACATACACACTCACATACACGCTCACACACATTCATACACATATACACCCACAAACACACATTCACATACATATTCACACACCAATACATACATGCATACATACATATATGTATATAAAATTCATATATACATATACATACAACACAAATAAATGTTTAAAAATATATATTATGACCCAGCATGTTGGGATAAAGCCAGAAATTCTGCCCTTCTAACAGACTTGCAGAAGGTACCTGTGGCCAGTCTATAGTTTATACTTTGAGTTTACAGTCACATGGTTACTTTTATAGGTGGAATTGAATTTCTCTTCTTGGTCTCTTTTTCTAGGTCTAGGTTTTTTTTATTTGTATACCATTTTTGAAAATACATCTGTTAATCCTAATGAGTGCAAACTGAGGATAAATTTTATGATGAGTTCATGTTAAGTGCATGGCCACCGTTCAGAATCACACAAGGAGCTTTCAGAGGGGACAGGAGGTTGGAGGGCAGCCAGAGCTTGCAAAAGAACACTTATAAATGCTGGACTGATTTTTATGTTTTCTCACCAAGGTTTTTAGGTGTTGTTAGGTGAAGTCTATTGTCTCTATATAGGAGAGACCCAGAAGTACTGGCTTAGAGCCATCCAAAGTAAAATGGGAAACTCTGCAGAAAACATGACCCAGTTTCTTCAAAAATAAGTGCCAGGGAGAGAAGGAGGAGGGGCAGGGACTCTCTCAGATGAAGAGATCTAAGGGTTATAGGAAACAATGCATTATGGGCACCTTGCTGGAAATTGGATTTGGATGAATAAAATCTATAATAGACATTTTTGGAGACACTTGGTGACCTGGAACATGGACCTGCTCATAAGTATTAAAGAATAGTAGTAGTCAGTTGTGTTGTATGCACTAGTGTTATTGCAAAGGCATCAGAGAACCATTATCTGTAGAGATCAAACAGTAAAATTACATCCTGTTTCCATTTGCCTAAAAATATACACACACACATGCACACACATTCACACACATGCACACACACATACACACATATACACACACATTCACACACATACATTCACATATGTACACATGCACATTCACACACATATACACAGACATTCATATACACACACACACACACACATATTCATACACATATACACACATACACACATTCACACATATCTACATATACAGTGATGAGAGGGGAGGAGGAACAGATGTAACTGGCAGAATGCTAATAAGCACCATCCTTGTGACTTCATGTTTTAAAACTTTAAATTAATCTTAGAATTTCAACAAACTTGTGTAATATTTTATGCTAGCAGCAAAGGCTCCAAAACTTATTGCTTAGTTTCTCCTAATATAACATCCTATGTCACCGAGTTTATACATCCTATGTTACACAAAGATCAACATCAGGGAATTAGCAATAATATACACTATTAAGTGAATCAGAAATTTCATTCTAATTTCATCTGCTTCCTCAACTAATGCCATCTTTCTTTTTCATGAACCAAGGGAGGGTCCCATCTTGAATTTTTTTTTACCATGTCTCCTCTTTCTCCTCTGGTCTGTGATTAGTCCCAGTGCCTGTCCCCAATTATTTTCATGCTCTTGTCACAATGGCAATATACTCACTAGTTATGATATAGAAAATCCTTCAGTTTGGGTTTGTCCTAGGTTTGGTCAAGGTTCAAACAGAAGCATACTTTCATTTTGTTATATTGTTCAACTCTACATTTTTGTATATTTGAAAATTTCCATAGTAGAAATAAAAACAGCTGTAAGTTCAGGCATTGTGAGGTTGTATAACTTCTTTAAATTGAATAGTTCTTAAATGAGAAGAGCTGATACTGGAATTCAGACTTATCCAAGTATAAAACAAATTTAGTTAACATCCTTTATATTACAGAAAGTGTGATGTAAAACAATCTTTAAATGTACAGGCTAGTCTCATGGGTGAGGAGCCCTGTAGACACTCTCCTGCTCTGAACATAGTTAATCTATTCCAACTTTGTGGGTGCTTTCCAATAGTGAAGATATGCAGTCAACACTGGATTTTGTTTTGCATGGTCCCGTAGTTAAAAATTATATACTTTGAATTCTCACTCAAAATTCACACAGGGAAGCAAAAATAAATATTGAATATATGGTGACAGAGAAAGTCATAGAATTTGGAGTTAGAATAGCAGTCTTCCCTTGAGAAAAGACTTGATAAAAAAAATAAAAGAGTTGGCATTCCTTCCTCTATACATTTATGCTTCTCTGTCTTTCTTTCTCTGGGGACACAAGAAACAGAGGATTTTCTGAGTTGTGTGTGTGTGTTCCGTTGCATTGCTTCTGTCTGTAACCATTCTCCATCCTATGTGTCCTAAATAGCAATAAGTCTTGACTTTAGGAGGTCATAATCTCAGGTACAGGAATCTCTTCCAAGCAATTTCAAACTCTCAGTCAGCTTCACCCACATTATATAGTATAAAAACTAATTGTATTGATCTCTTGAGTTACATAGTCACGCTAGTCAAAAAGCTATGGCCATGAAGAGGTAGGATGTATGGTTTCCATAGTGCTCACAGTCTTCTTCAGCTGTAGTTCTAGGGAGGTGATGGGATCAGACTTAGCTAAAAAGCAGACAACTTACCTCCTCCATTCCTCATTATTAGTCATTGGCAGGTTTTATCCTTACTTTGTTGATTATAAATCCCCAGGACATGTCCTGAGATCTGATTCATGGTTCTCACATACAAATGGCAAGAACACTACATCTAAGTAAAAAAACAATTAGTCATGCCTGGAGAAAAGAAGATGACATGAAAGCCTTCAGAAAAAGTTGTGAGACCAGGAACTTGAAGGCCAAGTTTGAAGGGACAGCTCTTTCCAGGTCTGGTCTTATTAGGTAAGTGGAGGACTCCATAGCCCAGCTCCATCTGAGCTCTTAAAGTCGTGAGTATTATTACTTTTCCCCCTGATGACTGAATTGTTTCAAATTCAGTCTCATTGCTCCTGGCTTTTTCTTAACTTTATAAAAATACTAATTTTGTTCAGCTACCAGAGATTCTTGGATGAAATCACTGTGATTTTTCAGTTGTCGGGTGCTATGTGTAAGCTTTCATCGTGAGGATCCTGGCCCCACCCATTAGGCTTGTTCCTGCCACTTGCTTTGGTCAGTGAAACAGAAGTAGCTGTGACATTCTTACCATTGAGAAGATTTTTGCATGATCACTGAGGAGACCGACTGTGTCTTCACCCATCTCTTGTTTATACTGTGAAATGTACAAAGGAGAAAAGTTCTTCCACATTCTGGTACTTTTAAGTCAGTATTTCTGGTCATAGGAAAGCAGAAAGAGGGAGAGTCATGTGGAGAAAAGTGATTGCACCAGGCAGAGTATTTGTTTGCCATTCCTCTCTCATTGTGCTTCGTGGCATCCATTTTAACCACTAAGCTGTTGAATTTCTGGGTGGAGAATCACATGATGTGTGAGCTGTCAAGAGTCCTGGGTGGGGGTGGGAAATACGTGCATATAAACACTGAGGGTTCCTGTTATCAACCTAAGCAGAGCCAGGAGCCACAGTGTGGAAAGAAGCAACCGGAGAGAAGCAGAGCTCCATTTACTCAAGAACAATGCAGGGACCACACCTTTCTTCCTGGGCTTTACACACACAGGACACCAGCAAAGTCCTAAACAAGTGAAGTCATAGTTTAAACTGGGCTTGTCTTTGTACTAGTCACTGGCCATCTGGAGCACACAATAAAGGGAAATCCATGAGAAGGAAACTGCAGAAAGGTCCAAACATCTAACTTGGATCTGGAAAGTTTAAAAGAGGACAGCAGAAGCAGTTCCTACTTGGAATGGAGTTTGTTTACTCTGCTTGTTTGAAACCAGAGCCAATGGCCCTAATGGTTTTGACCAGTTCTAAGAGCTCTTTTGTTTTTGTCCAATGAAGCACCTATTTCTGCAAATGGATTTTTATAGATAATATGGCCAGGACTTTTCTTGTCTTCATGACTGAAATCATATCTTCCCCCAAAGCTGCCTGGGGCTATAGGGAGAAAGGGCATGAATTTACAGTCACAGAGTCCCTGCCCCTGGGAAGGTGGGATGGTTATTGTACCCTGAGGGGAGAGGTGTGAAGGAAGTCCCGGGGTAAATTAACAAGAACAATAGCCTGCTTTAGCCTGTGCTCTACCAGGGGGAGGAAGACACATACCCAAGTTGTGACCAAAACTTGACTTTTTAAAAGGTGAGAGTTAAGGAGAGAAAGGGAAAGTCAAGAATTTAACAGTATTTTGATAGCAATGGGTCCCTTTTCATCTCTCCCTATGCACAAACCTTTCCCAGTCTGAGCACAGTCCACCTTCAGTGGGACTACCTGTTCAAGGTGCCATCCTTCAGTGTGATTAGCATCTGGAGAGCCTGAGGATTCAGGACAAGGACAGTCTCCCACTTGTGATGACCAAGTCCAGAGGGTCTGTACTTGGAAAAAAGAGCTGAAACTAAAAAGTGATTTTAGGACGGGCCGTGGTGGCGCACACCTTTAATCCCAGCACTTGGGAGGCAGAGGCAGGCAGATTTCTGAGTTCGAGGCCAGCCTGGTCTACAGAGTGAGTTCCAGGACAGCCAGGGCTACACAGAGAAACCCTGTCTGGAAAAAACCAAAACCAAAAACAACAACAAAAAAAAGTGATCTTAGCATGGCTGCAAAGCCCAAGCCTCCAGTCCTTGCCCAGTCATGTACGCTCTGAGCCCAGATCCTTCATTGACAAAACAAGAGGCCTGGAATCAGCATGACAATGGAGCATCTCTTTTACATATTACTGAAGCCTGAGGTAGAAAGGATTGCTGCGGTTGGAGCCAGGGCCTTGAGCTCTTTCTCACTCCAAGGAGACCTGTGCTGTCTGTACTACTGTCCAGCAAATGACCATAACAATCCACAGACAATGCACTGTATCACCCCATTGATGTCAGGCTTGCTCCCATGACTAGCTTCAGCCAGTAGGACAGAACGAGATGTTCAGACTGAGTATGAATGATCAGACAGCTTGGCATCTAGCATTCACGGGATCTGAGGTTGTAAACAGTATGCCTATAAAGCAACGGTCTTCATCCTGGTGGGGAGGAGGATATATAAATATATTTTACCCTTAGGTTGATTAAACTGTAGAATCGCATGAATAGGACACAAGGGGTTCTTGTTTTATTATGAATTGTTTTGTTTGTTTGATTGTTTTTGTTGTTTATTTGTCTATTTTTGGTTTTTGTGAAGTCACTGAGATTTGGGGGATGTTTGATATACATAGCTTTCTTATAGCAAAGCTTGGCTAATGGACAGTTCCAAAACATATTCTCAATACCTGTATATAGACAGAACTTGTATAAGAAAGTAAGAGTCTAAAACATTAAAAAACAAAGACAGCAATCCTAACAACCCTGCACACACTTCACTAATGCTGCACAGATAAGTAATTGAATTGCTTTGGCAGACTAGATGTTTAGTGTTGCTCTTTTACTTAATTGTTTTCCAGTCTGATTTTCCAGAATCTAGAGCACACGGTAAGCTCTCTTAATTACTTAAGTGTAATACTCTTTGAATAGGTCTCACCTATTTTGTCAACTGGACATAAACTGGGGTCATCTTGGAAGAGGAAGCCCCAATTGAGAAATTGCCTCCATTGGATTGGCCTATGGATGTGTCTGTTGAGCATTTTCTTGACTGACGGGGGATGTGGGAGGGCCTAGAACACTGTGGGTGGTACCCAGGATCCCTTGATGAGTGCTGAACTGCAGAAGAAAGCAAACTGAGTAAGCTGAGAGGAGTAAGCCAGTAAGTAACGTTCCTCCACGGTTCTTGTGGTTCTTGTTTCTGGTTCCTGTGCTGACATCTTCCAATGTGATCTTGATGTGTAAGCCATTGAGATACAAAGATACAAGATGATAAACCCTTTCCCTCCCCCAAGTTGCTTTTGGTCATGGTGTTTAACATAGTAACAGAGAAGCAAACTAGAGCCATGGTTCTCCTATAAATGATAGTACCTGAATCCAGGTATGAGACTCTGGTTATTGGCAAAAAAAAAAAAAAAAAAAAAAAAAAAAAAAAATTTAGCCAATTCACCTTCTAACCCCCCTCCCCCTCCCCATTAGCCTCACCTTCGTTATAGCGAAAACAATGTTTACCAACAGGTATGCACTGGTTTCATCATGAAGTTTCCAGGGTGAAATGGAAGGGAGATCCACAGAGACCATTGAAAAGTGATGGATGGCTACACACTGTCCCCTCCCCGGCAGGGAGGGGACAGTATCAACAGATACTGTTGACGGCAGTATCTCAGTCACTGCAGCCAAAAACATCTCAGCCAGTGAGGAAAGATGATCACATTCGTTCCTCTAGAAGTAGCTTCGCTTCAGCAAAGCTAGAAGTGGTCCAGCCAGATTTCGGTGCCAAGTGGCTTCTGTCAGCCTCCCTCCATGGGCTCAGTTTTCTCCAGTATGTTCCAGGAACTAGACCCTGGTTGATATCTGAGCAGGTCAAGAAGGGATTTGTGTCATTTTTTCCAGAACCATTTACTGAGCACCTTCTGAACAGATACAACAGTAGGCTTAGTACCACAATATCACCATGAGGGCAACCAGACCCATCAAAGTCAACACTAAGTAGGAAAAAAGAAATTCTAGTTTAAGATCCACAGAACTAGTTCTTATAATTTAGCTATAATTGAAATGATGGAGGAAAATTTAGTCATAGATTAGACTGGCTCAGTGGTTCTATGTGGGTCATAATATTACGCATCTCACCTGGAGATGTCTCTTATGATACCTTGAACTTGTAAAAACAGACCCAGATAAACGAGTTCACACAGAGAAGTGGAGCCTTTTTAATTAACACTTGAGGACAGACTCTGTACTATATATTCAGATAGTACTAGTATTTGTTTCTTAAAAAATTAATCTTTGGGCATACACTTGACTTCTAAAATTCCTTTGCTGTCCTTTCCTGCCTTAGGTGTTCTTTCTTTTTTTTTTTTTTTTTAAAGCCTTGTTATTGATTCTTTGTGAATTTTAGTTACATCATGCACCTTAGCCCCACCCATCTCTTGTCTCTTCGTAACTGCCCTTGCAACCTCCCGCTTTGGATTTGTAGGACCAGCCCTTTCACGCCATCCAGCAGTTCATAGAGAGGGTAGATGTTGGGGTAGGTCAACTCAAAGCTGAGCAAGTCAGCCAGCCAGCTCTCCCACACTACCAGGGTGAGCATTGCCCTGACTAGCTCTCTCAGTGCCTTAGTCAGCAAGGGGGAAAGGCCAGCGATCCTACTCTCATGCCCTTGGGTCTGGCTCACCCACACCTTTGCCATCAGGACCAGCTTTATTGTGCTGCCCAGGTTAGGTGCAACGCCCTGTGTAGCAGGCAAGGGACAGGGCCAGCTCTCCCCTTTCCCCTGCTATGATGGTGAGGGACTCGGGCAGGGGCTTCCTCATCCTTTTGAGATACTGTTCTGATGGAACTCGGTCTGAAAGCCATGCCAGCTCAGCACAATGAACACACTGAATTTTATGAGATCAGTGACAGCTGTCCTCACAGGTCCCACAGTACAAATAAACCATGTTCTCCTTTAGAGAAAAGATTGAGCTAGCATGTAGCTCAATCCAATGATGGTGACAATCAGAATAGGTATTAACTGAACACTTATCTCAGGCCACATACAGCTCCCAAGAATTTCACCGTGACTAATCACAACTTCCAAAATGTCCATTAATCTTTAGTTTTTTCAGACAAAGCATAAGAAACCTAGATGACCTGCTAGGGAGATTTCTGACTTCATAAAGTATGGTTTCTAACCAGGGAAAGATGCTTCCTCACGAAGCATCCATAAGGAATCTATGGGGCAGAACTCAGAGGACACTTGTGTAAGAATGGGGAAACATGCATCTTGTAGTAATTACTAACTAAATTGGTGTAGTGCCTTTGATTAAAGAATGTAGATAACAAACTGGCTCTGACTTCAATACCAGTAAATACCATAGATGTATTTCTTGTCATGTGACAGTTGTGGCTGTACTGTTTAAATATGGGTTATACCCTGCACTACTTAATAATTGTAGAAATTATTATACCTGCCACTACAAGTTGTTGCTTCAAGTATCAATAAGAAGCACAAAAAGCACATCTTTTAAAAACATGTATCCTAATTCTATGTCAGTGGGGGTGGATATTTTTGTTTTGATAATTTATTTATTTATTTTTTTTGTTTTGTGCATATAAACTATTCTGCTACAACATGGGTAAGCCTCGAATGTCATGATAAAAGAAAGAACCCTGACACCAATGACCATGGTATTTGTATCATTTCCTGACGAAGCTTCCAGGACAAGCAAATCTATAGAGAATAGCGGCTGCCGATGGCTGGGAAAGAGAAGTAGGAAATGACTGCCGAGTTTTCTTGTGGAGTGGAGAGAGGAATAGGGAGGATGGGGACTGAAGAAAATGTTCTCAAGTTAGATGCTGGTGACCCATTCTGATAGTGTACTAAGACCAAATTGTGCCCTTTGAGTGAGTTTAGTAACAGTACAATTACACTCAATTCAACTGTTAAAAGCAAGAACCATAATATGCTGGCTCGACTGGTCAGAGCTTCCTTCAACTACTTGCAAGCCTACAGTAGGGAGCACAGATGCACAGAAGCCATACCTAGAGCTGGCCTCAAGAGGTACCTAGACAGAATCTATTAATCACTTAAAAAGTACTAGGCTCAGCAGTGCATGTCTTTAATCTCAGCAGAGAAGCAGGTAAATGTCTGAGTCTGAGACCAGCCTGATTTCCATCGAAAGTTGCAGGCCAGACAGGGATACACAGTGAGATCCGGGTATTTCTTTCCACAGTAACCATTAAACTGTGTTCTCTACCATATTAAAGACAGATAAACACGGACTAACTTTCTGTTTCACATACTGCTCTTTAGGTTAGTGGGCAGCCTTGAAAGAAGATGTTTACTTGGTGGTTTTGCACAACATAAATACTCATGGAAGATCCTCCCTGTCTTTCTCCACACCCTCTCTTACCTCCTCCAAAACGACTTATCCAAAGACGAGTTAGTCTGGCAGGAAATGAATGACAGTGACAATGTCCTCTCCTCCTGTAGGCCACCAGGCCTCATTGGTGCCCTTCTGTTTAGCTTTACTGGATGCGTATTTGGCTCACTGACCATTGTCTTTTGCAGCTTTGGAGGACTGTTTCTATACGTGCTGGCAGTTTCCTATCTCATGCACCTACTACTGTATTGGTCAGAGGGCTTCTTTGGGCAAAGAAGGGCAGCAGGGTCTAGAAGAACCAGAGATTTAATAAGCCTGGGTACAATTTACAACCAGTGACAAATCGGAGTTGGACTGAGAACTTGTTTTTCTCGTCTGTGGACTATCTATTCTGTGTTCCCAAGAGGTCTGAAAACAAAGTGTCCAGTCAGTAGGGTACTCATTAGTGTACTATCTCCTTTCCTCAATTCCTTGTCTCATTGCACACACACACACACACACACACACACACACACACACACACACACCACTTAAACTTGTTTATATCATCTCCAAAACAAACTTCTTTAGACATATGTTCTTGTTTATGGGTTTGATCTAGAGAAACCTCAATTTAATTAAATATGCATGAGATATGTGTAGGTAGGGCCCAAGTAAAGTAGATCTTTAAGTGAGTTGCATTAACAGAGAACCGCCCCCAAGCAGCAAGTCCCTTTTACCACTGGGATGCAGGCTCTACAGTCCCTTAATTCTGCCACTGTTTAAACATTTGGAAACACTTGTTTGTTAACTATGAAAGTTACATTGAGATTTCCAGTGACATCACATTTTCAGTTGGTGAGCACAAAGTACACAGTTTTAAACTAGCAAATGTTAATTCTGGCCTAGTCTAAAGCACAGGGCTGCTATGGGTAGGCACTTGAACTCCTTTTTCCTCTTGCAAATTAAAAGTGGCTCAAAGGGAAATAAATAGTTAACCGACCTTGGTCAGATCATCCTCTGGTTGGATATTGTCTTAGTCCTTGCTCTGTAAGGTGGCTCTAAAGAAGTCATCACTGTGGATACTTGCAAGGAAAACTTAGTACCCACAAAAGGATTGTTTCTGCATGGATGCCTCATCCAGGGAGAGATCTGAAAGGAGTAGGAGGTCAGGAAGAAATTACACAGACAGGGACACATAGACAGAAGAGCTGGGATAAGGTGGACTGGGCTTTCTGATGGAGAAACCACAGTACTCCAGAAACTCAGTGTATTTATCATATAGAGCTGACCATGGGGATGAGTTTATGTGATACAACTAAATCAAGAAGGCAGGTTTAACTAGACTCACTAGGAGTGGTCTCTAGAAGAAGGTTCTTTAGACCATAAAGAGGAGAAAATCTATGGTGGTTCTTTTTATCTGGGAGAAGAAAAGCTATGATGGACATTTATACTAATACTATTAACATTTATACTCAGACCCTTGAGGAAGGCTTTGTCATCCCTCTGGGGCTTATGGGGGAAGATGTTGCCACAATGGACAATGGAGTTCTTGACTGGGCACACATTTGCTTGGAATGTCATTTACACTTGGGATGGATGGAGGAAGTACCTTCAGTTCCCTCTTAAGGAGTACTTTCCTGTGCTTAGGTTAATCTCATCAGGGGGTGGCCTGACTACTAGGCTGCACCACTCCTGAAAAACAAGGTGACCACTAGCATAGAATGATGACTGGAGACTTCCCGGTGCCCCATGTCAAAAACACAATGGTGTAAAACAACAAACCCTAGTTACCCTTATTCTGGTGCCTTCTATCCTAGAGAGAGATGAGGTAGGCTAGCTGAACTTAAGGCTAGTCAGCTGTGTATCACACAACTGCTTTGACACAGGCTCTCTTTATGTAGTTAACTTGTTTGCCTACAAAGTTAAGCAAGAATCAGCCTCAAAGTTTTTCAGACATAAAAGATGGTTGTAAAATGAGGACAGGAATGCCAAACTTTTACTCTGCTTTTATCTATCCAAGGGGTGACTTGAGGCCCACGGGCAGAGTTAGCAGAAGCAGATTCTAAGTCCTTGTCTCACTTGTATCTTAACTGGACAGTTTTCTTGAGTATACTGACTGACCATTAGTTCTGCTCACAAGGGACTTGAACCTTCTTCCTTCAGGCCCTGAAAGGAGAGTGGAGACAGGATTGAGTCAGGCTGAGAGAGAGATAGGACTGAACTGATGTCCCTACCACTGACTCATTTGGCAGCTGCCAGGATTCCATGCCAGGGCACTGCTGCCTCTCCCTTCCTCAGATCTACCTAAGAGACTGGGAAAACTCTGTATTTTGGAGTGAGCCTGATGGTAACTTATGTGGAGAGCTCAGCTCTGCAGTTTTCCCCTTCAGACAGTGATCTGGGAATAGCAACTAGGTTCGTTCAGGGAAGCTTGTTAGAAAAGCAAGAACATGGACCTTTTCCCAGCCCTGCTGAGTCAGACTGGGAACTCTGGGAGGTTTCAATGCATCCTTTCAGAAGCTCTGTGTAGGAAGCAACCCCTTAGGGCCTCTGACTACAAAGTGGGCTTGTGTCCCTCTTTCCTGCACATCTTTTACTGGCAGGATTAGGATTTGGAAGGCACACATCTTGTTTTGTTGTTGTTGTTGTTGTTTTGTGTGTGTGTGTGTGTGTGTGTTCTCGAGTGTGCACACGTGTGTATGTGCCCCTAAGGCTTTTCCCCAAAGAACCAAAGCCAGTTCAGATAAAGCTTATTACTTCCTTCCTCTCTTGTTTACAAACTCATATGAAATTTATATGCAATTTCATAACATCCTAACATTTAGCTTAAAACTAAAACTAATTGCTTTAACCACTAAAATCTTCGAGACAAACTGACTCTTCAAGAACATGCAGCATTTTTTTTACCTTTCCTGCTCATGATGTCCACTTCCACTTGGCTTGGATATGGGTCCCCCAAGGCACTCATGTTGAAAGGCTCACCAATCTGTCATGCTATTGGAAGATAGTAGAACTTTTAAGACATTGGACTTAATGGGTTACTGCGTTGTTTCCTTGAAAAAAAAACATTGGGACCCCATCTTCTGTGCCCTCTTTGCTCCCTGGCAATGATTAGGTGAACTGCTCATTTGATACTCCCGGACCGGGCCCCCACTGTGTTTTATCTTGTCAAGCTTTCAAAGCAGCAAGGTCAGTTGACCATGGGCTGAAAATTCCAAAACACTGAGCTAAAATAAACTTTTTTATTCTTAAAGTTAATAGTCTTGGGCACTTTGTTATAGCAATAGGATGCTGATTCTCACAAGTCCCTGTCTTCTAGAATTCTATCCACACACTACAGCAGATACCAAGTGACTGAATCAGTTAATAATTTAACAGGAAAATGACTGGAAATTGCAAGCTCCAATTATTAGGGAAAACACGGGGATTCATAAATTTGATTAGAATAGGAAACCTTTCTTTGAATTTTTAATACTAGATATTGATTACAAAATAGAACAAACTTTTATGTACTGTACTCTCCAAAACACAGGAGAGATTTAGATTAGTTCCATTTCTTTTTCTTTTCTGAAGTCAATAATGCTCTTATGTTTGGTTTCCTACAGGCAGAAACCTGAGGCAAGTATTTGAGAATGCTTGTCTTAGTGTGTGTGTGTGTGTGTGTGTGTGTGTGTGTGTGTAGAAAAATCACAATGAGGCTGTGAGCTGGGCAAGAGTATGGCTTTGGTAATGTCTGGCTGAGGCTTGAATCACAGAGCACTCCAGAGCATGACTCATTCCACTGAGTTGCATCACTTGAGGTTGAGCCAAGGCTGTGTCTTCACACAGCCCTGTCATTGACTCTGAGCTGCTTACAGAAGACAGGGTGAATCTAGGCAAGGCAGTTCCCAACGATGGAATCAGCAGTCCAGTCAGAAATCCCCACAGCAAGCTGGCAAGGAAAACTCGTGGCAGTGGAGGTGGCAATGGGGAGTGCTAATACCAGTGTCCATCCCAACTTCCATATGGTATGAAACGTTGACATTTCTGGTCCAGGCATCATGCTTCAGAGCATCTGGCTTCTTTGCTGCAACCCTTTGTATATACAATTCACATCACTCACGGTACAGTGATTGAGCTATGCTTAACAAAAGTGTACTTGTACAAACTAAGGTGGCTGCAGCAACATTGGCCACAATAACCTCACTGGCTCACAGCAGCACAAGCAGCTGATCATTGAGACATCATTGTAGATCACATGGTAACCTAGTAGCATCATATTCTTCCACACACTGTTGGTAATTGCCACGGAGGTACATAGCTCCTAGCTTTAGCTTAAAAAAAAGTTTCAAAGAATCTTTGGGATTCTCATCCAAGCCTCTAACTTGTCATGTCATTAAGGTAACATTCCTAAAGTGGCTCCCTTCCTTCCCATGTTGGATTTCCATCCTGCTCCTGTTCTGGACACACCCATGAGGCGAGGGGGCTTTTTCCTGAACACCAAGTACTAAGGAAATAACGACGATGAAGCCCTGGCCTTGTGGCTCTCCTTGATTAGTTGATTACTTAAGCAGCAGCCAGATGCTGAAGCTGCCTTGGCAGGCATCCACAGTGAGCAGGGGGGGCACACCAAGCCCTCCCAGTGAACCACTGCCATTATCAGGCGGGGAAACATCCTTAAGTGTCAAGTGGCTTTCAGACGTGCAGATTATGATTCTTTTGTAATCACCTTAGATGACCTGGTGCTGGGAAGGTGGCCTGCTTTCAGGCTGCACAAAACCTGGAAATGGCTTTTACCAGTGTGCAAATTAAGCAGGATGCTTAATTCAGAACCAACAAGAAGCAGCATCTTTCTTCCTTCCTTTCTTTCTTTCTTTCTTTCTTTCTTTCTTTCTTTCTTTCTTCCTTTCTCTCTCTTTTCTTCCTTCCTTTCTTTCTTTTTTAAAGGAAACCCTTTCTTATTTTTTTACTTAATTTTCCTCTCATCTGTTTTCTGCTCTCACCAGGCTAGGGTTGCAGAATGGCTTTCCACATTGTGTAAGTAGAAGACAAAATCCTCTACTTGCAGCCCTTGTAATTCTGCAACAAAGCCTGAGAGTTCACAGTGCAGGACTCTCACTGTAACAATTTTATTTTACCATCTAGATAGGCGCCCACTGTATGTCTGATCACTATGTCTATCACATTTGAAGAATAGAATTAAAAAATTTTACCGTCTATTCCATATCCTCTGCAATGTTGACTACTAACAAGAGATGACAGAATTCTTGAGAAGTTTTGATTTGTGTACAGACATTCAGGGGTCCCAAGATCTTTCTCTGAGAGCAAATTATTGGTATGATTGAATTGTCAAGTTGTTCCTGAATGAAAAAAAGAAGAAGAAATCAAAAGGAAGACATGACAGCTCCTTATGGTGGATGAAAAAGTTTAGTCTATATACAAGGAAGAGCATAGCCATAGGCATCTGGAGTGTCCAAAGTGAACAGGACCTGACTGCGTTGGTCCATGTGAGGAGAGAGAGGAAGAGAGAGAGCAAGAGAGGGAGCACTGACCAAGTGAGAAAGCCTGGGAGAAGAGATTGGCCAAGAGATAAAACTGCCAAGCATGCATAAACGTCTGGTTCCACCTCCAGCATCATATGAACTGGCCAGGATAGCAAACACTGGCCCAGAAGTAAAGACAGGAAGAAGTTTGAAGGACATTCTTGGCTACATTGTGAATTTTACTTCAGCCTAGGATCCATGGCTCCTTGTCTAAGAGACAGAGATTGGGGAAGGGGAGATACAGGCAAAGAGAGAGACAGAGAGGCAAAAGAAGTACAGACAGAGAACACAGGGAAGGAGACAAACAGTTCATTAGTTCACTTTAACCCAGTGTTTTGGAAAAATCACCTCTCTGTGTCCTCTGGCATGAGGAAATATCACTTTCCCAAGTGTCCTCAGGGAAGCCCCTTTGTCCCTTATTTCCTGAAGGGAACAGTGCATGTGTCTGAGAGGGTTTCCTTCTCCCTCTGCCTGAACAGTGATGAAAGCAGCCTCAATAGCCCACGCACACAGTCAGCAGGAATCTACCCAAATAACCAGCTGGCGTGGTGTGGCCAAGAAAAGTCCATGCTCCTTAGTAAGCTGTCCCCAGGTTTCACCATGACAATTGCCTTCAACAGAGGTTGCACCAGCATCTGGAGGGCTTATTATAGATTTTAAGGAGAAAAGAAGGGTTAAATGGAAGTGGTTATAGATAAGTCAGAGGGGCCCATTCTTCTAGCCCACCTGCCTCCTTGGCTTCTCCTTAACCCAGAGCTCCTTCCCGTCAGGCAGGCTGACCCTGTCTGCGTTAGAATTCAGCCTCTGACCCTGTTGTACCTGGCTTACTTTCAGCCTCTTGGAACACACAGTGCTTGACTGGACTGGTCACAATGTAGATGCTCTTTTCATGAAACAATCGGACAGGAAACACTCCGTGAATGTGACTCGGCAGATAGCCTGGGCTAACCTAACTTTTATTTTCTTCTTTCCCCACTCTCTTCATCAAATCCATTCTCTTTTCACACATGGGATCCCGGAGAAGCTGAATCGGTACTCCATGGTGGCATCACGTGAATAATTTCAGTGTACAGTTGGCCCGTGTTCGACTCTTAATATTCCTTTCACCCAGACAGTCTCCTGTGCCCACTTAGCCACCACTTAGCTGTCCACTCCAGTCCTCAGAGGAGCCCGTTGTGCTGATTTGTATCAGAGATTAGCTCTCCCTGTCTGCGAACTTCATAGATGTCTCTGGTTTCTTTTACTTGCTATAATATTTTTTGAGACTCGGTGGATACACTTCAAATGACTGGAACGTGAGCTGCACTAAGTTTCTGGACATTTCTCTGATCTTTGTGAATCTTCTAAGACCTCAGGGGAGAGAGGAGGAGACCTAAGGAAGGGAATTTGCTGAGACCTCCCCATGTTCTTTTCAAGGTCAACACTTCGTCTGAGTGTACACTTCGATTGGAAATGGAGATTGCTGGGTTCCCTACAATTCCTTGACAAAGGATCATTGCCAAAGCCGAGGCCACAATGTTTAGAGAAAGCCTCCCAGGGGTTCTTGCAGCTGTCTCCTGGAAGTCCTGCCCCTCCTTCTCTCCAAAGGCTGGCCTTGGCTCTCAGCATGGGAGACTGTAGGCCTCCATTTCCTGCCCAGCCTTGGGGAATCTCCTTCCTACTTCAGTCTTTTCCATCCCCCAACCACAGGAACCTCCCCATCCCCACCCTTTTCCTTATCAAACGTTTAGGATTAAATTGTTTTCTTCCAGCTGCTTTCCTGTTGGCCTTGCCTGGCCTGGACCTGGGACAAAAGAATACAATGAATGGCCTTCTCTGCTGGCTACTCCAGTGTCCTTGGGGCTTCTGAGTAGCCCCTTTACCTCTTTAGTTTAATCTGATATTTCTCATTTTATTCCCTCTACTGCAGTCCTAGTGGCCTTGTTACTAGAGTTATTAGGGGCAGAACCTGAACCCCGATAGCCCTAATATGCCAGATTTGGCCACTTGCCCTCAATAAGCTAATTAAACACACAGCAATAGTGAAAAAAAAAATCAGAAAAAGGAGATTTAGTCAGTGTGGTCACACTGGGAAGCAGGAGAAAGCCATCATGTGACTCCTGAAGGTTTGCCTTCTGAAGTCCCAGTTAGGTCTCAAGCTCAGGACAAATGACTAACTGAGGTGCTTGTCTAACAAATCCAAGTGGAAGCTTGCTGAAATGTTCTCCCAACAACCCAGTACTTGTTAGAGCCATCCTGACTGGCATTCTCCTCTAACTATACCCAGAAACAGTCGTTCCCCCACCCCTTTCTGGTTCCCACATGAGTTTTAAGGGAAGGATAGAGTTATGTAGAGCTAAGCCATAACTTACTCTGTCTATGTTTCACTCACCGTAGTCATAGCTCCAGTTTCTCCTGAAAATGTGTTCTTTTGCTTCTTTAGAATTGTATATAATGTCCTCCAAAGGGCATATTACTCCTCTGGCTGGCACCTGGCTTCAGTCTTTTCCTTCCTCCACAATGAAATCTAGAGAGAAATACCAATTCTTTGGAGACAATTATTTTACTAGTCTGGTAGCCAAAAGGAAGGGCATGGCTGTCTCTTTAACATATTTTCATTACTACCAGTTTAGCCACCCTCTGTCTCTGGAACAGTTAAAAGTTCCACTCCTTCTTTAGGGTCTCCTCCATAGCTTCTTTTGTGTGGGTCATTCTTGTCCTTAAGTGGCTGGCTTTCATTCAGATCGTAACCAAAATGTCATCCCCATAGACTAGAAAAGCCATTGTTCTCAGTGCAGGAAACCTACTTCCCTTTCACATGTCAAAGATAGTTTTGCAGTGTTACTTCCCAGTAGCTGTTTTGTCTAGTTCATTTCTTTCTTTGTTGATTCGTTCATCTATTATTATCTTACTCCTACCTTAGAATGTGGGCCTGGGACAACGGAAGCCTTGTCTGTCATACCCACGATGTCTACTGGTTATGATAACGCCACAATAAAACTGTGTAATGAACTATCAACCTCAGTGTCAGAAACAGACATCTATTCATCATCTACTTTGATGTCAGCAACATGGATGGCAAGCTGGCACAGTTCTGATGCTTAATGAGCTACTGCTTCTTTTCTTGGGGTAGAGGGTGGGTTCTATCAGCTGGTGCGACCAGGCTAGGTGGTTTTGCCTGAGGGCTCTAGGAGGGACACACTATTGAGAAGCTTCAGTGAACAAGTAAGTTGCAAGACTTTGTCATGGCCTAGCTGTTAATGTCTACTGGCAAAAGAAGTCACAGTGAACAACCAGAGACAAATAACTCAAAAAAGATTCTGAGTTTGTTCAAGGAATTTGAAGGCAAAAGTGAACTCCCAAATGACTATCAAGAGAGTACAAACACCTGAATAAAATGTGGAAATCAATACAATATACTAAAGAGGTCTTCTGCATAGACGTGGGCATACTATAGAGAAAGCAAAATGAAAATGCTGGAAATTAATTCCACAATAAGTCAAATAAAGCATTGTGCAAATCCTCCCTATAGATTTGACCAAGGAGAGGACAGACTATCTCAGCTTAAATAAAATAAAATAAAATAAAATAAAATAAAATAAAATAAAATAAAATAAAGCATACATGGCTTCCTAGAAAGTACTAAACCTGACTTTGCTTGTTTAGACTCAGAACACCTCTGCACCTGAAACCTAGCCTGCCCAGGCTCCTAAACCCTTCCTTCTTTCCTTAGACTACCTCTGCTTCTTGGAACATCACTCCAGGAACCAACTTCTGGCCTTTTGCACCAGGCTAGCCTACAACTACCAGGAATCTTGTTGCTGGGATCATGGCTTCCTGCAACAGCAGCTACAGCTACCTCATAATTGACAGAGATGTCATAAATACATAGTCTTTGGACAAAAGATAGGCTAGGAAATGATGATGCTAGGAAAATCAGACATTGATATATTGAAGAGCAAATTCTTAATTCTTATTTCTGACCCTGAACAAAGACTAACTCCAAATGGATCAAAGACACCTTTGCAAGTCCTGAAAC
The DNA here is from genome assembly GCA_030674055.1 of Rhabdomys pumilio. NCBI lineage: Eukaryota > Metazoa > Chordata > Mammalia > Rodentia > Muridae > Rhabdomys > Rhabdomys pumilio. Next base: position 198,322,488 of record JANHMN010000002.1, on the reverse strand, counting down.
AGCTAGTGAAAAAAGCACGAAAAATACCTTGAGATAAAGGTGCAGGTAGAACTCAAGCTTCCCAGTTAACAAAGTTAATAATTGGAACTTTGTGAAATAAAAGGCGTTTATGCAATGAAGTAAATAGTTAACTGAGTGAAGAGACTGCCTACAGACTCAGATTGGGAAAAAAAAACTTGCCAGCTATATGTCTAAAAAGGATTAATATCTACAGTATACAAAGAACTCAAATAACCAATAGCAAAAAAAAAAAAAAAAAAAAGACAAATAATACATTCAATAAATGACCTCTTGGACTGAATACAGAGTTCTTAAGAGAAGAAGTGTAAACATCCAATAAGTGTTTTAAACAGTGTTCAACATCCTTAGCCATCAGGAAAATATAAGCTAAAACTACTTTGGGATGATTATCTCACGGATCTGATGGGCATCATCTGGAAGACAGAAGAGAAGTTCTGAAATGAGTGTGGGGAAAGAGGGACCTTTATTCACCATGGGTGGGAGTGTAACTGAGGTAACCACTATGGAAATCAGTGTGGAGGTGTCCCAGAAAGCTAAATAGAGAGCTACCATATTACCTAGCTACACCACCGCCTGGGTGTACAGTCACAAGACTCCTTCCTACCATAAAGATACTTCACAGCCCTGCTTGCTGCTGTCCTATCCATCACAGCAGAGAGGTTGCATCAGGCTAGACAACTGGTAACAGATAAGGGAAGTGTGGTAGGTGTGTCCAACGCAACTCTTTTCAGCTGTAAACAAAAGTGAAATATTCAGGAAACTGTCTGGAAGTGGAAATGTGCTATTAAATTATATAGTTCTGGCTCAAAAAAAGATAAACACCACATATTCTCCCTCATTTGTGGATCTTAGTTTCTAACTCTTAAGTGTGTGAGTTTTATGTGGGGGTGAGTGTGGATAGGGAACAAGAAATTAGAAATGAGACCAGCAGAGGGGAAAAAAAGAGCCTTAAAGGGAGAAGAGTAGGGAAGGCAATGAAATACATGTGATCTGAATGTGGGCAGTGGGTACAGGGGGTGGAAGGGTTTAAAAAGGGGCTGGGGGTGGGGACATGGGGGAGGGTCAGAAAAAAACTAAGTAGGCATGAAAATGTCATGAGAAAATATGTAACATTGCAAGCCAATAATAAAAAGTGAGAAAGACAAATATGTGTATACACACACACACACACACACACACACACACACACACACGGCTATATACTGCCTTACACACAATTTCCAGTGCTGCTGGGATAATCATTCTAAACCTTCTTAGATTGTTGTAAGCATCTGATGGCCTAAAATATCTTATCTGTAATTCTAACAGGGATCGTTGTACTTAGCTAAAGTATCGACTCACGGAGTAATTTGAAATCAGGGAAGAAATGACTGGATTTTTCTTCAAAGTGTGTTTTTGGAAAGAGGGACAGAAAATATTGATAGATGGACAGGGTTAAAGATTCATTGCTTGTTCATTTCTCCAGAATTACACATGATTATCGGCGGCAATCCATGTGACTGTCTTCAGTGGGAAGGCTCTGTCTGATAGCTTTGCTACATTATGAGACAATTTTTCTAAGCTACAGAAAGTAATTAAAAGATATCACAGAAAATCAATCTGCCCAGTTAATCTTGCCACTTCCAAACCCAGAAAGAACTTTCTGATGACTTCTTTCTCTGTTCCACAATCAGGAGCAGTTTTACATTTAGACACCAAGTGTGGGTGTCTCCTTTCTGGGAAGTAGTACAGTAGATATTTTTATCCTTCTGGGACATGTATCTCTACTGCAGCTACTGAACTCTTGTCTTTGTAGGCTTGAGTGGTGCTAACTGAAATGCCCATTAGTGTATGGTGATGTCCTCGAATGCAAAATGACTTGGAAAAACTTGAGCAGACTATGGCATTGGCCGTGGTTTACAAAGCTGTATTTTTGAGTCCTACAAGGAACCAGGCATTCTTGGGAAATTCTTTAGGGAAAGCGTTTCAGAATGACTACTTTGAGACATAAAATCCCTTTAAAAAGAGAAAAAAAAATCTCAGTCACCCCTCAAATGAACAGCTTAATGCATCCAAAAATATGATAATTTTACTTAATAAAGAATAGTTTTTGAAAACCTGGCATTTTATGTCAAGGGAATCCATGAATTTCTCTCAAGAGAATGTTGATTGGCCATCTCAGTGTGGAGATTATAAAGGACCTGTTGTATTTGGAAGGAACAAATCTTTCTGTTTGCCCTCTCAACAGTTCCTCTGAATCCCTTGAAAATGGCAAGTTCTCTTGAGCAATTTATGATCCACTGTTGTGGTCCAAGAAGAAATGTCCTTTGCTCTCTGGGTAAGGATCTTGATTTAGCACGTGAGGACCTTGAGTCTCAGTAACATTTTCATTTTAGGTCAACAACATTTAGTGTAAGTGTGTCCTTTGCAATTCTTTTTATTATTATTAATCTATTTTTACAGTCCAGACTTTATCCCGTACCCTGTCTACCCTCTGACTGTTCACATCTCACACCTCCAACCCTTCCATCTCCAAGAGGATGTTCTCACTTCCCTCCCACCACACCCAACCTCCCCACTCCCTGGGGCCCCAAGAGCTAGGTGTATCTTCTCTGAGTCCAGACCCGACAGTCCTCTGCTGTATATGTGTTGGGGGCCTCATATCAGCTGGTATTCTGCATGGTTGCTGGCTCAGTGTCTGAGAGATCCCAGGGATCCAGGTTAGTTGAGACTGCTGGTCTTCTTATGAGGTCACCCTCCTCCTCAGCTTCTTTCAGCTTTTCTCATTCAACCACAGGGGTCAGCAGCTTCTGTCCATTAGTTGGATGTAAATATCTGCATCTGACTCAGCTGCTTATTGGGCCTTTTGAGGGTCAGTCATGATAGGCCCCTATTTGTAAGTACACCATAGCATCAGTAATAGTGTCAGGCCTTGGAGCCTCCCCCTGAACTGGATCTCAATTTGGACCTGTCACTGGACCTCCTTTTTCTCAGGTTCTTTTCCATTTTTGTCCCTGCAGTTCTTTTAGACTTGAACAATTCTGGGTCAGAGTTTTTGACTATGGGATGGCAACCCCATCCCTCCACTTGATGCCCTGTCATTTTACTAGAGGTGCGCAATTCTTAAAAGACAATTAGTGTACAAGCGTATTATTTATTATCTGAGATTAGTATCTAATTGTGCTGCCTGTATTTCACTTGCTACCCTATCTGGACCACTTTAACATCTTGGTGTCTCAGTTTGCTCATCTATAGAATGTGAGAAATAGCACCCATGTAATAGCAATGTTGTCAGTTTTTTTTTTTTTGAGACAGGGTTTCTCTGTGTAGCCCTGGCTGTCCTGGAACTCACTCGGTAGACCAGGCTGGCCTCGAACTCAGAAATCCACCTGCCTCTGCCTCCAAGTGCTGGGATTAAAGGCGTGCGCCACCACCGCATGGCAATGTTGTCAGTTCTAATGAGATTAATGTTATCAGTTCTAATGAGATTAATATAACTTTAATTTAAAACACATCAATGAGATCCTAGCACATAATGAGTATAGAAGATGACCTATTAACTACCCCCGGTTATTTTATTTTCTGATTGATATTAGCAGCACGTATAAATGATGATGTAATTGTTAAGACTGGATTGTGTCACCCTCCAGATTTATAAGTTGAAGTCTGAATTCCCAGTGTGACTGACTCTGAGGTGTAATTAAGGTGAAGTAAGGTCGACAGTCAACTCATATCTTTACAGGAAGAGTGTGATACGCCTGGCATGCATCTGAGAAAAGGCTTTGTGCATGCATGCTGTGAGTGAAGAAAGAGCCTGCAGGGAAACCACACCTACCAGTGCCTGTGAGCAGCCACAGCACTAAGGAGCTAAGGATGTAAACTGCTGTTGTTCAAGTCACTGGAGAATTTCCTTATGTCTGCCTTGGCCCATAATGCAATAATCAGCCAGACAACGTCTTTCTTAGGCTAGCCAACAATTAAGATCATGTAGTAAGCCTGAGTTAAAATGATGCAATAATAACGACTTCGTCTGATGACTCTTGGTATTAAATATACTTTTTACAAATTTCTTATTTTTGTTCTTTGTTTCAGTTCTTTGGATGTTTGTACCTAGGTGCCACCTTCCTTTTTAATTTTTATTTTGAAAGCAAAGTTCCTTGTGAAAACACAGCTTTGGCCCCAAGGACAATTCTCTCCCACATATAGAGCCAACACTGGGTAACATCTTAAGCTCCCTTTATTGTAAATTTCTTCTTTTTCTTCCTCCCCCTCCCCTTCTGCCACTGAACTAATGAACTAGATAAGGAGTGGGCACTGACTTGTGTGTGTGTGTGTGTGTGTGTGTGTGTGTGTGTGTGTGTGTGTGTTTTCTAGCTAGACAGGAAGTGAAATACAAAGCTCATCAATATTCAGAGACAGTGCCTATGTACAACATGCAGTATTGACTGACTGTGTGGGTAACATGCATTTGTGCTATTTCACATCATGTTGGTGTTCTTGTAAATCAATTTTATATGTTTGTAAACACTTTGATATCTAAACAATCTTCTGTTTCCCATAAAAATATAGTTTCTTTTACATGCCTTAAAAGACCCTCATAAAACACAGGGTTTGCTTCACAATGATGCAGGAATAGGATGAGCAGCACACCATTTATATGTTCTCCCTCCTTCAGATGAGGAGGGAGGTGTGGATGCAGAGGTTTGATGGGCACACAGATGTTTAGTGTGACTTTCTGTTACTTTGAAGTAATAGAATATTTACAATATTACAAACATCTATATTATGGTAGGTGTCCAACTCTCCTCTCCCCCTAAGTAATAGAATTACATATCTGTGCCTTTTGCTATTTGACTGTATAGTGCCTCTCCTTTTGCCAGGCACTGGTAAGCCATTTTTCAGAGAGAGGGTCAGGACAGTCTTTAGGCAATGGAATGAGAGTAGTCCTGACATTGACAGCTTGCATGCAGACACACTTTGCATATATAATTTGTATGTTAATACTGACCAATAAAATGTGCCTATTTGTAGGGTAAACATAATGCTTATATATATATATATATATATATATATATATATATATATATGTGTGTGTGTGTGTGTATGTGTATGTGTATGTGTATGTGTATGTGTATGTGTATGTGTATGTGTATGTATATGTATATGTATATGTACGTATATATAAACATATACATACACTGAAATGGCTAAATCTAGCCAGTTAATACAGAGACTTTAAATATAAATATCCATCACGGTAGTCTTTAGATTTTTGTTTTCTGTCCTCTACCATAAGAAGAGTACTGAGTGGCATCTTTATATATTTTCCTGGAACAAAGAAACCAAGAATCATACCCAAACTCAATTCACATTTTGAGGGCTAGCTCAGTCCAGACTAGCTGAAAATGGCCAAACATCAGCCAATTTATAGGCTGTGAGCAGGCCATAAATGTTTGCTTTTTCAAACCACTGGGATCTTAGAATGATTGTAGAAAATTATATGGGAAAAAAAACTAACACAAAATCATAACTTCTTTTTATGTGTATGGAAGTTCTGCTTGAATATATGTCTGTATAGCATATTCATGTGATGCCCAAAGATTCCAGAAGAGGGATCAGCCCCCTTGAAACAGCATGATGTAGGTGCTGAGAATTGAACAGAGGTCCTCTGGAAGAGCAATCAGTGTTTCTAATTTCTTCAATGAAGAAACATATGCTTAAAAATTGGCTCAACACCACAATTCCACAGTACATAAAGTTAACCTTAATCTAAACTTTAGATTAAATGCTGTACAATCTGAAGTATTTCGATTCTTGTTTGAAGTCCATCTATACCTTCTTAACAAATTTGAGAGCTAGCAATTGATTCTACCACTGTCCTTTACAGCCCTGCTTTATTCGTGGTGATTAAAAAAGTAACTTGGGGTCTTCCTGATGTTTTGTGAAAGGCTTGAGACCCACTCAAGGTCTGTTTCATGATAGGAAGAATGCAATGAGGCTTCTGGACAGAACTCAGAAGCAGAAACAATAGCTCATCTGCTCCTCAGGGGAATGAGAATCACAGCTGAGCTGAAGCCAAAGAGCCAGCAGAGTTGACAACTATGTTTGTCACATGTCTCGGGCTTGGGGAAGAGTCACTTTTTCATATTTTAGACATTGCAGTTTTTGTGTTCATGATGGCAAATTTCTGCAGATGACAAAGTATCTTATCTTATAGCATGAAACATTCCAGTGCACGAGAGGCAAGTATCCCAAGTGGGTGGAGCTTTTAACCTTCATCTCTCTGCTCGTGGGGCTGCAGCCCCGAATCCCCATCCCGTGTTCATCTGTGTTTCTTTCTAAAAATATTCCAAATGGTGTATTTGGTGTGTTGTCTTAATACAATGGAGTTTTGCAAGAAGATTCTGTTTTTTCACTTAGCCTTAGTGTCTGAAAAGGGGGATAAAGGTCTTGGATAAGTGTAGTTTAGCAGCCAGACAGTGGTGGCGCACGCCTTTAATCCCAGCACTTGGGTGGCAGAGGCATTCAGATTTCTGAGTTTGAGGCCAGCCTGGTCTACCGAGTGAGTTCCAGGACAGCCAGGGCTACACAGAGAAACCCTGTCTCTAAAAATCAAAAAAAAAAAAAAAAAAAAAAAAGAAGCTGGGAGATAATCCTAAAAGCCCTAAGAAGGGGATCTAACGAAGGGTGAGCTGGCTCTTACTTTGGCACTGGAGTTACTGGAACCTCTCTGTGGTGTTACAGAAAACACATTTGTTTTCTATTTCCTTACTTTTTAGAACTCACTTTACACTGAGCCACTGAGGATTTTCTAAGCTATCTCTTATTTCTGAATTCTGGGGTGTTGCTTCGCCTAGGGCCATTAGGTTGCCAACTTCCTGCCTATATTATAAGTGGATTGTGCTCATTCTCCAAGATCACAGAAAGCCCTGAAGCTGTGAAAAATGAGAAGCAGCTGTCTTGGCTGGGGATCAGGAACAGACCCCACACAAGTGACTCCGGGATCCATTGAGGAGATATGGGTGGGAGAATTGTTATTTCACTAGTTCAGAATGGCTGTACAGAGCGCAGCCTTCAGTGTGTGCATCCTCAGTAAATCTGAAGGTTGAAATTGCCTCCACTAATGGATGGTGTGTGAGGCCTTTGAGAAGTGAATAAGTCATGTTAATGGTTATTGTGTATGGGATGTGTCTTTAGGACAGAGGTCACAAAGAGTCCTTGACCTTCTGCCATGTGACATTATAGTAAAACGACAGTGTTTGTGAACCAGAGAGCAGATCTCCCTTTCCAGACCTCAAAATTGCAAAAAATAAATTTCTGTTTGGAAGTCATCCAGTCTATTGTCATTTTTTTTAAATAACAGCACAAATGGAATTGGTCAGAACCCCTATCCAAGTGTTTCTATGGAGTTTCTTCTCCCACTCACCTGGTATTCTTCAAGCCCTGGAAAAAATGAACTAAAGGCCACAACAAAGAGTATTCCATCCATTTACCCTGTTTCTCCTCTCAAGGCCCACCTCTTCCCCATGGGAGCAAACAAAGGTCCAGTAAGTAGAGGCAGGGAGACTTGTGTCTGGGAGCATCTCTTATCTCCAGCCTGTACTCCGCCCCCTCCTACTTTTTATTACAATGGTTGGACTAAGTTTATATGATTTTACAATTAAGTCTCTGTCATTTTTATCATCTTCTACTTCAATTTTATTGCTCTTGGCATCTGTCAAGGTTGTCCCAGCTTCATCTAGAAACAAAGGGCATCCTGTATATATTAGTGTTCTCTAAAACAACATTCAAAATCATTCCCACAGAAGGCACTGCAGCCAAGTTGTCTGGGATATTTGGAGAGAAGATTGAAAAAAGGCAGTTTTGATTGCCTAAAGCTTGTATACTAGTGTCCTGATTATTTGTTCGTTCATTCATTCATTCATTTTGTTGTTTGTTTGTTTTCTATGAACTTGATACAAGTTAGAGTCATTTGGTAAGAGGGAATATCAATCAAGAAAATTTTCTTGTCAGACTGCTTTGTGGGAAAGCCTGTATGCCTTTTCCTGATTAATTACTTATGTGAGTATTGTCACTACTGAGTCCTGGGTTAAGGACTCAGGCTGGAAACAGGTTGAATTATATATGTACATTTATGCATTAAATTACATTTATGATAGGTGTTTTTAGATAGATAATAGTATGATTCCTGTGACATCAGACTTTTATTCCTCTGCCTTATTATATAGTTACCTTCCTCCTTTTTAATGTGCACCCTCATTTTTTCAATATACCCCATCAGATTCCTCCTTTTAATGGCCCCTGTCACCTCTGCAGTCATACTCTTTCTCTTTCCTAGTCTCATCAGTGACTCTAGGTTTTAGACCTACTGCCTCTGATGAGAGAGAACACGTGACTTTCTTGGTCTAAGTCACTTAACTCAATATACTCTTTTCTTGGTCTAACCATTTACCTGTAGTTTTCATGATTTTGTTCTTATATTTAGTTGAGTAATATTCCAAAATGTACATATGCCATATTTCATTATCTATTTACCAGCTAGAGAATATTTTCCCCCATTTTTTGGCTAATGTGACGAGAGCAGCAATTCAGGTGGGAGGAAAGTCCCTTTCATTGACAGTACCATTCACTTCCAACACAAGGCACAAAGGACCTGGGCTTGATATGACCTGAAAGCCTCCTCCATGAGGACTACCTTCCAAGGTATCAGAAAGCACCATGCAACCTTCCAAAGGGAATCAACCAATAGTCTTACTCATTTATGAAACCTATGTACCACAGCAATGACACAAAAACCCTAAGGATGCAGTTTTGGCATGCTTGCCTTGGTTACAACAAACAACTCTCTAATTAGAATTAAGACCTGTTTAATAAGAGGGAAACCATTCCTAGTGTGGGAAACATAACCAAGTACCCAAAGCTAGTGAAGTCTTGGATCTTGGAGGAGAACCTACAACCTTCATTTTATTAAACTAACATAATTCCTAACTATATTCTAAATATTTATTGCTATAACCACAGATAATTTTAGTTCGCATCCCTTGTCAAACCAACTTCTCTTTGCAACGCACAGGGGCCAGTATGGAAAACCAGAAGTCGAAATGCAGAGTTGTGGAGCCTAGTTCCAAGTGATACATCTACAACAAAACTTGTGCACCTGAGGATCACTGTGGAAGAGTAGTTAGAAAGATTATCAGAGCCAGAGGAATAGGAAGTTTGTGGTGAGAATGTGTATCTTAGAAATGTCAGAAGCACCTTCTGGTCTGTGCTGGTGCCCTGAGCAGTCCTAGGGCACCAGCTCTGCACCCAATCCCAGAACATCCAGAGGAGGCTGGACTCCCAGGAGCTCTAATGAGCCCAGGATTGTAGGATGGTAAAGGAGCATGGTGGTTGTCAGAGTGATGGGTAAGACATGTTGATGCTGGGACAAAAAATAAGCCCTTAGAAACAGTGATCACGGGAGTGATCACAGAACTTTGTTTATTGCCTTGCTTGTTCTTTGACTATTTGTGTTTATTGTCTTGCTTGTTCCTTGACTATTTGCATCTATTGTATTGCTAATTCCTTAACCTAGAACTGACCTTAATACTTGCATGTAATTAAAATGGTATAGAAGCAAAAAGGAGAAGAAGGATGGGATAGGGGATTTCTGGAGGTCTGGAAATGGGGAAAGGGGATGACATCTGAAATGTAAATAAAGAAAATATCCAATAAAAAATAAATCTCAGAAGCTACATACATAAAATATAAACAATATGATTGTCTAAATATTGCCTAAACAAGTACAGTATGAGTAAACATATTAACTTGGAAGCAGGAAAGCTCACAAAGCCCAATGCTAGACAAAGAATTACAGACAATTACGGAATGTCAGAGCAGGAGAAATCATTTTTCTAGGGAAGAACATGCCAAGTGGTTATCTAATACCAAATGCTCAGCCCTGAAAATATCTATGTACAAAAGACAACATATGAAATGAACAGGTTCTACTTAGATGTTTAGGAATATATATACATGTGTATACACACACACACACACACACACACACACACACACACACACACACAATTAAAGAAAAAAGCCAGGCATTTGGAAAAGAACAAGAAAGGGGTACATCAGGAAGCTTGGAGGAAGGAAGGGAGAAGGATATTATGTAATTATATTATAATCTAAAAAAGTTTTTAAAAATTTATTCAGAGAAAGGAACAGAGGAAGAGAAGGAAAGAGGAAGAGTGAAAGAAAGAGAAGAAGGAAGGAGAGAGAAAGAGAGGGAGAGAAAGGGAGAGAGAAAGAGAGAGAGAGAGAGAGAGAGAGAGAGAGAGAGAGAGAGAGAGAGAAGGCTGAACAAGTCATGAGGAACAAGCCAGTAATCAGCATTCCTCCTTACCTTCTGCTTCAGTTTCTGCCTCCATCTTCCTGTCCTGTTTGAGTTCCTCTCCAGACTTTTCTCAGTGTGACTTGAGGGTGGTTGTAAGATAAAAGAAACCCTTTCTTCCCCCAAATTGAGTGTTGTTGCAATGTTTTATTGCTTCCCTAAAATCCCTAACAAAAAATGATGCTGACCTGTGAGCTTTCTGAGTGCCCTGACAATGGTGACTGGGAAGCTGTATTGGACATATGTTCCTGACCCACCTTTGCTTGCCTATATCCCATATAGGATATATGCCTATATCCCATATAGGACAAGCTGCCTTGCCTCAAGGTTTTAGACCTCATGGTTCTGTGAGGACTGTGGTAGAATTTGAACTTTGGTCTGGAAAAGCCATTGAGTTCTCAGAGTGCGAGATAAAAATGTTGATGATGAAAAGGGCAAGACCTGGCCGCCACCTTGAGAGTCCTTTAAAGACTCTACTGGGGCCACTTAACATTTTGAATTAAGAGTCTGTGGTTCTGTCAGCTGGAGAATATGTTGAGACGAACAAGAAATCAGAACTACTAAAGTGAAAGTTTTACTGAGACCAAACTGATCTGGTGGGCTGAAGAATCAGTTGTGCTTAAGAAGAGACCAGCATCATTGAGGTGAAATCTTTGAGAGAGTTTCCTCAGGGTCAGCACATCAAAGCTGTAGTAGGAGGACAAGGCTGTACCTTGTGCTGGCAGCCAAACTTTATAATTGTAAGAATCACCCATGGTCCTGGGTTTAAAAGCATGAGGGGGATGTGGAGAGCACTTGATATTTGGCACTATGAAAATCTAGAAGAGACCATTGGTTAAGTTGTAGCCCCAGTTGCAGTAGCAGCCCCAGGATTGAAGGGGTCCTGGTGCGAAGTTGAGGCTTGGCACCACACAGCGGGGTCAGAGTCCCCGAAGACATCCATACTGGTAAGGATCCAACCCAATTACATAGTGCAGATCCCAGAACTTTGGAGATGCCAGTACCATGGGGTGACCACTAAGGTCAGCAGCAGCTGTGGGATGACGCTACTCTGAACCTATTAGATGTGCTCTGTGGCCTATGGATAGTGGAGAAGTGGAGTCGTGTAGGTCTTTTGGAGTCCAGACAGTTGTGAGTGAATCCCAGATGTCTAACTCTGACCTTTTCAACATGGTTGGACTTTGGTTTTGCCTTGATTTGATTATAACACTGCCCTGTCCCCCTTCCCCGCTTATTTTTTCTTTCTTCTTTTTTTTTTTTTTTAGCTTCTCTAGAAGCCCATAATAAAGAGACTTTGGATAGAGAAGCTACTGATATTGTATAGAGGCTTAGAACTTTAAAAGAGACTTAGGATGTTTTAAAGAGACTGAACTTTCAAGGTGTTCGAATTTTTAAAAACTGGCACTTGTAAAAGTTGGAAAGTGTTTCATATTGAGATATTGATATTAATATAAGGAAACATTGTGGTTTAATAGTATTATAGTGGCATGTTACATTGAAGAAGGCCAATTGTCTTGATTTTTTTTTTTTTTTGTCAACTTGACACAAGCTAGAAGCTAGAGTCATTTAGGAAGAGCGACCCTCAATTGTGAAATTGTGTCCGCCAAGTTGGCCTGTAAGCAGGTGTCTGGAGTATTTTCTTGAATGATGATTGATACAGAGTGGCTCAGTGCACTGTGTACAGCGCACTCTTCAGAAGGTGGTCCTGAGTTGTATAACAAAGCAGGCTGAGCAAGTCACAATCCCATCACATGTACTCCTCCATGGCTCCTGCTTCTGTTCCTGCCTCCAAATTCCTCACCTTGAGTTCCTCCTGCCCTGACTTCACTCAGTGATGGGCTATGGCATGGAAGTGTAAACGAAACAAACCCTTTCCTCCCTAAGTTGTTTTTAGTCATTTTATCACAGCAACAGGAACCTTAAGACTCTGGAAAGAAGAAATCAAAACAGTGCATGATGTTCCATAAATGAAGTGGGATCCATTGAGAGCTTTCTTATAATGGCTACTTTATAGATTCTGAGCCCATATACCACTGAAACATGGCTTCAAGCTCAGCGCCGTCCTTGCTCCTCTGAACCCTAGTCACAATGCTTCCAGATTCAGATTCCCAACATGTGAACCTCACTGGTCTACCCTGTGCTACAATGCAGGCCACTCAGGCTGGTTTCAGTAAGGATAGATACAATAAGCTGCAGATTGTGGAAAATAGGATAACACAGAGACTTGAGGATGCTTCTCCAAGAAGGTAAATGCTGTGAGGCCATCTAGAAAATTGCTTTCCTCAGGAAACAGTCTAGAAAGCTGATTTATGAAGATAGAATTATATTGAGCACCCACCCTGACTTCTCTGAACTTCTCCTGGAGGCTCAGAAGACAGGCCCATGGAGTGAGGAAAAGATTGTGGGTGGCCAGGCTGTTTGTTTCTAGTCAACATGTTTGGTTTCTGAGACTAAGGATGGTAGTCCTCCCTATGTTCAACCATCAGTAAGAGATCAATTTCCCTAACTCCTGATTCTTCCATAGCTTTTTGTTACTGGTGGTCAGGGTCGAGGGCAAGTATTTCTAGATTCTTAACATCTTTTTGTTTTAAGTTAATCATTTGATTTTTTTACATTTCAAATGTTATTACTTCCTGGTCTCCCCTCCACAAATCCCAAACCCCATCTCCTTCCCCTTTGTCTCTAAGAGAGTACACCTACCCACTCACCCACTCCAGCCTCACTTTTCTAGCATCTCCCTTCTCTGGGGGCATCAAGCCTCCACAGCACCAAGTGCCTCTACACCCACTGATGCCAGATAAGGCAGTCCTTTGCTACATATGTAGTGGGAGCCATGGACTGACTTATATATACACTTTGGTTGGTGGTTTAGTCCCTGGGAGCTCTGAAAGGTCCAGTTTATTGATTCTGTTGCAATTCCCTTCAGCTCCTTCAGCCCTTCCCCTAACTCTTCCGTTGGGGTCCCTTGGCTCAGTCTAATAAGGTTGGTTGTGAGTATCTGCATCTATTTTAGTCAGGTACTGGCAGAGCCTCATAGAGGACAGGCTCCTGTCTGTAAATACTTCTTGGCATCAGCAATAGTTTTGGGGTTTGGTATCTGTGGATGGAATGGATTGCACAGTGTGGGGAGGTGTGTCTGAATGGCCTGCTTTGCATCTTATCCAATAAATCTTATAAGGGTCCATGATTCACTGAAGAATGACAACTCAGATACAAATAGTATGCAAAAGTGAAGCGTGTTTTATTCTGCAGAAGTCCAGCATGCTGGAGTCTACTAGCTACTGTGATAAAACACAACCCCTCTCCGCCCCACCCTCACTCATCCATGAGCTTACAGGCTTGATTTAAAGCACATTCTGGGAAATCCAGGCAGGGATAGGTGATCTCTATCTTAATCTGTTGTCTCTATCTCTAGGGACATTCCGGAAGCATTACTGGGGTGGGTGTGGAGGGCTGGAAACTGTTCCTGAGGAAGTCTGGAAACTGTTGCCTCAGGCCAGGCAGTGGGGAAGCTTCTGATGGCAGGGCAGTTTCTAACTGGCTGCCTGAAGTCTGAGTTTTTTTTCAGTGACTGACGTGCCTTAACTTAACTGGATTTGGAAACAGAGATTTAGGCCTAGTCTCCTGAGCTGCCGATTTGAAGCCTGTCCTGGAGTCAGCCTGTCTTAATTGAAGATAAAGGTTCACAGATTGTCAAGAAAAGCAAGAAAACTTAATTCAGAGCAAAGGGATATCATCGTGTAGGTTACAAAGGGATATACTGGTAAGATTGACAGGTGGCCACAAGAGTGAGACCCTGCCTATTCTTTTATGGGGTTCAGTAGAAGAAAAAGCGTGACTACTATTTTGGTGGTCCCCCGTTTTGATTGATATAGTAGGTCATATATTCCCCTGTCTTTCGTGTTCATGTGCCTTTCCATAATGCACCTGATTTTAACTATATGTACACCTAATATGCGTAGGCATAAGATGGTAAGTAGGACACAATTTTTCTGAGCTTCCTAAACATGCTCAGTCCTTCTATTCCTCATAAAAGGATAAGTTGGGAATATACCTAAACAGAAACCATTTACATTTGTTTGTTATTAGGGTTGAGGAAATTCATAATAACATTCAGAGATAGAAGTACCTGTAACTTGTTTCAGGCTTGGGAACCAAGGGAGTTCTGGAGTTGCTTGCACATTGTTTGGAGAGTGTGTGTACTGTGTGTGCATGGTACGTTTAAACGAGGCACTGGGCTAGGTTACAAGAGGGGGCTTGGTGTGCAAGAACTTCAAACCAGGATATTAAATTATGCTGTGCTGGCCTGTCTAACTTTCTTCTTTCTCTGGTATTTTGAATGCAATGGGAATGGCATTACTATTCTGTGAGGGTTCAGTGGGTCATATTCACTCATCTTCTTATATATTAAGCCACATACAAAAAGGACATCTTTCAATAGAAACATTTCATACCAACCATACTATGGTAAACCAGCCATGAGATATAATTGAGATCTCCTTAATCAAGCCACATCCCCATAGATGGGACCTGCCAGCCAATTAGCACCAAGCTGTGGAAGCCTGAATCAATCTAGTGGAGATCAGAAGATCCCCAGTTGAACTAACAGAACTATTAATTTGTAGATTGTGAGCTCACACATTTGTTATTTTAACCTGCTACATTTTGAGATGGTTTGTTTAGCATAATAGGTCATTGAAGAAACCAAGAAATAAAAGTTTTCAGAGCAGTGGTTTCTTCTTTTATGGTGTTTTTACTGTGAAAAACACTTTCTTTCATCAGAGGAATTCCCCAAGAACTTTCCAGTTCACCAGTAAAAACCACTACCACCACCACCAACAACAAAACACCTCCCTCCCAAACATACCAAACCAAACCAAACCAAACCAAACCAAACCAAACCAAACCAAACCAAACCAAACCAAACCAAACCAAACCAAAAAAAAAAAGACGATGGTGTAAACATGGGTCAGAACAGGGTAAAGAATTTCATTGAGATGTCATTGGGCGTTTGGCTGGGTATTAGAGAGGTCAGTGGGAAAAGAGGCACAGAGGAGAGATGTATTAACAGTCAAAGCTATTTACTAGCCTGGGTCAAGCAAAAACAGAAGTCAAGTGCCAAAGATCCAAAGACAAGTGTATTTGAGCTGCTGTTGGTCTCTTTAGCTCCCTTACTTCATGGGTTCTCCAGCAATGTTCCATTGTTACAGGAATCTCTGCATGCTTGGTAATAATTCTTTCAATCTTTCTTCTGAGCTCACTGATTTCCGCCTGTGCATAGATTAAATATGAATGTGAGGCTGTCTCCACCTGTGCTGCCAGGAACCTTCCAGGAAACTCCCCAATCAGAACACTCAATCAAGTCTGCCCATGAAGTCTGTCTACACAGTGGCAGTATCAGCAGGTGGCACAAGTGGCTTCTGCCACTGAGGAGACCACAAACACAGACATCTGTTGCCAACTGCTTGGAAGAAAGCCGCACATACACACTGCCTCAGAGGGATGTTCTTAAGAGCCACGCATATGCCAGGGTCTTGGCTCTGTTTTTCAATTTAAGAATAATTTGCTAAATTACTCAGACTATACCATATGCAAGAATGCAAAGTTCTCTCCCACCCCCTCCCAGCCTCTCTGATAAATTATGCTGCTAGCTCCTAACTGAAGGCTCTGAGCACAACCCCCCCACCAGCCCCTTTTACCAAAAAAAAAAAAAAAAAAAAAAAATCCTTCTGCAAAATAAGCCTGCACTCAGTGAGCTGCATGTCCTGTTTCTAAGCCAAGTTTCTAAAGTGCATTTTCTCCAAGTCATGATGGCAAGGTCCTAGAAAGACAATAGCCACCAGGAAAATACTACCAAGGCTCAGCAATGATTAGATAATTAAGTATGTTGAAGAATGAGAAAACAGAAAAGAGTGAAGAACTGTGTGGTAATTAGACTCCATGGGAATTGTTTCCCAAAGGCATTCTCTGGAGGATATAATATTTTTCTCATGCTCCCTTTAAGAGTGAGATTTTTCAGAGTCTGGAAACAGGGCAGTCTAAGCAGTTCTTAGGATTGTGCCATGTATGTGATTTTAGAAGTGTTTGGTTAACGTTTTTACTGTGCACACTCATGGGATTCAGTATGCTATTTTAGCACATTCACATAGCTTCAACTTCTCTTCCTCCAGCCTTTCCTTCCTTCCCAGTCTCCATTAATCACTATTTTGCATTTTGGACCAAAACATTTTCTTTTAACTTGTTCGTATGAAATAGAACATTATCACTTGTTTTTCATGTGTGTCTTATAGGTTATTTCACTTAACATGGGGTATCCTCTTCTTTTATCTGGTTTGTTTTTTTTGTTTTGTTTTGTTTTGTTTTGTTTTTTTTGTTGTTTTTGTTTTTCCGATTTGTAAGACTTCATTCTTCTTCGTGGCTGAATAATTTCCATCACGTATGTGTACATTTTCTTTATTCACTCATTGATAGGTCGGTTCTTTATTTTAGCTGTTGTCTATAGACCATAATTTTTGATAGACAAATAGAACATGACTGCAGGTCTCTGTTTTTCTCAACACACTGGCTTCATATGTGCTTTGCCCTGTCCCCTTCATAGCTTGACAGTCTGTCAGGATACTGGTTAACAAACAAGCCACTCTTGTCATTCTCTTGCCATCATGCTCTATTACACTACAAAAACTTGCCACTTAAGTTGAACAAGCATTCACTAAGCTTACAACTGGCCAGTTAGCCTTAGAGATCTTTGTCCTTGAAAACTGGGAATGGCTCTCAATTGCTATTCCTTTGGTGTCCAAATAGGCTTCTACCAAGGCTGTTGTAATAAAATGAGTTAGTAAGGAAGAGAGGAAGAGTTGAGGGTGAAATTGGTACAAACATGGACAAGCTGTAGGAAGAGTTGTTTGTGTGTGTGTGTGTGTGTGTGTGTGTGTGTGTATGTGTCTGTCTGTCTTTGTGTGTGTATATGTGTGTGTGTATATGTCTGTCTGTCTTTGTGTGTGTGTGTGTGTGTGTGTGTGCACAAGCTATTTTACCACTGAGCTCCACTCCCAGCCTGTCCTTGTCTGAGAACAGCCATTATTTCACTGGCCCCTCGACCAGTTCTTCAGAGTCTCTTCTTGTCAGTATCATGGTGCAAATCTGATTCACTGCTTCTGACAACTAAGGAGATAGGAATTGATTTTCTGAAGTTTTTCATAAAACGCCCATTTCTCCAACAACCCATAGAAGTCCATTCTCTTAATAGATATCTATTTATTCTGACAGCTACAGCAGAAATGCAAGGAAATATGTGTTGCTCGTTCTCTTAATGGATACCTATTTATACTGACAGTTAAAGCAGAAATGCAAGGAAGTGAGTGCTATCCTTGGACTTTCCTAGAAGCCATGCTACCACAAACAAGGACTACCTGGCCACCCAGCCCCATGCATCTTAGAAGGAATAGGCCAGATATTCCTAATGGCATAGCTGTCAGCTGTCCTGAGCAGGGCCTGCCAAGGGCAGGAGTGGCCAGGAAAACCTAACCTCTTTTAGTTTCATCAGCTTGAATTCTTTCCCTATCAGACCTCTGGCACCAAATGCCAAAAAGAAGTTACTTGGGCCAATTGTTTCTGCTTATTGTTTTGTCTTGTTTTTGTTCTTGTTCTGTGGCAAAAATGGGGCATGCAGAGGAGGGAAGCTACAGCAAGGGAATTACATAATTCAGAGGCTTCCGGAAGAGTTGATGGAGTTACATAGCTCTCTCCTAATTATTTCCCTCTTGGGCTCCAATTACATGGCAGAAACTTTCAGACACTCCACCATTTCATCATCTTCAAATTCCCATGGATTAGAAAAACCAAAGGGCCTGAACCCAAAGCTTAACATTGCTCTAGTGCCAGCAGAAAGCTTAAAGGATTAGATTTTGGGAGGCAGGAGGGGATAGTTTCTGTCTTAAGCAGGCAAACAACAGCATAAAATTTGGCTGGTAGTCATCTGCTGGGAAATCTCCCTTTGCTCATCACTGTCAGAGGACCAATAGAATTCTTCTTTTTACAAAAAGCATCAGGGACTCTTCAAAGAAGACAAGGGCCACTGCTGAACCAAATTACAATTTCCCTCTATTGGCATGGCTACATTGTGGTAATGTTTTTATTTTGTTTTGTTTTCATGCTAATTTTCTTATTCTCAGAGTTTCCCTCCACTACACTCTGCACTAGCGATTTTATTCAAGGTCTTGTGCGCTTTAAGTGAGAGCCGCTATGGATGAGCTATAGCCCCAGCTTTTATCCTCTTTTGATGTGTTGCTGGAGGGTTTGGGAGAAGCTAGACTGTTGCCTCTTAAAGAGAAGGTCATGGACACTTCGAACGATAACAGAACAATTGAACATTTCAGCTTCTTTTTCCTCAGTGCTTATCAAGGCTACGCTGAACATTCAGGTGCTCTGGTCACAGCCCTGATAGTGCAGAACACAGTTCAAGATGATAACTGATGGGTGATTAGGAAAACTCCTGTGACATGGCTAGTCTTGGAAACCTCTGGAAAATCCCAGAGACCCCCTCATAAGTGTTTACTTTAGGCTAACTCTATCAATGGTATGTGGCTATGTTCATGTGCCAAAAGGCCGAGGTTATTTTGTTTGTGCTTCATTCACGATGAATTTCCTAGCATATAGTGGAGTGGATACCTACTTGTCTTTTTTTTTTTTTTTTTTTTTTTTTTTTTTGACTGGATGAATCTTTGGAGAAGCCACAATGTATCAGGTTCTGCCTTGCCCTTTCTTTAACATACATTTTTAGTGTCTAAGTATTACCCCACTGCCAGGGGAACAACCGTTGCTTCAAGCACACATTCTTATTTTTCCAGTCTGAAAGGAGTTTGGAGTTTGAGGCTGTAGCCATGGGTGGGTGCAGTAAAGGTACCCAGGAGGCAGGGCCTCCTCTTTTGCCCCACCCCACCTATCTGTTCACAAGGCCCCAAGGTTGCCTCTTTCTCCAGCTGCCTCTACTGAGTAGAGAAGACTAAGGGCTTCCAAGATCTTCATTTCCTACCTCTTCCATATACCTCGTACTTCTGAACTCAGATCTGCGCTACCTCATGCTGTCCCCAGCTGAAGGACATGCAGATGACTTTATTTGTTCATCCAAGTTAGGTTAGTCCCAGCCCATCCTACAATAGGACTCAGTTAACACAGGACCAACAAAGGGTTGTTTGAACATGGAGACAAGTTAGATGACAGGATATCCAGAGGCAAATTTAATGACCACAAAAGGACATGAGAGTAGAAAGCACCAAATAGTCCATTGTCATTGGCACGCTATTTGGAAAGTGAGCAAGTATGTTGAGGTTCACAAGGATTTGAGGAATGGGCAGTCAGGGGAGACAGAGTTTCAAACAGGCAGCTTGAAACTTTCCAATACAGCAGACAAACAAATCCTCAAACAGCTTGTCACTGCTCAGATAAAAATGAAATAGAAGAAGAGCTTGTGGCTTTAAACTGGCCACAGAGCTAAAGGGTCAACTGATGACAGTAAAAACAATTGTTGTGACTTCCTGACCCCAAGCTACCAAAAGCTAATGGATAAACTCACATTGATAAATATGGTTGGCTATCTCCTTTCTCTGACACCTTGAACCGGCCAGCCATGACAGTCTTTTACTGATTGCAGAGTTGCTCCAACAGAATAGTATGTGCTGTGTTTTACAAAAAGATAGGAAGGCCAGGAATATGTTTGGTGGAAGAGCCGTAAGGTGTAGAGGATAGGGATGCCTCTGTGGGCCCATGCTGAGGCATCCCTTCCCCCTCTGAGGTACCAGCTACAAGATGGTATAGTATAGAATAGTTTATTCAGGGCATGGAGAGGGGGAATGGAGAGAAAGGCAGAGAGAGAGAGAGAGAGAGAGAGAGAGAGAGAGAGAGAGAGAGAGAAGAGAAGTAGAGGCCAGCCATGAGCATGTGGAGAGTGGGTAGGGAAATGGTGAGAGAGAGGTAAGAGGGTAAGGGAGCAGGAGCAAGAGAAGAAGAGGAGAGAGCAAGAGAGTGAGGAGGGGAAAGCTGCCCCTTTTATAGTGAGTCAGGCATACCTGGCTGTTGCCAGGTAACTGTAGGGTGGAGCCTAGACAAAATGCCAACAACATATAGTTAATTATTTCTTCCTATTGTACTTGAATAAATGATGATGTAGTTTTGTGCCCTGGGCTCATGCTGTCCCAGGGAAAGCACACTGTTTAGATCCACTTCTGTAAGAGCCTTAATAGATGAATTCAGAGCGACCTGGTGCTTGTTCTGTTCCAGTTTGCCCCTTAGCACTTTTACAAGCTCCTTATCTTCCTCTGAACTCTGGTCTCATCAAAGCTCTCTAGATTTTTCTGGTTTCCCATGTGGCTCTTTGGGAAGATCCTGGAGAGGTAGCCAGGCTGCACCTTAAGGATGCTGTTGCTTCACCACTGTGAGAGGAGCTCAGATACACACTCAAGGGATTGATGTCTGTCTGTATCAGGTGCCCTGTGTGTGTCTGGCAGCAAAACACCTGTCACTTACTAGATGCTAACATCCCTAAATTTGGATATTATGCAATTGGGACCAACCATCTCTGGGTAAAGTTAGAAGATTCCTAATAAAAGGAGCTGTATCATGTCGCAAATGCAGAATCAAGGGAGCTTTCACACCTCATTTCTGTAGCTGATCCAGATGGGATTGGAATTTCTGGGGGACTGAAAGATGTGAGAAGCTTGGAGCCACCTCCAAGATGGGCTTGGACAGTGGGCAGGCCTTATGATGGAAGACTAAACTCCCAAACTAGGAATGTGGCAAATGTGCAGACCAGACTCAGCAGGGCTTCAACAGAGACTTTTTGTTCTTCCTATGTTAGTGTCTTGTGATGCCGTCATTCTGCTCTGTCTGGAATGAGTTTTTTTCTCTCCCTTTACTATAATTAAAAGAAGAGTCTCCAGTATACATATCTTGGCTGGACTATCTAGAGCGTCTATTTCATATTCTATAATATTTCAGGGGGAAATTCAGTTTGACTGAGATAGGGCTGTCCATGCTTTGTCTAGTTAATTACAGAAAGAAGGTAGAAAAGGGCTATACAGTTTAGTCTCTAACTAAACTCCTGTTTGAGTTAGAGAACAGTCATTATAGAACTAATATTCAAGTGTAGAGAGACTCTCCAAAGATGCCTGTCATATTCCAGTCAACACCCACAACATCCTACAAGGAGGATAACTTTAGCACCATTTTACTAAAAGATTAGTCAGGGCTCAGAAACTTTTGCCTAAAATGACACCTCTGGCTGGATTTTGTTATTATTTTAAAATACAGTGTTTATTAATTCTTTGAGACTTTCATATATTAATAGGTTGTATTTTCATCTTATTCACCCCAACTCCTGCCCTAGCTCCATCCTCCCATCTGTCTCACTTTGTGTGCTCTCTGAAAAAAGAACTCACTAAGATAAAGTTTCTGCTTCCTGTCTACTCATGGGTATTGGGCCAAACACTGGAGTGGCAACTTGCCAGGGATCACTCCTTAAAGAAGAATGACTCTCTTAGACAGTCCCCATTTCATGTCCTTAGCTCCTCATCTGGTAGGGGGCGGGGTTTGTGAGACTCTCACCACTCCATGCTACAATGTCAATTGGCTTGATCTTGCACAGGTCTTATGTAGGCAACCTCAGCTGCTGTGACTTCATGAGTACAGTGGTCCTGTGGTATCAAGAAAACACTGGCCAGCTCCTGTCCTCTTTGATCCCTGGCTATTACTATCAGTTAACATCCTCTTCCACTATGATCCCTGAGTCTTAGGAGGAGAAAGAGGTGCTACGTAGATGTGTCACTGGTGGCTGACCACTCCACCAACACTTCATCTTCATAGTCTGATAAATTGGAGGTTCTGCATTAATCATGGCATAATTCACAAGGAAACGTCAATGATGACAGAAGCTGGGTTTTTGAATGCAGCTCTGTATGACTCCTAAGCTCATAGCTCTGCCAAGCCCAGCCTACACTCTTACTATCTTAATAATAATCCATCTCTATTCAGTAACTGTCTCATTATGGGGACATGAGAAATTTCTGTTTTTGTAGCATTTATCCTTACAGAAAACAGAGAGTAGTTATTTTCATATATCTAAGTGTAGAGAGTCAAAATCACTTCAATCTTTAGGATTTAGCCAAAAGTTTAGGAAAACCTTCTCTGATAGCCCAACGTAGATAGACGCCATGTTGCCTATATCTGTGATTAGCATACCTTTTATGTAAATGATAATAAATATTTTGGATTTTGTGGCATATAAGGCCTCTATCTAAAGCAATTATTTAACATTATTTCTCTAGTCTAAAGGAAGGCATGCCAATAAAAGTTTCTGTATGAACACCAAAATTGCAGTTGTAAGTAATTTCCACTTTATGAACACCATTTTCGTTTTGAACCTTCACGAACATGTAAAGCTATCCTCATCTCACAGGTCAAATTTGTTCAATGGGTGATGCAGTTTCCTACCCCCTAATATACGTAAGAATATGATAGAAAAACAGTGCCAGACCTGCTATCATGGAACTGACCAACTAAAGTTAAAAAAAATGAACCGTATGGTTAAACCAGAATTTTAAGACTACAGCAGTGACAAAGGATATGAAATAGAAGATGAAACAGCCCTTGAGTATGTACTGCAAAGGAAAGTAAGTAGATCAAGTTTGGGAATGAGATTAGAGAAACTCTCCATCTGTAATCTTCTAGTCTTCCTGCGAGCTCTCCAAAAGGAAATCATTATTACTGACTCCTAGCCATCTCAAGCATCCATGGGTGTATCTAATCAGTCTGACTGTCTTGGCAGCCAGGTGAGTTTACCAAGAGATGAGCCATCCTATTTTTGTTCCCAGAATTTTAATTTTCCACATTCCTACCAAGCTCTCTCTCTCTCTCTCTCTCTCTCTCTCTCTCTCTCTCTCTCTCTCTCTCTCTCTCTCTCTCTCTGTGTGTGTGTGTGTGTGTGTGTGTGTGTGTGTGTGTGTGTGTATCTAGCAGCTTGAGCTTCCCATTCTAATCCGTATTAATCCTCAGTTTTTCAATTTAGAAAACGTGTAAGGATACCGTGTCCCCAGAATAAGACTTCCTCCCCTCATCTAGGAGCACAGCTATGGTTCAGTTCTAAGTTTTCAGTTTTCATTAATCAGAAGAACAGTAAGTAGCCATACACCAGCATGCACCAGGATTGGTTCCTAGACCTCTCCATGGACACTTAAGTCCCTAGACATGCAAGTTCTTTATATAAAATGGAATATTTGCAGAGAGCTAACATATCCTCCCATGTGTGTTGAATCATCTCTAGATTATTTACAATACCTAATAATGCATAGACAGCATGCAAATAGTTGCTACAGCCCATTGTTTAAGGAATAATGACTTTAAAAGTCTCAATGTGTTCATTACATATATTTTTTTCTGAACAGTTTAAATTATCAGCTAACTGAATCTGCAGGTACAGAACTCATAAATGCTCACCTATGAGATTTTATTCTTTTGGTGCTGAAACAATGCCCAGCCCAAACCTCTGGGTCAGAATATCCCAGGAGAGTGATCGAATGCCAGAGGTAATCTCTATGCGTCTAAGCACTTGTATGGATGTCTCTGAAATGACTGGAACTCTGAAACCCCAGACTCTCAGACATATATTTATACATGTTGGACAGGGAACCAAAAAAAAAAAAAAAAAAAGAATTAAAATTTGTTCTGAAAGTTCACAGTTGGGGGCTTACAAAACTTGTAGGGTCATGTGACTTTCAATAAAACATGGGATAACAAGGTCTCTGGTATAGGTTTAGAGGAACAAGGCCCATAGGAACTTATTCCATTACATGGGAACATTGTCTTTGACAATAAATGCAGTGTTGCAATTTGATTACAATGCTGATGATTTGTGTGTCCAGCACCACATATAAGATTCTCTGTATAGATGCAGAAAACATAAGGAACACAATCAATTAAGCGCATTTCGATTATTGTAATCGCAATTTATAAGATGACTGAAAGCTCTTTGAGAGCCTTCCTTTCAAGAGATGAAGTCCAATCCTTTCAGTTTGGCTGAGCATATGACTTATAACAAAAAAAAAAAAGTTACAGACGCCATAGCATATTACTTCTAAGGCAAAGTCAATTTGTTTACTTGAGCTCTCACTGAACTGTCAACTTTGGGGAAGGTGGAAAATAGGCACCATGTAAGAAAATCAGCTACCTCTGCTCAGTCTGCTGGAGATTCACGGGCAGGGGCTCCAGACAACAGCTCAAGATGAGCCCATCCAATAGCCTGGACCACCCACTGCCAGCTGTTGGTGTGAAGTAGCCCTGATACTCAACCCAACCAAGCCTTCAGATGATTACAGTCCAGCTAACATCTGATTGCAATCACTTCAGAGCGTCTCAGAGATCCCTTCCAGACTCCAGAATTAGTAGACTCCTGAGCCACAGCAATATAAGATGATCAAAGCTGCTAACTCTGGGGAAGAAGTTGTTTCACGGCAGAAACAACAGCAACAACAGGCAGAACTATGTTCATGATGACCTATGAATATTATTCTAATCACATCAGGGTGATGGGATCAGTAGCAAAACAGTAGTTTTACAATGTTAGATGCGGTCATGTTAATTGTGACTTATTGGTGTCACCATAAGTAGTCAAAGAGAGGAAAATGGAAACATCGAGCTGGGGTCCAATCATGTGATACTGCTCAATTCTTCCTAAGATTTTGGAGCCAAGTCTCCAATGCCGACTTCTCCTTTGAGCATCTAATGGCCTTAGTTGCTTAATACCATTATGTGAGGTCTGTTTTACTTCTTTAATGATACATACAAAACCAAAGTGAGTTTCCTAGCTTCTATCCTCACATATTCCATTCAACACAGAATATGTCATTTATGGTCACCAGAATGTATGGTTATTTCATCCCAGCAGCGAACTACTTACCTCTCTACTGTGCATTCAGTGAGTGTCATGCAACTCACTTCAATTATGATGCTTTCCACCTGCTGCAAAGTCTGCCTGGTCTCATGGACTGAAAACTCGGTCCCACGAGTCTGCCACTAAATCGAGACACCAACTGGAACAGAAATGATACCCTTTACCATAGATCAAATGCTATCAGCCTAAACTTCTATGCTCCACTTCTACACTTGGTTAATTTGCTAGACAACTCAGGGAAAGAGCTTACATCTATCCATTTATTGATAAAGGTTATAATAAAGAGTGTGAAGCATGTGGAAGGAGTTCAGAGTTTTGATACACTCCCTAGCTACTATTTCTCCAGCAATTTAACTTGTTCAGCTATCCAAACGTTTCCCAAACACTGTCCCCTTTGGTTTTATTGTCCATTATTGATGACCTCTGTTGTCAATCCCTCTCCACTCACTGGAGGTTGGGGGCAACTCATAAGTCTCTAATCATGTCCTGGTATGTGTGTGACAAGCCCTAATCCTGAAGTTATATAGGAACCCCAAACTCCTGCTTATATCATGATCATGTAAAAGAAGGCTCAGAATTCCCAGGTGCTAAGAACTATATGCCAGGAAACAAGACTGAAGACAAAATAATATTCTACCCTCTCACAACTTCTAGACATTATTCATAGGGAGTGAACCTCTCCTGAATCTTACCAATCACGTTATGCTGTGTGTTCTGCCATGAAAAAAAAAAAAGACAGAAAGAGGTTGGATAGGAAGGAGGCGTGTCTTGTCAAACATATAACTATTAAAAACTCATTTACATAAAAA
Source organism: Rhabdomys pumilio (assembly GCA_030674055.1). Taxonomy (NCBI): domain Eukaryota; kingdom Metazoa; phylum Chordata; class Mammalia; order Rodentia; family Muridae; genus Rhabdomys; species Rhabdomys pumilio. The sequence continues at coordinate 198,296,366 of JANHMN010000002.1, read as the reverse complement.
TGTTTTAACCTGACTAATTAGCAGCACATAAGTAAATCCAAGACGGATAGTTTCCAAAAACATTTGAGATATAACTCATTAGTTTAACTCTGAAGTCTCTACCAGTGGGGACCAGATAATTTTAATTGCTGTATTATAAGCAATTCTTTTTACCAAAATAAGTTACATATAGCATTTATGTTCTCTAGAGTCACAGAATTTATGGACTTTCTCTATATATTAAAGAAAATTATTAGAATAACCTATAGTCTGCAGTTCAAATAACCCAACAATGGGCAACTGTGAATGGGAAGTCCAAGAATCTACTAGTTGCTCAGTCTCACAAGGTTAGTTGTTTTGTTTGGTATGTATAACCTGAAGAAGCAGATTCCAACAGATGTTCTGGCAAGTAAGTTCAAGTAGACAAAGAAGATCTTCCTTCTTCCAATGTCCTTATGTAAGCTTCCAAGCAGAAGGTATGGCCCAGAAAGTATGTACCACCAAACCTGGACTTGGAACTTGCTGTGTCCCAGGTTGGCCTTGAACTCAGGAGATCTGATTGCCTCTGTCTTCTGGGATTAAAGGCATGTACTACCTTGCCTGGACTTAAGCTTTTCATGGTCTCTATGCCTCAAGATCTGGATTATAAGTGTGCCCTCCATTTCTGGATTGTAATTCATTCCAGATGTAGTCAAGTTGACAACCAGGAATAGCCATCACAGTGATATATCTAACATAAATGATAACTATAACATTTTTTAGTACATACACTGTGCTTGGTGATTTTTTTTTTTTTTTGCAAACACTTTGAGAAGCACACCCGAATTTGAAACATTATAGTTCTCCAGTATTCCTAGTCCTTTCAGACTCAAAGAAGTCAAACCATCTGTTGTGTGAGATATTAAATGACTATCCATGCATCTGCCAGCAAGGCACCTACTGACAGGCCGATGTGTTCTCAGCCCAGCAGACTCTCTGACTCAGAGCTCCTAAGTCCACCAGGCTGCTAAATTCCCATAGCAGGCTGTTGCCATGCATGCCCCAAGCTTCCAAATTCCTGTGGCTGGCTGGGGTGCCCTGCCTCCATAACTGTCTCTGGAACCCAGCTGAGTCTCTGCATGATGGAAAATGCCACACAATCTTAGTTTAGATTCAACAGGTAACACAATTGCTGGGAGCAGAAACTAGCATCTTAATTTTGTAAACTATTTTATTCTATGTTAAATTCTGCCATGGTGGATCCAATCCACCACCTAAACTGAGGACCTCCAGCTACCTACATTGTAGCTCCATGCTTTCTCCTATCCAAAGGGAAGTAACTTTCCCCTGCCTCCCCTCTTTCTCTTCCTGTCCCAGAAGTCCCATCTACTCACTCAGTGACTGGTCTCTTGAAATCTTTATTCATTACAACCATTATTCTGACTTTCAACATGATGGATCTATTTAACTTTTTAAGAGACAGGGTCTTGCTGTGTATGCCGGGCTAGTGTTTTTCTTCATTGTAGCCAAATTTGAGTAGGAAGAAACACAAAAGGGAAGAAAATGGAGCTTCTAGAGTATTCTAGAAGTCAAGAATGCTAGTACTGCACTAATATATGAGCAAAATGTAAATCTCTGTGAGGATTTGTCTGTTAAGAAGTCAGAGTTAACAAGAGATTGTATTTGCTGGTTCCTGGTCAAATTTATGAGCTGAATGCTTTCCTGGTTATAAACTGGCCTTTTGTAGGGAATTACTGAGAGTTTTAATTCTAGACCCAATGGTGATTGACCAAAAGATTTAGTGCCTCACAGAAGGTCATTAACATAGTATAAGTAAAACCATTTTTTTGAGCATTAAAAACAAACATTTGAGAGAAAGTAGTTTCTCCACCATAAGTGATCAGGATTATTGGGAACCCAAAGTTCAACCCAAAGCCTACTACATGCTTAAAATTTTCAACAAAATGAATTCTGACCCATGCTTCAAATCCTCATTAAAATGGATACTATATAGTAAATTTATTCAGAATACAAATAGAGATATGGACAAAGTTTGATCCATTGATATAACAGAATGCCATATTACTATGAAAATGTACAAACCTCAGCTATATCTGGTGACATGTACTAATTTCCCAGAAATAGTAAATAGACAAGAGAACATGTGATTTCTGTGTCTCTTTTTATAAAGCTCTAGAACAGATGACATTATAGGGCATGGGGGTGGACTCCTACACTCCTACTTGCACAAAAGGAGAATAGAAAAAACCTGACTGTTTTTCAAGACTAGCCTGGGCAACATAAAATGAATAACTTTGTCTCTTAAAATTACAACAAAGCAAAACAAAGTAGATTAAAATAAACTACAATGTTAGAAGCTAGAATGGTTGCCTTTGACAGCTGAGTCTAGTCTTGATAACTGGTTGACCTGGGCTCTGCTTCCCTCAGTGCCAATCTTGCAAAGAATATCATTAAGTTTTTCACTTATTCTTAGTGTGTCTATATTACGTATGTCACATACATGCTACACATATGTGCATGTATATGTGTGTATATGTCAGTGAGGTCTTTGGTATAAAAAAATCCAATAATAAACTTTTAAGAAGACTTTTTAAAACAACCCATTAAAATTTGTAGATTTTAACATATGAATAATATATCTTTAAAAAAATCTATCTTGGATCATCTTGACATACATTAACAGTTATAATCAGTTTTCAATGGAAATATGTCTGGTTAGACACAGGCCCAAGGAAACAGACCTTTTAATTCAGACACTTGGCCATTAGAAAGACCAAAGCTTCCCTTTGTGCTTCTGTCTGGGCCACACAGCCTACTTTTCATTTTCCTAAATACAATTTCTCTCAGTTCACATTTCAACAAGTTCAGGAGCACTTGTGAAATTCACTGTCTAGAACTGACATAAAAACCTTGCTGGCAGTACAAACGTCAGGGGAAGTGAAATCCCACTCTCCAATTTGACTTGCTCGCTGAAATATGTGTGTATCTTTTAAAGGATGGTGAAACACATGCCTGCCTTTACAAAGTCCACTGTATGGAAAGGAAAGACAGGAAGGCCCAGAAAGAAACAGATGTATGCACAAGAAGGCAGCACAGAATGTTTTCCATTGTCTTTGAATGGGAGATAATAGTGGAGGAAAAGCTACACTGAATCCAAGAAGCTGCCAGACTCTTCCCAGAGTTTGCTTCCCTATTATATCACACATAAGAAAGTTAATGGAATTTTCTAGAGACAATAAGACTAGTATTGCCAGCATCCAAGATGAATTTAAAGATGGAAAGTTACTTCTTTCTGGAGGATGTGGGAAAGAGACAGTGGTCCACTTCCCTCAGTCAAATGAGAAGAGCTCCCCAGGACTAACTTTTAGAATGAAAGGGGGTCTCACTTTCTACTGCTTGGCACCCTATAAATGGATCTTCTGAGGAAGGAAATCATTAATGAGAGATGACATGGGGAGGAAGCAGCATCTACCTCCACTGTTAGGTTCTTCAAATTCTGTGTGGGTCAAGTCCACAATGGTGGCCATACTTCATCTTTCCCATCTTCCAATCAGTGTGAAGGCAGTGGAACAATAGCAGTAGGAGGCTCTGGAGTGTCCTTGTGGGAGGAAGGGCTGAGGTCACATTAGAGAAGAGAATTCCATGCCATATCACTGAGCCTTTGCAAACATAGTTACACATACCTCACCGGGCAGTAAATACATACGCACCAACAGGGATATCATAGCACACCAGGTAAGATGGCCTCCCTGTCTCCCCAACCCTTACTCCCAGTTCCTAAATGTCTTCTATGGGCAATCACTAGCTGTTTTCCAGTCACTGTGAATGACCTTTGTATTTCTGCATCATGTCCACTGCTGTGGATCAAGATGTTGTCTGCTCTGCACAAATGCACATTATCCTAGGATTTAGTTCCTGGGATGAACTTGCTAGAGAGTAAGACTGCAATCACATTCTGAGATGCTTCCATTTCACTCTTAACTCCTAGTCGCATCAGGACCATGTCCTTACACAACGGTGGCAAGTCTCCATCTTGGAAACATCATTCTTTGTTCTTTTAAGTGATCTATGAGCTTCTAAATGTGCTGCTGGCCACTTTGCTTCATTTTGTAAACTTCCTGGAACGTCTTTGTAAATATGGGCTCAGATTTTTACTGTGTACATATATGTGTTTTCCTCGACATGGCTTGTAAGGGTAATAACTTAATGGCTCTTAAACCTTAACAAGGAGACTCTGTTGAAAAATAAACTATTGAATATAGCTTAAAACAAAAGGTAAATAAATATACCTCTAAACAGTAGATTTGACAAGCAAGTATTGTTCCTACCCTTTACTATGGCATGAATATCAAAGCTCCATGTGTTCAGATCTCATCCCCACCTTAGTGTGGCAGTGGCGAGGTGGTGAAACCTTGAAAATATGAAGCCCGGTGCAAGGTAAAAGGTGCTGTGGCACCTCCCATGGCCATGATTCATGCTGGTCTCATTTAGTTAGCTGTGGCATGAGTGAGCTGTTGTTATGAAGTTCATCCTTTCTACTCATGGTTGCTTTTCTCATTTCTCCACTAGCTTTGGTTGCAACCAGAAGGCTCTCAAGAGGATGCAATACCATGAGTCAAACAAACCTCATTAAGGAAAACCAAGTCTCAGGAGTTCTGTCATAGTGATCCCAAATAGACTAAGACAAACTTGCATATATCCTTCTGATGATGTATCTGTAATTAGAAAAAGCAAATGCATTTGATTTTAGCTTTAACTAGAAAATGTTACCTGAAGCAAATCAAGGGACCTTGGTAATATTACATTTATGTGATTTTTTTTATTACTACTGACAATTTATTTGATATTATAAAGGTAACAAATGCTTTTCAATTTTTGTACAGGCACTATTCACTTACAACCTTGGTGCCATCTATGAAATATACCCCGAGCATAGGAAGGGATGATGCAGATGAAACTTTGTCCTCAGAGGTCAGTTTGGCAGAGCTGGTTTTTCACTGGCAGACTGAAATTGGTTGTTCCTGTTACTGTTTTCTCACTAATCACAACAACATTGTTTTGCCCCAACAGTCCTGTAACACATTATCATAAAACATAGCAGCTTAAAATAACCACTTATTTCTGCTCACAGTTTTATGGGCTAGAATGTGGGGTGGGCTGTTCTGCATTCTCTCACATGGTTGAAGTCAGTCTTAGACTGGGCCATATTTGTGTAAGTCTGTACAACCCAGGTGGTTTTTGTAGTGGAAGAATATCACCCAGTGCTTGTGGAGGTTGGGGCACACTTTCACATGGCCTTTCCAACACAATCCTTCTGATAGAAGTGGCTCTCCAAGAACAAGCATTCCATAAGAAACAGAAGTAGCTCAGCCTTTCCTGCCCTGCCCTTCAAGTTCCCAGCAACACTTCTGCTGTATGCTATGCAAGTCAACAAGGTTGGTCTAGATTCAAGTGGGAGGAGGCACATAGAGCTTCTCTACTAATGGAAGTTGTTCCCCATAGTTTGAGAACACAGCATCTAGAATAACAAGATTTATGGGAGTATTTGAGGACCTATTTGAGATAAACCAGAAGCTGTGCCTGAACATGACTGTGGGATTTGGATCTCTACTAACAAAGCCTCCTGTAGTGTGTCTCTCTGAATACTTTTTGGTAAAGCTAATAGAAGCAATCCTTTATGTAGTCCATTCATTATTAGGTTTCTTTATAGGAATTGTAGGACAAAGGCCTATGCTGTCATAGCCAGTACTTGTTTGAGTTAATACTCATGGTATATTGGAAAGAAGGACATTTCGTTCTTCTAAACAGAAATTTCTTTGTTTGGATTTGCCAATGAAAAACCAAAAAAGCATATTTATAGTTCCAATAGCAGAAAATTTAAGGTTATTAAAGTACTAGGAGTCATGTGTGTGTCATTCTCCAAGACTCAGTCCTGGGCACAGTTGCCAAGTCCCTAATCCATTTCTACCTGTAGCCTCCCAGTTGATGTCTAGACTTCTCTGTCACTGACTCTTTAAAACTCAGAACAGAAGAATTTTTATTAGAAAGACATCCTGGCACAGTTTTGAATATACAGGTTTCCTTGGTTATGACTCTAAGCACCCTCTGACCTAGCTGGAGGCAGAGATATTATCATCTCACCTTTGCCTCAGCCCTGCTGAGCAGGCTACCTCCTCAAGATGTTGCTTACTAGCTCAGTTCAAAGGAGCGAGATCTATTTCCCATCACCAGAGAAAGACCACTCCAGAGCTCTTCCTCCACTGACAGCTTTTTTTTTTTTAAAATGCATATCAATCACATGGTATTGGTGCTGAGATCTTCCCATGGTCCAAAGAATAACTGTCTGCTTCCACATGTAAGATTCAAGTCTGAGTGTCTTAGTGTTGGCCTTATGGATTGGTTAATCTCCTAAAGTCATTTGCTTCACATGTTCAGTGAGTGGCTTTCAATCTTTCTTAATCAAGACCCCCAGAAGAAGTACATTTTACAGAATGAACCCAGATCCCAGATCTCAGATCTGCAACTAAAAACTTTATGGAATGATGTTTAACCTTACTCTTTGCAAAGTGCTGAAATATCTAAAATTACTTTTTGTGTTTGGGGGTTTTTGTTTGTTTGTTTATGGCAACTGTGAACCAATAAGTCAATGCAGTAACATCTCTACATAGTTAGGCGATAGACTACGGAAACAATTACCAGCACCTCCAGTTAGGCATAGACACTGAAAAGTGTCATCTTACTAACTAGCAACTTGCTCAGACACTGTTGGAAGATCACAAAGTACCTTGGTATGTGGAAGGACTTCAGGATGAGTCAGAAGTTGATCTAGGTTCTGCATATCTGTTAACTTAGTCGTACATACCTTTCTGGTGAGACTCCTGAGGAATTAAATTCTCTTCCCTTCTGATGCAGGCTAAACAGGATCATTCTGAATGATTATCTCAAACAACTTAGACTGAAACATCAAAAATACGGGGCATGTGTGGGTAACTTATTTTCTAAAATTCTTCTTGTCTTCAAAAAAAAAAAACAATTTTGCATGACTCATCCAGGGGAATGACTCTGTGCACCAAGAGAATGAGGGAAGGGCAAATTTTGATTAAAAAGAAATGGTGACAATAGTCGAATTTTTATTGTGTACTTACCTTGTGCCAGGCATGCTTCTAAGAATTTATATTAGTAACTTATGTGATTTCAAAACAATCCCCATTTTACAGATGAATAAACCAAGGTACCAGCAGATAAGTAGTTGGCTTGAAACATTGTTAGGAGATGCTAGGTACAAGCCTAGGTGTTCTGCCTCAGATTTCAGTTTGTTCCAAGTAGTGTGATATCCTGTGTGTCTGTAACAGTGATTGCTGAAGTGTGTTTTTTTCAGCCAGTCTTCCATGACTGTGACAGAACACCAGCATAGACAAGTGAACTGAGGAAATATTTACTCAGTCTTGAGAGCTGTCAGCTACAAGCTGCTTAACTCTGTACTTGAGAGAACTGCATGGAGGCATTGCAGCCTTGTTCTGGCTGTGGAATCTGTGTAAAGATGCAGGCTCAAGGTTTATTAAAAACATGTTTTAGGGTGTTAAGCAATTTGTTGAACTTCAGGTAAAGATTATTTTCAACAGACATTTGCATATAAAGCCAAATCCCAGGAAAGAAGGTAGGCCTGTCTAGTATTGTGAGCAGCTCATGTCAGAAACAGATGACATCTGTGTCTTTCTACAATGTCACATGTAGATGGAGCCACATGTGGTATGAAACATTCCACCCCATTCAAAACATGGGAGAGCCAGAAAACATCTTTTCTATGGATTTCAAGGCTCTTTCTCAATCTCTCTCTCTCTCTCTCTCTCTCTCTCTCTCTCTCTCTCTCTCTCATCTCTACTGTGCTATACATGGCAGTTATATTTTATAATTAAGGCCCCTGTCCCTTGAAAGCTTTATTATTGCTGCCTAAAATATGATGCTCTACTTTTGCTAATGCTCTCTAATTTCAAGGCTGACCACTGCTGTGGGTCTGAGTTTTGCCTACTGTTGGGGTGCTAGGCAGATGAAATGAGGAGCACTAGACTACATTTAACATGTTCCACTGCTGTCTGGCATTCCTCATGGAGCTGGGGTTCCCAAGCTCCCATGTGTCCAGTCGCCACTGGAAACCACTTGGAGTCAGGAGTAAAGGGTTGGAGAATCCAATGGCCTGTGATGAGGAACCCAGCATGGGGGACCTTCTGCAGGAGGCTTAGGCAAATCACCTCTTTAGGCAAAGGACTTTGCCATGCTCCTCACAATGGTTCTTGATGAAAGAGACAATCCTTGGTTCCAAACTGTTTGTTGATTGTTCATCTCAGAAAATGGATTCATACTACCTCCTCAGAGTGGACCAGAGATTAAATACCTTTTGTGGGTAGGAATGTCTAGGAAGAGAAGGTTATTGGCTAAACCCTCAGGGCATTTAGATACCTCAGTAGCATAGAGAACTCTATTCTGGGCTATGTGACCACAGGTCACATATCCTATGTGGGAAGTGTGACTTGTGTTCCAAGTCAGGAAACTAGTCAGGAGCAGGGAGCCATCTACTGTCTTAGGTAGGTGTCTAGATGCCAGGGACTCTGAACCTACTCAACCTTGCCAAGTTTCCTGGCATGGTCCACTGTCCCACTCACTGCCATCTCTGTCATAAGGCTCTCCTCCTAAAAGAGGCACCCTTGTGTCAGTTTTCTCCCACAAACTTGCAAGTTTTCTCTGTCTTTTGAAAGTTATAACACTGAAACAGCAGTGACCTTACAAACCTGTCATCTGGCCATTTGGTACATATGTTAAGGGACCAGTAGACAGAGATCCCCTATCATTATCACAGGGGCTTCAGGTTGACAGATTCCTCACTATCAATGGTGACTATTCAAATTGCCATCTGTCTGTCCATGCTTTTGTCCACCAGTTTTCCCATCTAGAGCTGGTCCTGCTCTTCATTTCTGAGGCCTCTTGGTGCTACATCTCACTACTGCAACTTGACTTGACTTGATCCCAAGGTGAGGCTCAAAGCTGTGACTCTATAATTTGACTCTGCAGCAGTATTTCCAGAGGACCCCTGTGAGGGCTAGTTATGAGCCTTCAACAAGATTCTTTTAGTATGCTTACCAGCTTCCAGCTTCCAAGTCTCAGATCTATGCACATTCTTTGACCTCTATTGTAGTCTCTTTAATCCTCTATAACCTACATAGGCATATATGTAGACATATGTACCGTGTTATCTGTAATATGTGATCTGAGAACTAATAATAGCAGTTAAGATAAAAACAAAAGGACCTATATTTGCTTAAGTCAACTTCAAAGAGAATCAGGACCATTTGGCAAATTCCTGATAACTAAATTAATGTATCTTGTGAATTTATACAGGGGTCTATTTTCTCCCTTCTCCTTTAAAAGAAGCCCATATTAAAGCATCAGGTCCATTATGTAACAGGCAATATTAGGTATTTTCCTCCTCCTGATGAGGTCCAGATGTTGGTGTTGCCTCTTTTCTTTAGTCTGGTATATTTAGTAAGCTATCAGACCTCATTTTCCTGATTGGATTTTAATGTGCTCATATAATTGTTATCAACTTTGATGCATTTAAAGAATGGAACTTGTTCTTCTTTTAGGAATAAGTTACTGATAAGTCTATGTCTTATGAGTGGTGCTAGACATCTGGTAGTGTTTATGTGCCCACAATGGTTCACAGCTGTCTTACTTCTGCATTTATAATCAAAGTGGAGTAAAGGGTGCTTATAAAAGAGAGCCATTCTGAACCAGGTATGGCCTAGAAAAAAACACTGATTTTACACAACATATAGTTACTTAGAGAAGAACACAGCCTGATCTTAATATTTACAAACAAAGACTTTGTAAACTTTAACAGATGAACGACAGTGCAGTTTGGATGAAGATCCCAGTTTAAAATCAATTTAGAGCCCCTTCTGCCCCTCGCCTGGTTCTTGTGGCTGGGGCAGACACCTAGTTGGTCTGCTCCCATGAAGACACCATATCCTGAGACACTCTAGAGGAGCCACTATACTCAGAGCAGCGGAAATGTAGCTGGTCTGCTCCCGTGAAGACACCATATTCTGAGACATCCTAGAGGAGCCACTGCACTCAGAGCAGCTGGAGCTCAGGATCACAGAGACATCTCGACCCTGAGGAGTTCTGACAAAAGCAAGATAACTGGAAAGTCAGGCTCCAGTCAGAGACAGTGAGAGCAAGTAGCACTAGAGTTAACCAGATGGCAAAGGCAAGCGCAAGAATGTAAGCAACAGAAACCAAAGTTACTTGGTATCATCAGAACCCAGGTCTCCCAACATAGCAAGCCCTGGACACCCCAATCACACCAGAAAAGCAGGATTCAGAATTAAAATTACTTCCCATGATGATGATAGAGGACTTTAAGAAGGACATAAATAACTTCCTTAAAGAAGTACAGGAGAACACAGGTAAACAGGTAGAAGCTCTTAAAGAGGAAACACAAAAATCCCTTAAATAATTGCAAGAAAACGCAACCAAACAGGTGAAGAAATCAAACAAAACCATCCAGGATCTAAAAATGAAAATAGAAACGATAAAGAAATCTCAAACGGAGACTACCCTGGAGATAGAAAACCTAGGAAAGAGATCAGGAGTCATAGATGCAAGCATCACCAACAGAATACGAGAGATAAAAGAGAGAATCTCATGTGCATAAGATACCATAGAAAACATTGACACAACTGTCAAAGAAAATACAAAATGCAAAAAAATCTCCTAACTTCAAACATCCAGGAAATCCAGGACACAATGAGAAGGCCAAAACTAAGGATAATAGGTATAGATGAGGGTGAGGATTCCCAACTTAAAGGGCCAGTAAATATCTTCAACAAGATTATAGAGGAAAACTCCCCTAACCTAAGGAAAAAGATGCCCATGAATATACAAGAAGCCTAAAAAACTCCAAATAGACTAAACCAGAAAAGAAATACCTTCTGTCACATAATAATCAAATCATCAAATGTACAAAACAAAGAAAAATACTAAAAGCAGTAAGGGAAAAAGGTAAATTAACATATAAAGGCAGACCTATAAGAATTACACCAGACTTCTCACCAGAGACTATAAAAGCCAGAAGATCCTGGACTGATATCATATAAACCCTAAGAGAACACAAATGCCAACCAGACTACTATACTCAGCAAAACTCTCAATCACTATTGATGGAGAAACCAAGATATTCCATGACAAAACAAAATTTACAGTGTATCTTCCCACAAATCAAGCACTTCAAAGGATAATTGATGGAAAACTCCAACACAAGGAGGGAAACTACAACCTAGAAAAAGCAAGGAAGTAATCTTCCAACAACCCCAAAAGAAGATAGTTACACAAACATAATTCCTCTAATAACAAAAATAACAGGAAGCAACAACCATTTTCCCTTAATATCTCTTAATATCAATGGACTCGATTCTCCAATAAAAAGACATAGACTATCAGACTGGATATATAAACAGGACCCAGAATTTTGCTGCATAAAGGAAATGCACCTATGTGAAAAAGACAGACACTACCTCAGAGTAAAAGGACGGAAAACAATCTTCCAAGCAAATGGTCCCAAGAAAAAAGCTGGGGTAGCAATTCTAATATCAAGTAAAATTGACTTTCAACCAAAAGTAATCAAAAAAGATAAGGAAGGATACTTCATACTCATCAAAGGAAAAATGTACTAAGATGAACTCTCAATTCTGAACATCTATGCCCCAAATGTAAGGGTACCCACATACATAAAAGAAACTTTAAAGCTCACACAATAATAGTGGGGGATTTAAATACTCCATTCTTAGCAATGGACAGAACATGGAAACAGAAACTAAACAGAGACACAATCAAACTAACAGAAGTTATGAACCAGATGGATTTAACTGATATCTATAGAACATTTCATCCTAAAACAAAAGAATATACCTTTTTCTCAGTACCTCATGGTACCTTCTCCAAAATAGACCATATAATTGGTCACAAAATAGGCCTCAACAGATAAAAAAAGATTGAAATAATCCCTTGCACCCTATCAGATCACCATGGACTAAGACTGGTCTTTAATAATGACAAAAACAATGGAAAGACCACATACACGTGGAAACTGAACAACACTATACTCAATGATGCCTTGGTCAAGAAAGAAATAAAGAAAGAAACTAAAGACTTTTAGAATTTAATGAAAATGAGGACATATCACACCAAAACTTGTGGGACTCCATGAAAGCAGTACTAAGGAAAACTCATAGCTCTAAGTGCCTACAAAAAGAAACTGGAGAAAGTGTACTCTAACAACTTGACAGCACACCTGAAAGCTTTAGAACAAAAAGAAGCAAATACACCCAAGTGGAGTAGACAGCAGGAAATAATCAAACTCAGGGCTGAAATCAACTAAGTAGAAACAGAAAGAACTATACAAAATATCAACAAAACTAGGAGCCGGTTCTTTGAGAAAATCAACATGATAGATAAACCCTTAGCCAGACTAACCAAAGGGCACAGAGACAGTATCCAAATTAATAAAATTAGAACTGAAAAAGGAGACATAACAACAGAAACTGAGGAAATTAAAAAAAAATCATCAGATCCTACTACAAAGGCCTATACTCAAAAAATTGGAAAATCTTGATGAAATGAACAATTGTCTAGACAGATACCAGGTACCAAAATTAAGGATCAGATAAACCATCTAAACAGTCCCATAACCCCTAAAGAAATAGAAGCAGTCACTAAAAGTCTCCCCACCAAAAAAAGTTCTGGATCAGATCGTTTTAGTGCAGCATTCTATCAGACCTTCCAGGAAGACCTAATACCAATTTTCTTCTTCAAACTATTCCACAGAATAGAAACAGAAGGAACACTACCCAATTCATCCTATGAAGCTACAATTACGCTCATACCTAAACCTCACAAAGACCCAACAAAGAAAGAGAACTTCAGACCAATCTCTCTCATGAATATTGATGCAAAAATACTCAATAAAATTCTCAGAAAGTGAATTCAAGAACACAGCAAAACAATCATCCATCACGATCAAGTAGGCTTTATCCCAGGAATACAGGGATGGTTCAATATTCGGAAATTCATCAATGTAATCCACTATGTAAACAAACTCAAAGAAAAAAAAAAACCACATGATCATCTCACTAGATGCTGAGAATGCATTTGACAAAATTCAACATCCCTTCATGTTAAAAGTCTTAGAAAGATCAGGAATTCAAGGCCCATCCCCAAACATAGTAAAAGCAACATACAGAAAGCCAGTAGCCAAAATCAAATTAAATGGAAAGAAACTTGAAGCAATTTCACTAAGATCAGGGACTAGACAAGGCTGCCCACTCTCACCCTACCTATTCAATATAGTACTGGAAGTCCAAGCCAGAGCAATTAGACAACAAAAGGAAGTCAAAGGGATACAAGTGGGAAAGAAAGAAGTCAAAATTTCACTATTTGCAGGTGATGTTATAGCATACTTAAGTGACTCTAAAACTTCCACCAGAGAACTTTTAAACCTGATAAACAACTTCAGCAAAGTGACTGGATATAAAATCAACTCAAACAAATCAGTAGGTTTCCTCTACTCAAAGGATAAACCGGCTGAGAAAGAAATTAGGGAAATGACACCCTTCACAATAGTCACAAATAATATAAAATATCTTGGAGTGAATCTAACCAAGGAAGTAAAAGATCTGTATGACAAGAACTTCAAATTTCTGAAGAAAGAAATCGAAGAAGATCTTAGAAGACAGGAAGAACTCCCATGCTTGTGGATTGACAGGATTAACTTAGTAAGAATGGCCATCTTGCCAAAAGCAATCTACAGATTCAATGCAATCCCCATCAAAATTCCAAATCAATTCTTCATAGAGATAGAAAGAGCAATTTGCAAATTCATTTGGAATAACAAAAAACTCAGGATATCGAGAACTATTCTCAACAATAAAAGAACTTCTGGGGCAATCACCATCCCTGACCTCAAACTATACTACAGAACAGTAGTAATAAAAACTGCATGGTATTGGTATAGACACAGGCAGGAAGATCAATGGAATAGAATTAAAGATCCAGAAATGAATTCACACACCTATGGTCACTTGATGTTTGACAAAGGAGCTAAAACCATCCAGTGGAAAAAGGACAGCTTTTTCAACAAATGGTGCTGGTTCAACTGCAGGTCAGCATGTAGAAGAATGAAAATCAATTCATTCTTATCCTTTTGTACAAAGCTGAAGTCCAAGTGGATAAAGGATCTTCACATAAAACCAAATACACTGAAACTAACAGAAGAGAAGGTGAGGAAGACCCTCGAATACCTAGGCAAAGGGGAAAAGTTCCTGAACAGAACACTAATGGCTTATGCTCTAAGATCAAGAATTGACAAATGGGAACTCATAAAATTGCAAAGCTTCTGTAAGGCAAAGGACACTGTCAATAGGACAAAATGGCAACCAGCAGATTGGGAAAAGATCATTACCAATCCTACATCCAATAGAGGGCTAATATCCAATATATACAAAGAACTCAAGAAATTATACTCCAGACAACTAAATAACCCTATTAAAAAGTGGGGTACAGAGCTAAACAAAGAATTCTCAACTGAGAAAACTGTAATGGTCGAGAAGCACCTTAAGAAATGCTCAACATCCTTAGTCATCAGGGAAATGCAAATCAAAACAACCCTGAGATACCACCTCACACCTGTCAGAATGGCTAAAATCCAAAACTCAGGTGATAGTAGATGCTGGTGAGGATGTGGAGAAAGAGGAACACTCCTCCATTGTTGGTGGGATTGCATGCTGGTACAACCACTCTGGAAATTAGTCTGGTGGTTCCTCAGAAAATTGGACATAGCATTACCTGAGGACCCAGCTATACCACTCCTGGGCATATATCCAGAAGATACTCCAACGTATAACAAGGACATATGCTCCACTATGTTCATAGCAGCATTACTTATTATTTCCAGAAGCTGGAAAGAACCCAGATGTCCTTCAACAGAGGGATGGATACAAAAAATGTGGTACATTTACACAATGGAATATTACTCAGCTATTAAAAATAATAAATTTGATAATTGGATAGTAGCCCAAAAGCTTGAAATAGCCAAGATTCAATTCACAGACCACATGAAGCTCATGAAGAAGGAAGACCAAGTGTGGATGCCTCAGTCCTACTTAGAAGGAGCAAAATACTCAAGGGAGCAAATATGGAGACAAAGTGTGGGACAGAAACTGAAGGAGGGGCTGTCTGGGGACCATTCCACCTGGGTATCCGTCCAGTCACCAAAGGTAGACACTGATGTGGATGTCAGGAAGTGCATGCTGACAAGAGCCTGATTATGGCTGCCTCCTCAGAGGTCTGCCAGAGTCTGACACATTCAGAGGCAGATGCTCACAGCTAACCATTGATCTTGTTAAGGGTTCCCAATGGAGGAGTTAGAGAGAAGACTGAATGAGCTGAAGGGGTTTGTTGCCCCACGAGGAGAGCAACAATACCAACCAACCAGAACTCCCCAGGGTCTAAACCACCAACCTGGGAGCTCATGAGTGACCCATGAGTCCATCTTTATATGTAGGGGAGGATGGCCTTGTCGGGCATAGGTGGGAGAGGAGATCTTTGGTCTCCTGAAGGCTGGATGCCCCAATGTGGGGGAATTAGAGGGTGGGGAGGTAGGTGGGAGCACATTCTCATAGAAGCAGGAGAAGGGGGGGATGGGATAGGTGTTCCTGCGTGGGGGTGGGGCAAGAATGGGGTAAGGGGATAAAATCTGAAATGTAAATATAATATCCAATAAAAATAGGAATGTAAGCAATTTTAAATAAAAAAATCAATGGAGAGTAAAAATCAACCAACTAGAGAGTTTTATAAAGAGCAATGAAGTACTCAACGGATCAAGGGAAACATGAAGATTCTTTGTAAAAAATGGTGGGAAGGATGGTCAGAGCTGTGCAGGGAGGAGCAGAGGCCAATGGAACAGTAGTCATAAGTAAGGCTGTTCATCAGCAGGTTATACCTAGGATGAGTCTACAGAGCCAAGGTCAGGAAGCATCATCACTCAGATAAAGTGTTCCCCAGGCACTTAGAAGAGGAAGCCAGACCAGTGAAGACTGGAGAGTAAGTGGGAGAGAAGAAGGCAAAGAGAACTGAGAAGCTTGTCTAGGATCAGGTCAGAACAAGGACAAGAAAGTCTTCTGGGATTAAAAGAGTTGTATTGTAAACCTTGTACTGAATCAAAAACAATGACACATTGAGATGGTCAAGGGAAGAAGTGATGGAAAGTAAACTCAAGCCAGGGACAAATGGTCCCAAGGAACTAATGTGGGAACTCACCTTCCCCTTAAAAACAGAATGCATTTTACCATCGGCCTCAAAACAAGTGAAAGATGCTAGAAGCGAGGGGGCCACAGACATCATACAGTCAACATTAATACAAAATCTTGCATCATGGGAAATCCATAGAATGAAGAAGTTGATTGGTAATTCTTAGGGTTTGGTGGGAAGGAAGAATGGAGTGACAACTGATGGTTCAGGCTCGTGCTTTTTTTTAGTAGTGAAATCAGGTGGGGATAATGTTTAACTTTGTGAAAATGATGTGCCAGAAATGGGAAAAAAGTATGTTACAGGAAACAGGCTAAGATAGTTTCTCAAAGCTTGGAAGAAACAATTTTCCTTGAGAACAATGAAAAGCCTCATTTTCTGGGGTATGAATGCCATATTCCTATGGTAAGAGGTCGTCCCAGATGTGTGATTTGCAGACACTACAAAATGTGAAAAATGGAGCCTTGTTTACAGTTATTAAGAATTTTTAAGACAGCATTAAACTGAACAAAGGGCTCTTCTAAGCACGGGCTCTTGGGGTGAGGGAGTGCTCTTTTGAGCTTTGGACTTTTCTGCGTGTAAGGCCTGGTAGGACTCCACAGGTTCCATAATGCACTACTCATGGAGGAGCGTCTTACTTCATATCATAGAGCTAGGAGTCTTCTATCTTAGAAGCATGGAGAGGAGCTGGGATGAGAGAATGAATAGAAATCTGAAATTATTCTTGCAGTGAAGTGCAGATAGAACTAACTCTGGTGTGCAAAGAGAATTTCTAGGCAAGAAAGTCAGTTATTGTTAGGAAGCACCGATTTATACTAATATGGTTATGATTTTTTTTTTAAAATTTACAATTCAGACATTGCCTCCCCTCCTGGTCCCCTTCCGCAGTTCCTCATCCCATTTCTCCTCCATTCTGTTTTTGAGAGGATGCTCCCCCATCACCAGGCCTCCCTCCTCCCTGGGGCCTCAAGACTCTTGAGGATTAGATGCACATTCTCCCACTGAGTCCAGACCAGGTATTCCTCTGCTATGCATGTGTGGGGGACCAGCTTGTTGTATATGCTCCCTGGTTGGTGGCTCAGTGTCTGGGTACTCCCAGGGGTCTAGGTTAGTTAAGACTGCTGGTCTTCCTATGGGGTCACCCTCCTTTTCTGCTTCTTCCATCCTTCTATTTCAATCATAAGTGTCCCAGACTTCAGCCCAATGATTAGGTATAAGTATCTGCATATGTCTCAGTCAGATGCTGACAGGACAACTGTTGGAATCTAAGTTTTCAGGTGGCATTTGGGGGCTTTAAAATGTCAAGGATTCAGCTTGAATAATAGATTCTGTTGAATCTATTAGATAGAATGACCCAACTCACAGGGCATCAAGACTGAAGCAACCGTTGTCTTAAGATCTAATAAGGACATTTTACTCTCTACAAGGAAAGAAATGTCCTCCACTGAACTCAGCAAATGAGCGTTGATAGATGCTGCATATGTCATGACAGATGGAGGAATTCGGGAAACATGCTTTCCTCTGTCACAGATGTGTTTCCTCTCATGGTTTTGCTCCTTTGTGTGGTAGCTGCTCTTCATTCAGTTCTCACCTTCTCTGTCATTGCCAGAAAGAACATATCAGGAACCAAGCTGAGGGGCGTCAGGAAACTGACCAGTGTGTGGTTATCCAAAAAAAAGAAAAAAAAATCACAAATTTATTTCTTCAGTTTCTTGAAATGTATTCTCTGTTGAAGTTCAATAAATGAAAGTTTATGCTTTGCAGGTTCATAAAGATAGCTTAGAGAACTCCTTCCAGTAAGGTCTCTCCCACCATGATGGGAACTATTCCTGTTTCCAACAGTGAAAATTAGTTTCTCCTTCTTTGTCCTTTATAAAAAGGAACATAAAGTGTGTTCTCTTTGTGTTTGGCTTCTTTTGTTCAGTGTTATAACTTGTGAGTTTGGCACCAACATTGATCAATCTTTCTGATGGTTGTACAGTTCATTACCCATAGGGGACTGGTTCCAGGGGTTCCCAGTGATACTGAGGAGCATAGACCAATACACAAATCCTTTATATAAGTAGGCCTAACATCTGCAGCTATCCTTTGCTTTGTGTCCTTATATGCTTCCGATCATCTCCAGACTATTTCTAACACCCAACAAAAGGGAAGTCGATGCCCCTTCTTGCTTTGGGAAAATGACAAGCAGGAGTTAATTGTGCAGTTCAGTACCAGTGCTATAGTTTTTCAAATATCTTTGAAACATAGTGGTTGAATATGTGGATATAGAGAGCCAACTCTATTGCGCTAATATTCTGTCTGTGTATCTATACATGTATCTATCTATCTATCTATCTATCTATCTATCTATCTATCTATATTCATCCATCATCTATCTATCTACCTGTCTCTATTCATCCATCTATCAATCAATCTATCTATCTATCATCTATTTATTTATTTACCTATTGATTGTTTTCTTTTTGATAGAAAATTGGATTGTGTCTACTTTGGGACTACTTTGAATATTTTTCTTTCATCTGTCTTTTGTTGAAAATATATTGCTGGGCAGTGGTGGTGCACGCCTTTAATCCCAGCACTTGGGAGTCAGAGGCAGGTGGATTTCTGAGTTGAAGGCCAGCCTGGTCTACAGAGTGAGTTCCAGGACACAACCAGGACTACACAGAGAAACCCTGTCTTGAAAAACCAAAATAAAAAAAAAAAAAGAAAGAAAGAAGGAAAAAGGAAACATTTTATTGCTATTGTATATATGCTGCAATAAATTCTGGGTCCTGGTATATAGATGAATATCAAAGTTTTCCAGATATAGTGAAAGACAAAATGACAATGCTACTTTTGATTGTCTTCCACACTGCAGAAGAATCTCAGTTTCTCTCTACTTTCCCAACATTGCTATTGTCTGTATTTAAAAATTCTGGCTATTCTTTGAAGTCGTTTGGTACTACCTTGTATTACATTTAATATGCATTTACTGGATAAATCATTGTGCGTTTAGCACTGTGCTAGATGCTGAAGGCTACTCCTCAGACATATGTTAGGGATCACTGCTCATAAGTGAGAAACTTAATTGGAGCTGGCATAAAGCTAAACAGATTTTATATTAGTCAGGGTTCTCTAGAGTCCCAGAACTTAGAGAATGTCTCCATATATTAAGGGAATTTATTGTGACAACTTACAACCTGCAGTCCAACTAACCCAACAATGGGCAGTTGTGGATGGGAAGTCTAAGAATCTAGAAGTTGTTCAGTCCCACAAGGGTAGGTGTTTGACATGGTCTTCTGTAGAAGTAGGTTCCAGCAGACGTGCTGGCAAGTAAGTGCAAGCAGTCAAAAACAGAGTGAATCTTCCTTCTTCCAATGTACCTATGTAGGCCTCCAGCAGAAGGTGTGGCCCAGATTAAAGGTGTGTACCACCACTCCTGGGTCTGGGACTTGCTTTGTTCCAGGATGACCTTGAACTCAGAGATATCCTTGCCTCAGTCTCCTGGGATTAAAAGCATGTATTATCTTGCCTGGCCCTAAGCTTTTCATGACCATTATGCCTCAAGATCTCCATGCCAAGATCCAGCTCAGAAACTTGTATCTTCCAGCCTCAAGATCTGGATCACAGGTGAACCCTCCAATTCTGGATTGTAGTTCATTCCAGATGTAGTCAAGTTGACAACCAGAAATAGCCATTATAGATTTATTGTCTATAAAATTGAGTTATAGGGAGGAAGCTGAAACAGAGACCTGGCACTTGTTAGGTTTTTTTTTTTTCATTCTTTCACTTCTCTGGGTGTTGGCTTCATTCCTTCATGCCCTAGAGCAGTGGTTCTCAGCCTTCCCAATGCTGCAACCCTTTAATACAGTTTCTTGTATTGTGATGACTTCCAAACATAAAATTATTTTTGTTGCTTCTTATTAATTGTAATTTTGCTACGGTTATGAATTGTAAAGTAAATATCTGTGTTTTCTAATGGTGTTAGGTAACCCCCATGAAAGGTTTGTTTGACCCCCAAAGGAATCATATAATCCACAGGTTGAAAACCACAACCCTAGGCAGTTTCTTGGTCAAAGGCAAGGCTCTGCTTCTAAGAACAAAGAAGGAGAAAAACTTCTTTGTTTGATGAGTTCTAATAATAAATACACAAAGACATATTTTCATTAGGATAACATGAGCTGCATGCTCATCTCTGAACTGGCTGTAGAGTTCATCAAAGGCTTGAAAGGGAAGATGGCAGGTAAATCATCATCACTGACACATTTTAGCATGAAGCCCAATAAAGAGTTCATTATTTTGTCAATGGAGGGATTGACTCTGGAAGAAGGTTCAATCAAGTACCAATGATGTGGCTCAGGTTGGAAAAATGTAATAATATCTCAGAAGGAGAACGGTAAAAATAGGTAGTTCCTTGAAAAATTCTGAGAAATCAGCCTAGAGGGATTTATCGCTGATGTTGTTGCTTAGGAGATTATTCGTAAAAGTAGATGTATTCTTGGTATTCAAACAGCTTGAGCATGCTCATGTCCCCAGTTCTGCCATCTGAAGCTCATATGGCTTCCCTCTTACCCGTCCACATTCTATACCTGCAGAGCTCTCCTTGGCAAATGTCCATGGTCCTGGCATCTCCAGTATCCTGGGGTCTTCATTACAATTGAGGCTGCTCTTTCACAAATGACCTATCCTGTCTTCTGCAGGGATTCTAATCCTGGCATCTGGGGCCTGGTCTCAGCTGTTGTCCACAATCCCTGAAAACCTGTATCTTTCATGCTTTTTAAAGCCAATACCACACATATGATCCATATAAAATGGCCAAATTCTACTGTCGGCTTAACATGGAGCCTAGCTTTCTTGGTTCAAAATTGCTGTGTGCTGACCCTGAGAAACAAATTCCTATTGTCCCAGTGAAGTTCTAAGTTTTCACTTTAGTGGTGATGACCTCTTACTAATCGCTGCTGATTCCTCCACCATGGCCTCATCAAGACCCCATTGTCCCAATCAAGCACAAAAGGTTTCACCTCAATGATGTTGTTCGTCTATCAATTACAGTTGATTCCTCAGTTCCATTTGGGTCAGCACACAGAGATTCTTAGCCAAAAGGTTACACCAGTAGCCTGTATTTGGTTCCCAACAAAGTCCTCCCTTCTGAAGCAGGTGTCTCACTGTGTGCATCATTCACAGTACTCTTATCTTCAGCGCTCCCACAAGAATGCCTCATGAAGGTCTGTTCACATTACTCAACGCCTTTTCCAGCCCAAAGTTCTAAAGTCTTTCACATTTCTTCCAAAGAACAACATGGTCATTCTGGTGGTTTGGATATGCTTGTTCCAGGGAATGGCACTATAGGTGTGGCCTTGTTGGAGGACATGTGGCTTTGTTGGAGGAAGTGTGTCACTGTGGGGGTGGGTTTTGAGACCCTCCTCCTAGCTGCCTGAGGAGCTAGTCCTGTAGCACCCCTCAGATGAAGAGGTAGAACTCTTAGCTCCTTTAGCACCGTGCCTGTCTAGATGCCGCTATGTGCTCTCCTTGATGATAATGGATTGAGCCTCTGAGCCTGTAAGCCAGCCCCAATTAAATGTTGTGCTTTTGGTCATAGTGTCTCTTCTCAACAATGAAACCCTAACCAAGACAGTCATATTTATCAGACGTGACCCCACTTCTCAAGTACTAATGTCTATTCTAGTTTCATTTCTGTCCTGTGACTAAAAAATTAAAAGTACTTTTACAAAAGTACTTTTGGGGGTGGAAAGGGTTTATTAAAAATTCCAGGTCACAGTCCCTTATATGGGAGAATCATAGCAACAGGAGGTTGAGACAACTTGTCACTAGACACCCGCAAGCAAGAACACGGAAAAACTACACAAGTTGTCTGCTTGCTTGCAATTGGCCAGTCCCCTCCACTGTTGCATACCTTATAACCCCTACCCATTTACGACTTTCTTTGAGAAAAGGAGAACATGAAGTACAGAAGAGATAGTGAATGCTGTTCTTGATGGCTGGGCAAATAACTCATGTTCAAATGTAGACATGAGCAGGAGAGATATGGGAAAATATCTGCATGGAACATTGCATAGAGTCAGTGAGTTTATAATAAGACAAAGGACAAGCGAATAGTACAAGAAAATTTAGCTGTGTGAGTCAAGGCAGAAGAGAAAAATACAAGTGATCAAAACAGGAGCATAGTTCTGATCTTCTTGTTAGATAAATATTTTTTGAGACAAACTAGCCCCAATATGAATTTGATATGAAGCTGAAGATGCCCTTGACCTTTTGACACTTCTGCTTCAAGGGCAAGGATTACAGGTCTGTGCCATTGTATCTAGCTTAGATGAACAGTTTAACTTTTTTTAAATGGCAGAATGTACAAATGGTTTTACTCTTTTTCTGTTTATATGTATAATTCAATGTTTAACTACCCCCTATCTATAAATGTCATTTCCCCACACCATGAAACAGTCTTGTGGCTAATTTTGGATAATAGAATCAAGAAGAAATAATAGTGTGCCAATTTCAAGCTAGGCTTCAGAAGATCGTGTGTGTGTGTGTGTGTGTGTGTGTGTGTGTGTGTCTACTTGTTTTTGGAAGACTGCCTTCACAGTGTGAACAAGACCAGGCTAACCCCCTAATTGACAAGAAGTAATACAAAGTAAACTTGAATCCTTAAAGCTGTTACTTTCTTAGAGCAACTGCCTCTCCCTTATCCATCCAGCATAATGACAGTCTGCAGGTCCAGTAAGATGCTAAACTAATACAAAAAAAAAAATACCCAGTCATGGGTATTTGGTTAGGCTTACATTACCAGATACAAATTCCCTTCTATCTAGTGGGCCTTAGATGCAATTAGGTAACTGCTGGTTACTCACAAAATGTAAGTGCTACTGTTGCACCATTAGGGATATATTGGTAAGCCAGTCATTGCTGTGACTCACAGGCTTTACATAGGTAAGACTGTTGGTTGCTGTCAGCAAGCTGTCAGCTTGTATAGTGCCTTTTGTGAGAGCTAGTCTTCAAGAAGAAGGCTTCCTGGACAGTTCCAGATCCATTCCTCAAATCCTATGTCCAAAGCTTGTGGTGTATTCAACAATAGGGTCTTATCTTCTGGTTCTGGGACACAAACACATACACACACACACACACACACACACACACACACACACACACACATCTATCTATCTATCTATCTATCTATCTATCTATCTATCTATCTATCTATCTATCTAAAGTTTTCCACATATGTATGTGGCTGTGTATTTTAAGTAATGTAGAATAATGTTACCATTTCAAGTTTTCAAAGTTTATTCCTAGTCTCGTTTATTCCACCCCTTCTTCCATTTTTCCTATTTCCTTATTTATAGTACTTGTGCTTACTATCCATTCCTACCTTCCATTCATTCTTCCTGAAGTTCTTTTGTACTTTGCTGACTTCTGCTGTTCCTTCAGCTTATAAATGTACAGGTAAATCTTGGAACTCTGATGCACAAGTAAAAGGAAACACTTGGTGTTTCTTTTTTTCCCTGAGTCTGGGTTATACCACTCAGCATAGTACTTCCCAGTTTCATCCATTTACTTTTGAATTGCATTTGTCTTTACATCTTAACAGTATTCCATTGTATATATGTATCACATATTCATTATCCATTCATTAGTAGGAGGACTATGGTTGTTTCCATTTTTTAACTATTGTGAATAAAGTAGTAATGAACGTGGGTAAGCAAGTATCTCTGGATGAGGAGTCCATTGGACATATGGCAAAGAGTGGTATAGCTGGACCATATGGTAGATCGACGTTTAGCTCTTTTGAGAATCCTCCACACTGGTTTCCATAGTGTCTGCATCAGTTTGCAATGCCACCAACAGTGAGTGCTCCCTTGTCCCAGCATCCTCACCAGAATTTGATGAGGTCATAGCCATTTTCCTAAGCCAAATAGTTTGGGACACCATGAACAGGTAAGTGTATTAAAATCATATTAGGAAATGTAGGCCTGAGAACTTACTGAAAAGACTAGCCTGGGGAGGGGGGGCAGCTCTTATCAAGAGGAAGCTAGCCAATGATGAGATTATGTCAGTGCCTACCACTATGCTATCTTACTATCTAGTATATTCTGTAGGTAAATAACTCACAACCCTCCAGTGGGCTTCCACTTATCATTGTCCCCACTATTTATGGGGACAAATCAAATGGTCATCTGTTCATAGCTTATTTCTATGTCTGGCTTCTTTCTACACTTTGCTCCTATGAACTGTGTCTCATTGTGGCAAGGTCAACACTGAGGCTAGGCTCAAACCTGTGACTCTGCAGCTTGGCTCTGTGGCAGCCTCCAGCAGAGTTATTTCTCTAAATCCTCTACCTACTAGTGAGGCCCTATTTGTGTTTCTCATCCTCCTTCTGCCTTCAAAGGGCCTCTTTGAGCTCCTTGAATTCTCCTATGGTCTCCTTAGCTTTTGTAGCCATTCTCTAACAGAGACAGACAGACAGACAGACAGACACACACACACACACACACACACACACACACACACACACACACAGATACACAAACAGACAGACATTATAGATATAATTACTGACATGTACTGTGTGATATGTACTGTGTGATCTGAGTTAATATGTAGTTAAGACTATAATAAAGCAACGTGTGTTTGCCAATGGTCATCTATTAAGAGAAGCTGAAACTGCTTGGAGAATTTCAGCCAATTAAGGTGACTTAGTGCCAGTCTGGCATGGCCTTGGTAGGGGTGGAATGACATGATTCCCACCCTTGGAATAGAACTAGTAGTCCATGGACTGCTGTGGACATATGACTTGTCTGTATAACACTGTACGTATTTTTAATGTTTCTCCTTCAAGGAATGTCCTCCCTGTCAACATTAATAATTCCATGATAATCAATGATAGTATGAGTCCAGAGGAAAAGGTGTGCCTAATATCTCAGTAAAATGGTAAACTCTGGGATCTTCAGGACAACTTTTTTTTTAAATTATCAAATTATAATTTTTACTTTTTAACACAGGGGTTATAAACACAAAAATGAAGGATGTGGGGAAGGGGATGACACAGGAGCATAGGTGTTCAGGGGGAGTGCAGATATCTTTCAGAACAGGGTATCAGCTGGGAAAAGGTTCAAGGGACCGGTCACTATGACTCTGCCTATGATTCAGTTGTCCTTATCTAAGTTGATACTATGATTACTCAGGCTGGTAAATTTCCACAAAAGCTGCCTGTTTACAATAGCTTATAGCCATCTGTTTCAGTGTTTTTACACAGAGATCCAAGATTTTGTGTTAGCAGGCATGTATGTCAGGCCTATTGCTGATTTTAGGCTTATGGCTGATTTTAGACCTTCAGTATATAAGCAGAGCTGCCCCTGACATCTCCTTCCTTCTTCAAGTATAGAAGGGCCATCGTGATTTTAATATTTTCAAGGTGGGGATAGAGGCCTGACCTCCAGTAATTAAAGGGGACCTTGTAATGGCTCTGGTCCTCCTGTCGTTGTCCAGTGAGGCATGAAGGCCATACCCATCCCGATGTCATTTTCCTGGAGAGGGGATACTTTTGACATCAACCCCTATGCACCCAGGCTTTCAGGATAACCCTTAATGCTGTGGAAAAAAAACTCTAAAAACATGAGTTCAAAAAAAAAATATAATTTCTCAACTATGGAAAAAATAAGGATGCAATATGAATTATATGAGGTGCTTCATGAATCTAAAGAAACAAAAGCAGCTGGGCTGTGAGTCAGCTCATCAGAAAGACACTGTGGAAGGAGAGAAAGAGATTAAGGAAGATCCCACCCAGCTAAGTTTTTTGTTTGTGCTTGCAAAAGCAGACAGATTCCTGAGATCAGGTTCAGACTGGGACAGAGTAAGGTTAGGCCTAGTTATGGTAGACTGGTAATTTTAGGGCAGGTCCCAGCCCTCTAGTTTATTGTCTGTGCCCAACAGAGGTGGGCATATCTGAATTATTTTGGAATGTTAGAAAATTGTGTGTGCTTGCTGTCTCTTAAGATTCAAGGGGCTGGGGTCACAGAATGCTGCTTTATAGGATAATCAAAAGGGAATCTGGAGTAAATGACTGGATTGATATGTAAAATAAAAGACTGGGCTTATGATCTGCAAGAGATGAACTATCCAGAGCATTTGTTTTTAGAATGGCAAGAGAGAACTGTCTTTGGAGGAGAGAGGGAGAAAGAGAGAGAGAGAGAGAGAGAGAGAGAGAGAGAGAGAGAGAGAGAACTGTCTGAAGATCTCCAGAGGAAGGAGAACAGAGAAATCTGGGAAGCTGTCTCAAGTGGAACATAGGCTTAGACCCATGATTTAAGTTTGAGTTGTTTGTGCCACTGCCAGACACCCCTTCTCTCAGAACCCCTCTCTAAGCTGAAATTGGTTTTTGGCAACTTAGCTTGTGAATTCATTATGAAACACATTCTGACATTGTAGTTTATAAAACAAAATATTTGCATGGTCATCCATGTTTCTGACATAGCACATTCATGAAAAATGTCATGGCAAATATAATTTTGAAGAAAGCAATTCTAATAGCAGAGCTCAAGACTAGAAATATGGAAGCAGAAGGGAAAAAAGCTAAATGCTACTAGAGGAAATATTAACATGGGAATTCAGAAGTCATTGTAAGTACAAAGTTTTAGAAGATCTTAATAACTGAATAATTAGTGGAGGAATTAGAATTTATCTCCAAGTAGCTAGAAAATCGATGTCACAATCAACAAGAGAGAAGTTGGAAAGAGGAACTAATTTTTAGGCTAGAATGATGTTTGACTCATGAGCTAATTCCAACAGGCCTCATAAGTGAAAGCTGTTACTTCATGGCATGAAATTAATAGCATCAATTCCAATGATGAGTCAGCTGTTCAGGGAAGAATATTTATAAAGTTGGCCATTCAGAAGCATAGGTCTGCCCTAGTTAGCACTAGTTATTGGGTATTTTATCTGCTGATGAGTGCTTTCAAATAATCATAATCATTTTCTGATTGCTTTCATCGTTCTGAGGCTTAGCTGGGTCTGTGTGGTAGGGTGTTTCACAGCGTGATGGGATTCAAGACATGCTGTTATTAAACAGAATACATTGACACGTGGAACTTTTAAAGCAAAACTGATTTTGACAGGAGGGCCAATCTGACGTTCCTTTGCCCTGTCACCTTAAGATATGTTCAAAGACCTTATGCAAGATTGTCTTTACCCAGAGGAAAGGAGCATCTTTGTCTTCAGACAAGGATGCTGAGAAGCATCTGAACACGTTTCTAAAGTTTCTCCAGGTTAGTCCCCTTAGCTCAGAATCTTCTTTTTGTTTTATACTGTTACTTTCCATTCTTTGTCAAATCTTACTGATGATCTGAATGAGAAATGTCCCCCATAGATTCATATACTTGAACATGTGGTTTCCTGTTGATAGTCTTCTTTTGGAAGGTTATGGAAGAAGTACATCACTGCAGTCAGGTTTCAAGAGTTTATAACCTGGACCCACTTCCAGTTTGCTCTTTCTGCTTTTTGTATACATGGGAAGTTGAAATGTGATCAGGCAGTTTCTCCCTCCTTCTGCTACTCTGTGTCTGCCATTATAGACTTAAACCTTTGAAGTCTTAGGCCAGTATAATCCTTCCTCAAATTGCTTCTGGTCGCAGTATTTTATTACAACAACAGAAAAATAACTAATAAAAGCCCACTATTAAAGAACATAAATTACCTGGGCAGTGGTAGTGTACACTTTTAATCCCAGCACTCAGGAGGTAGAGGCAGGTAGATCTCAGTTAATTCAAGGCCAACCTGGTCTACAGAGTGAGGCCAGAATAGCCAGGGCTACACAGAGAAACCCTGTCTCAAAAAACAAAAACAAAAACAAGCAAGCAAGCAAGCAAACAAACAAAAATAACATAAATAAACTACTTTGTGTGAGCGTTGTTTTCTGATGAAGGCTCCTCTATTGGTCACACTTATACTCCATACTCTTAGACCCGTTACTCATTTTAAGTTTTGTAATAGAGACCTCAGCCAGCAAACCTACAAGGTACAAAAATTATGGTATTTATTCTTCATGGGCTACTGTTGACCATGGCTGAAGCAGGATGCATCTGAAGGCTTGCTAAAGTGGTAGTCACTGGTTATCGGCCAGGAACTCAGATGCTGCTGTTGGCTGCAAAACTTATATGCAGTCTTCCCACACAGCTTGGACACTTTTATAGTACAGTGGTGGGGTCCAAAAGTTTTAAGAAGCCAAAGGCGGAAGAAGATGCCGTTTTTATGACCAGATCTTAAAAACCTCATAGTATCACTGCCTCTGTATTTTATTAGTGAAGGTATTCACAAAAGATTTAAGAGGAGTGGTCACAAGACCACTACTTGGTGGGAGAAGTATTACTGCTACATTATTAGAGGACCACACAGAATGAAGTCCCTTGTTTAGCTTTAGAAAACCTGCCACACACATATCTGAGCGAATATAATTCTGATTTTTTTCTTACTTCGGAGAGGTTCTAAGGATGGACAGGATCACAGACCACAGTGTGGCAAAAAGAATTGAAAGAAGGCTGAAAATCTAGTTTTGGTTTCATTGCAATTAAGCTTGCCAGGTTTGTAATTCTGAACTGTAATAACTTCCAACCCAGGAATGAAAATGTAAACTCCAAATTGTAGAATTGCTGTAATGGAATACTTCACTAAAAAGCATCCAGTACATTCCTTCAACTCCAATCTGAATTTAACACATTCCAACAAGATTTTTTTTTTTAAACCACCCTTCCTAGAATGTAGCCATACAAGGAGATTCTTCCACAGTCTTTCTTAATTGTGTTCTTCAGCATCTTCCAATAATTCCTGGACTTTAATTTATAAATGCTATCAGTAGTGGCATTCCTTTTGGCATAACACTTTAGGTATTGCTAAAACCTAGGTCTGAATCTGAAATATTCAAATACATTCTAGCAACCTCCAGGAACAAAAAACATGCTTCAAGCCAAAAATTTATCAATCCCTTCAATGCTTCTTTTAAGAATCTTAATTCAAAATATTCCAAAAACCCCTCAATTATAGGCTCGCATTAATCTCTGCTGTTAAACATAAGACTCTTGTATTGAAAAAAAAATTATGTTAAAAATTTGTCTTTTGTATATAAAAGTAAATGAGGGTAAGAGTGCTGTTAGATTTCTGCTGTTTATCCCAATTCCTATATTATCTATCAGGTGCCTCCCTTCCTACATCTGTGTTAAACCAGACCCTGGGATCTGATCTGCCATTCCACTCAGCTGCCTCCCCCTGTACCTTTGTGTTAAGTCAGGGCTAGGGCTCTCCTGTTCCTGGTTTGGAAATCACAGTTACTTAGAATTCTCTGTATATTAAGGAGAATTATACTGAGGAGGCACTTAAAGCTTTCTCAGCATAACATCATCACCCTGTCGTCATCATTATGGTTATCATCTTTATAAAATACTAAAACCAAGTATTCCTAAGAACTCTGTGCAAGGTTAGGTGGAGAGTCACTTTATGACAAGGAGGATCCAAGTAGACCAGGCACAGAAAACAAAACACAAAGCCTTAGAAGACAGCTCAGTGGGAGACAGCTTGCTATGCAAGCATAAGAACCTGAGGTCAAATTCTCAGCACCTAAGAAAAATTAGACATGGCTGCACATGTCTATAATTACAATGTTGGCAAGCAGAGACTGATAGATCCTGGGACCTCATAGGCCAGCCAGCACAGTTGATATTGTCACTCTTAGGTTCAGTCAGAGAACCTGCTTCAAGGAAATAAGTGGAACACAAATAGAGTAAGAAATCTGATACCCTTCTCTAACCTCTGCATGTGTGTGCAAGGGCACACAGACACCCCTCTGTCTTACTTAGAGTTTCATTGCTGTGAGGAGATGCCATGATCTTGACATCCCCTATAAACAAAATTATTTAATGGGGGCTGGCTTACAGTTTCAGAGTTTTAGTCCATTTTCATCATGGGAAGCTTGGCAGGATCCAGACAGATGTGGTGCTAGAGGAGGAGTTGAGAGCTACATTGTAATCTGCAGGCAGCAGGAGACTGTGTGCCACACTGGGTGGAGCTTAAGCATCTGAGACTTCAAAGGCCACCTCCATAGTGACACATTTCCTCCAATAAAGCCATACCTACTTTAATAAGGCCCACCTCCTAATAATATTATTCCCTTTAGACCAAGATTAAAGTACATGAGTCTGTGGTGAGAATTCCTATTCAAATGATCACACCCTCCAACACATACACTAATAAAACACAAGAGGAAAACATATTACAATTCATAAAAAGCTAATATTTTTAAAAAGTTCATTCTACCAAAATCACTTACTTTTCCCCAGACAACCATTTTTAGAGAAAAAAAAATAGATTTAGGGACATCTTGCCTTCATTCCATTATGAATCCACTGAGAAAGACAGAGAAACTGGGAGGGGCTTTGAGACTTGGGTATCTTGGGCATCAGCTGCTAACAGAGGCCTGTAAACTGGGATCTAAGTATGGCACTCCTTTGTTAAAATAAAGATTATGATTCTGAAGTTTTTAGATAAGCCCCAAAATAATGTTCATGTACTTGGAGAAGTGTTTGGGGGAGCATCCACGTTGCACTAAGAAGAATGCATAGATCAGGTCATAACTGAATGAACTTGGAACCACTTGTTAGTCAATGAGAAGCAATGGTAGAATCTAGCTCCTTACCAATTCCTAGCAGTGGGCTAGATAAGACTATTCATTTACTATTTATAAACGCACAGATTATATTATATCTTATTATACATGATAATTCTGCCTTAAAGAAACTTACCTCTAACAGAGAACAAATTTTACAGAGGTTTGGAAAAAAGACAACTTATTTGTGTAGCTTTTTTTTTATTCATTTATTAAGTTACTAAGAATTATTGAGGATACACTGTATCTCAGGCATTGGGGAAAAAATCAAATACTTCACCCCATTCTGGATATGTGATGAGGACTCAGGGTCAAATACAAGAGAGAGAGATTTCTAATCCATATGGCATGTTTGATAAGCTATCACTGCTAAATTCCTTTCCATATGGAAGGAAGACAGATGACTCATTATTAAGCATGAGAAGACATCGCAGTTTACAAACACATTATTGAAACTGTCAACAGTACAGGTTCAAAGTGAGAAAGAATTCCTATCCTGGTGAGCATATGACTCTGACAGATGGCATTGTCTAATAATGGAGAATGTCTAATAGCAAGAAGAAACTGGAACTCCTTTAAATATCTCAAGTGAGTAAATGAAAACATAGGTTCTTTACAAACGTCTGGATTTTCTGTCCCATTAACATTAACTTTCATTGGTTTTAAAGAACGTATCAGTCTTTCTCTTTTTCTGAAGCCTGTTAATCTATTTGTACTTTATTTTGTTTGTTTGTTTGTTTGTTTGTTTTTTGAGACCGGGTTTCTCTCTGTAGCCCTGGCTGTCCTGGAACTCACTCTATAGAACAGGCTGGCCTCAAACTCAGAAATCCGCCTGCCTCTGCCTCCCAAGTGCTGGGATTAAAGTAGTGTGCCACCACTACCCGGCCTATTTGTACTTTTGAAACATGGACAATAGTAAACACTTCTCTTCCATGGATAAGGAGAGGCTTCTATGAGAAATCTTAAAGACAGTTATGGATACTGGCTACATGATAGCATGTTTACACTGAAATGTTTATCTGAATAAGTTTTCTCAGTTCCACAACTAGCAGGTCATGAAACTCTCCAGGACTCCTGCCAGCACATATAAAAGTTTCTAGAGATGTTATGATAGAATAAAATACAATAAAATGTGTGATTCTGGACAGCTCAACTCACTTCTAGACAGGTCAGTTCTAGACAGTTCAATGCATGTCCCCCAGGCAGTGAAGCTGTAAAAAGACACTTCCTCTGTTGAGCTGTAGCCCTGGAGTTGTGGCCTGGGCTTCATATCATTGTCCGTTGCTCCCCACAAGGAAGGCTGCTGACTGCACCAGCTAGGCAGCAGTCCTAAAGACCTATTCTGGGATTTGGCACCCTGTTAGGTAATGATGACTTATTTGGCTCTGCAGACGACTTGGTGAATGCTCTCAGGGGACCAGGTCTTTTGAGCCCTGTTTAGATAGTTAATGAATGCAGGCAGGAACAAGCTGAGGCTCAATTAAGTGTGTAAAGACTATCAACAGGGCAAATGTATGAAAGGAACAACGGGGAGGATTATGTGGACCAGAGAGCAGCTACCTAGCTGCTTTCCATTTTTGCCTGGAAGGAGACGATGAGAGGCATTCTGTCTTGTCTTCCATGTTTCAAACTGCTTGTCCTCAATGTATAGGGAGTGAGCTCGCTAATGCTCGATGTCCAGCATGTAGAAATTACACTTTTCAAAGACCCCTCAGTGGACTGGCACTCTATGCTCAGGCTTCTGTGATGAGCATACTAGAGGATAATGACTTGAAAGTAGACATATTTCCTACAGTTCTGAAGATTGAAAGGCTCAGATCAAGGTGCCAACTCATCTGTTGTTTGATAATAACCATCTTCTTAATGTTCAGGTGGCTGTTACCTTTAAAATGTTTTAATAATTAACATATTCATCACTCCCTATGATGATTTCATTATGACATTTTCATATATACGTATTAGGCTTTTTGGTATATTTGTTCCCATTACCTACCCTTATTTCTCTTCTTTTTCTACTGGTCCCTTTCTACCAAAACCAGTCCCATTTCTTCTACTTACTACATATGAACACACACACACACACACACACACACACACACACACACACACACACACGATTTTAGTCTGCTTATTTTGGTTAGCAATGTGGTCTTCAATTCTATCTTTGTCCTGGATATTATATAATTTCCTTTTCCATTATGGATAAGAATTACTCTCATTGCTTATATGTACTTATATATACATTTTTTTGTTCATTTATCTATTTATGAGCATATAGTCTGACTCTATATCTTACCTATTATGAACTACTCAAGTATCTCTGCGGTATACTGACTTAATTTCCTTTGAGCGTATAACCATTGTTTTGGGGAATCACCATACTGATATGTATAGTGGCTGCTCTAATTCCTTTTCCCATGTATTCCTACCAGAATTAGTAGGTGTTTCTTTTAATGATAGCTGAGATGGCTGTCTTCTTGTTCATTCACATAACCAATCATGCTTCAGTTATGTTTCCTCTGATGTGGCCTTTGTTAATCTTATCATGAAGGCTGCACCATTATAACCTAATTACCTCTAGTATGAGAGTTTGCTAGAAGGACAGAGAGAGTATATATCTATAATCAAAGATGATTTATTTTATTAGTTTATACAATAGAGGCCATGCCAGTGAGGTGACTAGTTAAATGCCCAATCCAAGAACCTAATTGCCTCAGTAATACCAGTCTAGCACTGAGGGGCCTAAAGACTCCTAAAAAGTCACCTGTGAGAGTCCACATTGAAGAGCCAAGGAAGCAAACACCTGGTGTTAGCAAATGACGGTAGGACCTACCAAAGCACGTGTTCAAAAAGAAAGCAGGCTCATGCACGCATGCGCTGACTTCCTCCAATGTTCATATGCTTCCAAGTCTCTGGAGGTTGCCATGCATACTCAGTAAAACTCTTTCCCTGAAGTAACTGTCCCACATGTCACTCTGCTCTGGAAGTGTCCCCACAAACACACAGGTGCATTGTACCTGTGCTAGACACCTCTTAATCCAGTTAAGTGAAAAACCAAGACCATCTGTCATGTTTCCCAGGGACCCCATATCTGAATTCTTTCCAATGAGGAGTAGGACTTCAGCAAATGGATTTAGAAGAGAAGCAATGAAGCACTGAGTCCAAAGTAGTCAAGAAGCCTTTATATGTTTTTATGGAACAGGATATAAATAATGTAGGAAATTAAAACCCTTTCTAATCCAACTCTCTAAAGGGGCACAGGCTGAGTGAGAATCATAGAATCCAATTTTTAATTTCATCCTGATAATAATATTGTAAAGAAGGGCTTAGTATTCACATGTCATGGAAAATGGTTCCATAAACACAAAGTAGCTCATTTAAAAGGTAGTTAAATGATGAGACTGCAATATAAACCCCCATCTATTCTCAGTTGTTTTCCTAACCACAGAGCATTGATTTCACTGAATGCCTGGCCGGAGGAACTCTAGACCCAGTGAATGAGTTAACGACAGAAATGAGGACATTGCCTGGAAGCTCAGCCACAGCACACATTCTCCTGACACACACTCACATTCAAGCTTCCAGAGACTGTTCTGTTTATTTGTCCAGATTCCAGATATTTTAAATACTTTTTGGAGAAACAGATGGGAAACAGTGGAATGAATCAGTTTGGTTAAATAACTGCCATGGGTAAGAAGACAAACAAGCAGGGTTATTGTTTTATGTAATAATAATAATAATAATAATAATAATAATAATAATAATAATAATAATAATAAAGAATACTATCATCTATACCTTTAATATCCTATTGAGTCCTAGTAGTTTGACAAGAAACTTGTATTTTCTTGGAATATGATTGTGTACCAAGATTGAGCATGAAGCAACCGATTGTCTTTCAGTTATGCAGTTAACATGAAACCAAGAGGTTGAGCTATCTGTCCTCTTCTGACTGATATCTATTTCTCAAGCTTCTCATACAGGAAACATGAATCTACTACAAAATACTGGGTAATATAAGTGTACTGCCTCCCTCCCCATACCCCTCACTCAGGCTTGGATTCAAAATTAGATTATTTTGTTCAATGTTTTTTTTTTTTTTTTTTTAAACAGAATACTTGCCGGGTGGTGGTGGCGCACTCCCTTAATCCCAGCACTTGGGAGGCAGAGGCAGACAGATTTCTGAGTTCGAGGCCAGTCTGGTCCACAGAGTGAGTTCCAGGACAGCCAGGGCTGCACAGAGAAACCCTGTCTCGAAAAACCAAAAAGCAAACAAACAAAAAACCAAAAAAAACCCAAAACCAACAAAAACAAAACAAAACAAAACAAAACAAAACAAAACAAAAACAGAATACTTAACAAGAGTGAGATCAGAGAACACAATAGACACCTCTTGTCTCTGAAGCCCTGTGGCATCACCTTAATGAAATACTGTGACAAAGGCTGACAATTCTCTCCTTAGGAGGAAGCAGAGAGCAAACAAAGGAATATTCACAGAAAGAAGCGACTCAAAGGTACTGTCTACGTGCAGATTTCTTATTTTAGGCTGCTGTTTGTTTAGGTGCCTGAGTTGTTTATACAACTGCATCCCTGGCCTATGCAGAGCAGTCTGCACAGAAAGAGAGCAGGGAGAAGGAATGGAAAACCAACATGGCCGTTGCTCCTTGCTAAACTAATTACAGGAACATCTTAAATGAGACGTTTTGAATGTCTTCAGCAAGCCTATCAGCCATGTGTAGAGCAAAGGCTTATTTTTAAAATGATGACACTGTTCATGGAATGCTCTGTTGCTAATTTAGAATGCTTGTCCTGAGAGTTCAAGTCTTCTGCATCTGTTGCTACCTACCACATGCTTTGTTGAGGCCAAAATCCACTTGTGAAATCTCAAAGCTGGGCAGCTCCACGGGGAGCCAGCAAGGCCTGGGAGAGAGACCTTGTTGTTTATGGGTTTATTTAGACAAGGCTCTACTTTTGAAAACTACACTCTTTGAATAAGGGAACTTGTAAATCATTTTGGTGAATATTCATCCCATTCTTCTTTCTGTTGAGGGCACAGTGGGCCTGTTAGCCTTTTGAATTTGTGATTGATTATGGACTGTTAGCAGGTGCTAGGTAAATGGAGACTTTAACTCAGCTTGGTCAGTCAGGCTAGGCCTGCCATGATTGGATAAATGGAGCAGCTGTTGGCCTTTTGCCACACCTCGAATTTCAGTCAACAATGTAAAGGGAAAAGAAGCACATTTCCCACTGAGCCCCGCAGACGTTAGCTGACATCCAGATCTGTGACTGCAATATTAATGATCATTGTGATGTTATTTGAATGCTTGTTACATGGCATAATCACATTGACTGACTAACATGAATGAACTGAATGAATTGTATTACTTTGTCTCATGCTGTACAGGTATGTAAACTAACATGATCATTTAAAACTACTTCACACAAGAGTGACTTAATTAACATCAATCTGAGAAAGCAAGAGTGGGTTGGGACACAGTAGATACCAGCTTTCTCCAAATGGAGGAAAGGAAAGAACCTGGCTTAGACATCCAGGGGTGGTGGTGAGGTGTGTAAGTGAGTTGAGTTGTGCTCTTAGGTCACCCAAGTCTGTTAAAATTCTCTAGTCCAAGTTTACCTCAAAAATTGTCTAAAAAGCTTTGAATATGGGTGGCATTATAGCTCAGTTACGAGAGCACTTGCTTAGCATGCACAAAGCCCGGGGTTCAGTTCCCAGCAGTCCATAATTGGGTGTGATGGCTCACACCCACAATCCCAGCTGTGGAGATACCAGTGTGTGTTGAACATCACACTTTGATCAGTGCTGAGCTCCTGCAGTTATCATTGCTCAGGAGCTGTAGATTGGCTGTATACATTCCAAGTATGTATATATTTAACAAAAGTAACTGATAAAGAAGCCACGGATTTGAGGGCGTGTCAAGGTATGGGAAGACCAGGAGAGAGGAGGAAGAGAAACAAAGTAAATATAATACTCATTTATAAAATCCCAAATTTAAGAATCAAGCAATCAATTAATCAATCACTCAAACAAACAAACAAACACCTAAATGCTCACAAGTATTTGAAGGAAAAGAAGCCTATAAACTACTGAGGAGAATGTGATGGTGTGCAGTCATTTTGAAGATTCCTTAAGAACCTAAAATAGGTCTACGAGATGCTATTCCTGAATCCCTATCCTGGTATATACCCAAAGGTAATGAAACCAACGTGTTAAATCTATATGTCTGTGGCTACTGTCCACAACACTGTCATAGGAGCTAAGATGTGAAATTCATCTAGATGCCCATTAGTGAATATATAACAACATGGCATATCTATATAATAAAATATTGTGCAGTCATCATAAATAATTTTTATTATTTAAGTGAAAAATGGAAGTGAAGGAAGTTAAATGAGCCAAACATAGGAAAACAAGTCCTGTGTTTTTTCTCATAGAGTGGAAAGTCAAAAAAAAGTTCTCTTGACTGTATAATAATGGTTAATAGAGGATGGATAGGCATATGTAAGAGAGGGGTACATGATGGGGCTTGAATTTAATTGTTATATACTATTTATAGAATGTAATACTAGACATATTATATATATTTACATACTATTTATAGGTATGGAAATATCACATTGACATACATTTGTATGTCAATAGAAGTCAATACAAATTAATAAAAATTGTAGTAATAATGAACAATGTGTTTTTTTAAAAGAAGCTACTCTGACTAGTGCCAATGGTGGTACTAATCTATGCATATAAACATAACTATTTATGTGGCAATTTGATAGATACATTATGTCCATTGAGCAGAACAATACACTACCTTCCTGACTAGGGCCTATAACCTCCTCAGTCACAGGGCTTTGGCCAGGTTTACAGTAGCAAGTGTGGGGTCATGTAGGGTGTCTTGGTGTTTGGTGTGGCATAGGCCTCAGACCCTGACCCTAATGGGGTAACGGCAGGTGTTCGGCCACACCCCCAGAACCCAGGGTCCTGACATGCAGTCTAAGACTTCCATTTGATCTGTGCCATTCAATCATGTAGGCTATGCAGCTCCTCCCAAAGAGGTATCATCTACACAGGTAGAGGGACTACAGATCTTGGCCTCAAGAAATTTCCATATTAGTGATTACCTAAAGGCCAGAGGGTGTAGCCAATTACGTATTCTTTACCCTCCCTATTTAAGTCAGGCCCCCCGCTGATATAAGCATGTGTGTGTGTGTGTGTGTGTGTGTGTGTGTGTGTGTGTGTGTGTGTATGTGTGTGTGTGTGTGCACATCCAGATTCAACTACCATCCACCATGTCAATAAAGATCTTGGAACCTTGGACTTTCTTGTGTTATTGGGGTCTGCTGTCACGCTGCCATCCTGGAGGACTTCCCTGCATTGTAGCCACCAGGTCTCTCAAGCAAGCATGGATTTTTCTCTTGCGTGGTCTGGACCTCTAATCCAATTAGTAGATGATTACCCCATTACAAACTTGGGATGTACCAGTGGGAACTTTGCCTAATCAGTTTGTAGTGTTGCATGCTGAGTACGACTTTCGACCATTTCCTCTAGTAGCTTGCATTCCACTCTCCAGAAAAGCTTAAAAGAGCCAGCAGGAAGGAGCCTTCAATCTTGGTTTCCAGTGACCAAAGTACATGATGTCTTCAGCAACCAAGGCTTACAATCTATGTGGGGTTGGCAAATACCTGTATTGTTTGGGAGGCTTCAGAGGCTTTCCTTCAGAGGCTACTGATGTCAGTGTTGTAGCCCATTATTAATGCTGAGATTTATCAACTTATGTTTTCTGGAAACAGTCTAATGCATCCATGCAGGACACTTCCACTTAAACTGTTTGGTTTCATTAAAGTAGCTTATCCATTATCAGGTTTTCCTCTGGCTTTTAATGCATTCTTATTTTCTGTCAATCCTTTCTTCACCCTCATCTTGTCCCTACTCTCTCTCAAGTCTCTCTTTTTCTGCAGTATTTCTGCTTCCATTTTAACACCAAATATGTTCTATTATTTCACCACCTTCTCATTTTTCTCCCCTCTCATGGACTTTATTCTATACACACTCCCATCTAAATGCGCATGTAAGAAAATTAGAAGGCAGGACCCACATATGAAGGAGAACATGTAGTGTTTCTCTTTTTGACCCAGGTTGACTTACAATATGATGCTTTTCAGTTGCAGCCATTTTTATGCAAATTTCATAATTTCCCTTTTCCTTACAACTGAATAAAATATACATGCTACATTTTGATTATCCATGTACACTGAATTATAATTGTTGTTGATGTTGTTGTTTCATTTGTTGTGTTCTGTTTTCTTTATGTCTTTCTAGAAATATATTTTTACTAGGAAGTGAATTTTCTTTTATTTGGCAGGAAGATTCAGTTTTTTCCTTCCCCCACTTAATTATTGGCAGTTCCGGTCTAGCCTTTGGCATTGCACTTGTGACCCAGTTAAGGGTCAGAGATTGTGACACTGGGGTACTAGTTGGAGAAAGTAAGGCTTTTAGATTATTTAAAGTAAAGGGTGTCAGTGCTGAAGTTTGAGATGGATAAGATAGAAGAAGAGGTGGCGGTTGGGAGTGGGCAAAGGATGGCAGGGGTGGCATGTGGCTGCAGGTGTGAGGATGTAGGAAGACTATTTCAGAGATGTAGAAGAGAGAAAGGGTTTCTGTGACTTCAGGAAAGGGAGGCCCAGTCATCAGGTTCTATCACACAGTGTGATAGGAACTGAAACACTGTGGTTTAACATTTAACATACAAAGTTATAAGTAAGTATATTAAAAAATTAGGAGAGACTAAACTACTAAAACATTAGAAAAAACTGAAAACAAGACAAAATAAAAAAAAAAGCATATAACCAAAATAGGCATGCAAACTAACAAATGAACAAACATATAGGGTGGGGTTAGGTCAGAGATGGAGACAAATGGGCACAGAACAGTAGTAACCAAAAATAGAAGCTATTAGTCCAGCTGTTTCTTTCTCAGTGGAATGCTATGATTTCTCACACTCCTAAGCCTTTCCTTTGTATCAGTTCAGTCAGAGGGAGAGGAGTGGATCAGTTATCTTAAGCTCCTGTGCTTCTCACTGAGGACTTCTGTAGGGTTAGACTACTTCCTACTAGACTTTCCTGAGTTGGATGCCCTTATCTTACCCACCAGATACAAAACCACCATCTGTGAATAATGGAGTGAAGCTCCCATAGCAGCACTCTGAAGGGACGTGGGCAATGTGCCACCTGAGCATGGAGTCCACAGTATTGTACTTCCCTGTGGGTAGCTTTCCTTGGCTATCAGGCTCAGGGGTCTCTTAGGCAGTTTTGTCGTACTGCTCTTGGTCCTTACCTTGCTCTGTTCTATACTTGTTTGTTTTCCCACAGTGGAGGCTTTACCCCAAGATTCCCAGGGCTGTACCTGCATGAGGTTCAGTATGAGACAGTTGATGGTGATGCTTGGGTAGGGCAGCTGAGATGGGTGGGCTCAGTGGTAGCTTCTGAAAATGTAGTGTGGATAGATGGTAGCGAGGTGCAGGGCCAACTGCAGCTGCACACTGGTAATGGCTGGGCAACAGTGAGCAGCTGTGATGGCTGAGGCAGGCAAGTCCCAGGGATTGTTTTCAGTAAGAGTACAGGTAATGGAGAAACTCACTTGTGGTATGGCTGTTTGTTCCTACAATCCCTGGGAATTGTATCTAGGGTCTCACACGTGCCATACCACTGAGCTATAGTCCTAGCTCTGATGTCCTTTTAGTGGGTCTTTAGAGGAGGCATCAGCTTGGGCCTCAGAGTTCCTGTGGCCGATAGGATATGGCTCAGGTAGCAGCTGTGTGCCTGTGAGTGCTGAGCCCTGTTACAAAAAAAATTGTACTAACGGGCCAGTGTTTCCTAGCATGCTGTATAAGAAGTAGGTTGGCTGCATGGTACAGCAGCTGAGGTCCTCCTGCGTAGCCTACTGTGATCACTTGCTTGCTCAGACATGGTTTCTGCTTTGCTATGTTACTGGAGATCTGGGATGTTGGTTTCCATAGATTTGTTTGTTTGGCTTCAATTTTCAGTCTAATGTCAAAACAAAAAACACAGAAGATACTGGATAGGAAATTTTCTTCTAAAAATATCCTGGTAAGAGTGGAGACGAGACACATCAACTCACCTTTATAGAATTTTCAGCACTTGATGTACAAAAATGTGTCTTAGAAAAATCAGTAAATGTTCAACTATGCCAAAGAATCAAACTCAATTTATCATGATAGGTTTTCGGAACATATGTATTTATGTTAGAGCAGAATATAACACACAAGAGTAAAACTTAGAAGACTCTCGCGTCTAAGGCACCATGAGAGGAAAGTAGGCTTAGGACCAGGAAGCTCATGGCAGAGGATAAGTTAGAAAGGAGGACATATGATTTCCTCTTTCCTCAAGCTCCTTCAAGTAGGCTTATAATCAAAACTTCATACCAATTAATACCTTCTGAATCACACCATAGCTTAGTGGCTAAAACCAAGTCTTTTATGAATATTGATAAGTTTGTAAAATGAGTTGTCTGGGCATTTGGGGCTAGCATGGCTGTCCTAGGTGAGGGCAACAACCCATTGGTGCCAGATGCTGGTCAATTAGCTAGATGGCTTATCTAATCTTGGTTGGCTCCATTCCTCATCCATTCCCCCCGCCCCCCTGGAAAATGAGGTCAGCTCAGCATAGAAATATGCCTCGTCCATCCACAGGTCAAGGTAAGGCTGTTCTCATGGTACTGCTGCAGTTCCCTTGTGTAGCAACTGGGATGGAGTGATCTCATCGACTAGCCGAAGCTCATCTTCAGGCCAGCCTGGGTCCAAGGGCAGGGAAAAGACAGGAGGAGTCATTACCTCTCGATTGCATGATCTATCAATCAAGCCATACCAGGAGACCACTTTTTGCAGTCAATCAACTACAGGTTAATTAATTTAACCTTACCTGCCATCCATTGTGCCTGGCCTAGTGCCAGTGTAGTCCCGGTAGATAAAGAATAATTGATCTTTGACCCCTTAGTGAAGGCTAGGTAATGAAAACACCTGTTTTTTTAGGATACTTTTGGCGATTCAGGGTCAGAGTTTTCAACCGTTGTCCAGAAAAGTATAGTCCTTAAAGTAGATATTCTAGCTTCTATTTAAAAGTCACATTAAAAAGTCACACAGAAATTCAGAGGCAATGTAGGGTGCATAAATTAAAATTGGCTTTGGTGAGAATAATTGACTTCTCAGAGGTGCGGCCAACAGGGAACTGTCAGGATAGATGAGTTTTTACACGTCTCAGAGAGAAACTGGAGCTCTTAGTGCTAAATTTAACTCAGAAGGATATCATACATACATCTGACAGCTTGAAGGTCTTCAGTGTATAGGAATCTTTGCCATCTCTGCCTGATGTCTTTCTAATTGCTATTTCAACTGAGATATGTGAGTGAGGGGGCCCAAGTATCCCCAAATAACACACAGGCCACTTCATTTTTAGACTTTGATTAGCTACTTTCTCCCAGGAGATTGACAGGGAAAAAAAAAAGTTATCCAGTGGTAGGGTTTTGAGGTGGGGAGCCACAAAGGTGTTCTTAGGGAAAATAGTTGAAACATTTCAAACAAAACAAAGCAAATGAAACACCCAAAATGAAACACCCAAAACCGAGTAACTTGGACATAACCATGATTATGCTTGATAAAACAGGAAGGAAGAAACAACACAATACTGAGCGGTCACTAGACTGGAATCTAAGAGAGGGTTGGCAAGCATGTAAGCAAAGAGCTGAGGCCAGTTTGGTCTCATCTGTCCAAGCACTTTAAAGCATCAGTTTTGAAGGACTCATAATAAGACAAGTAAAAACGAAAGTCTGTGAGTCCACTCACATCGGAGACTATAACAAGCAATTAAGTTGGTACTCCACAGATTCAACATTAGCATACAGGAAAAGCACAAGTAATTCCATGTAGCACTATTTTGTTGTGAGTGATTTAGAGAATTCCCCAGTCTAGGGCCTTATGCATTAGTAAATAAGCACCCCCCCACCCCACCGAACTGTCTTTAATTTAGTTTTTAATTTTGAGACATGGTCTCACTAAGTTGCCCAGGCAGGTCTTGAACTTGTGACTGCCCCTGCTTCAACCTCCTGAATATCTGTGATTACAGATTTGCACCATTGGGCCCAGTGTAAAAAGGAATACATGTGGGTATTGAGTAAGGCATTATGACCAACACTTCAGTATCAGTGGTCAACAGAAGGACATTAGGGAGCTTTTTCTTCATGATAAATTCTCCCTGGAAAATATTAGATATTTTAAAACTATAAAGCTTCTTACATTGGAAGAATTCTTGTCCTGGATTTAGGAATGGGAAATGCCCTTAGGTTAGGGAGTGGAGATTTTGGCCCATTTTCTGAGGGTCCCAGTTCATCTTCTTCTTGCTGTGATTTTTTCCTTCACAGAGAAGTCTTTAGCAGGGGTATAAATATCTTCAATAGTTCAGAAGTCTTTGGTAAAGTGTGAATTCTTTTTATAAAAATAAACAGTTTGTTTTTGAATATTTACTGACTAAAAGTCAAAAACACAAGCTCTCAGTAGACGATTTTCAGTAACAAATCAGTTCCAGGAAACTTAAGTAGTGTCAAGATACAGTACTGAGGGGTTGGGGGTGGGGCATCCTTGTTTTCAATGTCACCTTTCCCTGCAGGCCTCTGTTGCGCTGCCTGGGCACTGCTCTGGTCCACTTCTAGGCTGTAGTTCTCTCTGCTTCTTCTGTGTCAGCCTCAGGAACACCGGTGTTTTTCTGTTGTTTTCAGGCCACATCAAGATACATGGATTTCTTACCACAATCTCAGAGTTATTTGCTGATGTTAGTTACGCTCTCTCTGGGGTCCTATTATTTTCTTGTTGCTTTACAAGAGGAGGCAAAAATTGCTCTCTTGTATTTGCAATCTTACTGCTCTTCACATCTCAAATTTAAACAATTCCGTCATGACCTCATGCCATTTAAACTTTGTGTCCATTGTATGAGCCCTCTGCATCCCTCTGAGTGACTGAAAAACTCTGGGAAACAGATTACATACCTCAAGTCATCCTCCTTGCTGCATCAATCCCTGAGATGTGGATTCTGAATTAATGA
Organism: Rhabdomys pumilio; assembly: GCA_030674055.1. NCBI lineage: Eukaryota > Metazoa > Chordata > Mammalia > Rodentia > Muridae > Rhabdomys > Rhabdomys pumilio. The sequence goes on along the minus strand of JANHMN010000002.1, from coordinate 198,252,259 downwards.
CAGGTTAGGTAGAGAAAATATTTGGGGGTAAAGCAGCATAATGTTTGAGATTTTAAAGCTGCTAAGCTTCTTATGTTGGAAATATTGTCCTTAGTTTAGATGTGGTGCGCCTATATGGGGCCCATGCTTTGAAAGCTCCGTTCTAGGATTCCTCTGGCTATGTTTTCTCTACAGGAAAGCATCTTCTAAACACGGGACATGGGCTAACCTGGGGGCAATAGCCCCCTTTTCTGCTGGTGTGTCAGTTTAGAACGCCTTTTCCAAATATCTGAAGTCCAATTCCAGGTCTCCCCATGCCTCTACCCTGGATCTATTCCCTAAAAATCAGCCAAACTGAAATTATCTTCACTGTGAAGTCTCATAACTGGGCAAAGGTCAATTGTATGCTTAACAACTGATGAATTATATTCACAGTTTTCTATTTTATAGGTAGTTTTTAAAACCAGAGACCTGCTATAGATGCGGTGGCACGTTTCATGATGTGTTGGGAGCTAAGATAAAGAAATTTCCAGATAAAATGTTTCCTCTACTTATAGGATCATTTTATTCTCTGGAGGGGGGTTGGCCAAAGTGTGCAATAGACTGGAAGTGCTTTATCTATGGCAATCACATACAACAAAAGAATAGCTAATGCCTTGCAGAAATCCACAATTAGTGACCAGCTTCTCCAAGTCTTGGTGGGTTAACTATTTAAAAGATGCTAAAATAAAGGAAAAAATAGAATCAGAACTTGGAACTGAGAAAATTTTTATGGTCATATGTTTTCAATTACATAAAGTAGAGAAAGAAAAAAAGAAAGGAGAGAAAGAAAAAGGAAAGTAGGAAAGAAAGAAAGAGTCATTTTTTACAAGTCCTTTTTAGTGTATTGTGAGTCAACCTAGCATGCCTAATTTTACAGAGTTAGTAAAAATACTAATCTCTTAAATCAGCTACTTGGACTCATAAACCATATGTGGAACATTGGCTTCATTTAGGTTAAAAAACTTGGGGGTTGCCCTTTGCTATATGAAGGGAGGGATCAACGAAGGAAGCAACTCTAACAGGACTGAGAGATGTAACATGTCAGTTGATGCAGAAGACCCTAATACAAGTCTGAGGTGGATATGGAAGCATGCATGTGTACCTATGCACACCTGCATAGCAATAGTGCTTCAGTGATGAAAGGACAACTATCTCTTCCTTCTTTGATGTTGTGTTAGGGTAGAGACACAAATTGATTCATTTTTATAGAGTAACCTGAACAATAGGCTTATCTGGACACTATTGTTACCAAGAAACTGTCATTGTATCCTATGCGAGAACCCATGCTTGAAGCAGAGTTTATTACGTTTGTGTTGATCAAATGTATGGCTGGGGAAATGTACAAGAGCATTTAAAGTTTGTCTTTGGGCGATTCTATTGCTGCCTTGTTATTGTGCAGCTTTGGGGGTCTGGATTGGGTGACACTAGAACATCTGGGAAAGAAAAAAATGATAATCCTGAAGAGCTTATAGAATTGTTGGAAGAGCAAAAGAAAAGAGCCTTAAAAAGGCCTAGGAGACAAAAGCCTGCACAGATTAGTATTGGGAAGAAGAGGGATGCAGGCCCTTTATCTATGGCAATCACATACAACAAAAGAAAGAAATGCAGAAAGTAGTTTTAAGAGACTCTCTCAGGAATCAAATCCTATTTGGCCTTTCCTATAGCGATATCAGTACACATTTATCTCCTCTTTTCAGTCATTTTTCCCAGCCTTGGGCTATTGTTGCTTTGAATATAATGATGCTGGATATGGGGCTTTCTGTTGGTTTTCAATAAACTCACATGCAACCTCAGGTTCTTATGAACTAGGTGGCCCTTATAGAAAAGAAGGAAGGAAATTGTGTTATTTGTTTGATCCTAAGATTCTTTTTTCTTTATCTGAAGCAGGATGCACTTTCATATTTGACAAGGAATCGTAGTTTGTCAAGATTTTTTTTTTTTTGTTATTTAGGACATTTCTTATCGGCAGCTCGAATTTCTTGACAGTGGAAATTGGGTAACATGTTATGCAATGCACTTTAACTTTTAAAGGTCATTTAATCAATATTTCCATTCGCTTTTCTGTAATAAATTTTCTCCCATAGGAAAAAAATGAAATCATAGTGAATCACCAAGTACTGTGCACCTTGTTTGTAAGAGAAAAAAAAAATGAAAAATCTGGGGAAATAAACTTCTGATATTTCATTAAAAAAATACAGACAATAACTTTGTAAATCCACACATTTGTGCTGTTGTCAAGTGATCAGAGAAGCTTCATTTTGCTGTGGGCAGAGTTTAACGCAGATTGTCCAATTTGCTGAGAGTAAGGTCCTGTAAGTGTTTAACTGTAGATGGGGACTCTACATTCATCCCCCCATCTCTTTCGAGACTCAAGAAACACCATGGATGAAGAAGGGTCTGGTTAAGTGCTGTCCTTTGGGCATGACAAGAGTACCGTACACACAAACTCACCCTAGCTCTATTTACTTGCATAAGATGGATACAAGACGAAGTAAGTTGAATTTCAAGCATGGAGTTGGCACTGCGCCCCCATTTTTTGCTGAGGAGCTATTGGCAGTTGATGTCTGCTGGGGATGGAGAGTTACTTGCCTTTGGGAAGTGATCACCTGTAGCCAGCCTGTGACCTATAAGCTAATGCCACAACCATGCCCAACTGGGCACCATTAATTGAAATCAGCGGATTATTTTTTAAAAAAAGGCTATATGTGTGGCATGCTTTTGGAGGGAATATGTCAAAGCTGAAAGGAAGGGGTAGGGACACATATGAGTAAGATATGTTGTGTAGATGTATGAAATTTTCAAAGAATAAAAAAATAAAAGAGAATTATTGGAATTATTTACTTAAGTATCTACTTTGTTTTATCAGCTCCAAGAAGGATGCACACTGGGAGAGCTTTTTCTAGATAAGATTTTCGAATGGACAAGCGTAACTGAGACTTGGGTCAGATTCATGAAAGCAGACCCCAATTTTAAAACAAATTTCAACACAATTAAAAACAAACAAGTGACTTATTAATAGATATGTCTTCAAAGAAGATGTTCAAGCAATTGTAATGTCTAACACTATCAGTCACTTTGATGCAAATCAAAGCCACAGTGAAATACTTTATGTTGACACTCTGGTATTGACTACAAAGACAGAAAACAAGAAAGGAAAGTAAGCATGTCCTCGTCTACTTTGGAAGAAGTTTGGTAGATCCTAAATAGTAAAACATAAACTTAACACTTTGACTGGGTAACTCCACTACTTGGTAGACACACAAGACAACAGAAAATACATACAAACAGTTATCCAAATGCCCCTAACAGTACAATTTGAAGCAACTAGACGGTAGAATCAAACTACCTGTCATTGAAGTGTGAATGAAGAACACGTAAACCCAAGGGGCTGGAGAGTTGGCTCCATAGTTTAGAGCATGTCCTGCTCTTCTAGAGGACTGGAGTTAGATTCTTGGTACTCATCTCTGGTAGAAGCTAACAGCCATCTGTTACTCCAGCTTCCAGGAATCTGATGTGACTGCATACATGTGGCAAATACTCACACATAAACATGTAAGTAAGAGCCAGAAAAACAAAAAATTTTAAAATGACATGTACCCTTCTGTGAAATATTCGATTGTTCAAAAAATGAAGCCTTAGATATATGCTACAACTTTATACAACTCATGAAAACTCTATGCTAAATAAAAGCAACCAAACAGTAGAACACAAATATAGGATCTAATTGTGTAAAATGTACAGAAATGTTCAAGGAGATAGAAAGTAGATACGTGGTTGTGAGAAAAGGAAATGGAGAGATACCAGGAAGAGGTTGCTCGTGGGTACCAAGTTTCTTTTGGGGTGAAGAAAATACAGTGGAGTTAAGAATAATGGTTAATGAGAAACTCAGCAACTACACTAAAAACTAACGAAGTGTGTACTATGAAACAGTGAACTTTATGGTATGCAAATCACACTCAATAAAGATATTATAGAAACATGAATATTCAGAGAGAGATGGAGTGACTGGACACAATAGCACTGGTTAAGAAGAATTACTGACCTTTGACAAAGTCCAATACCCCTTTATGATAAAATTTTGGTGAGTTTAGGGATACAAGGGGCCTCAACAAAATAAAGGCAGTTTATAGCAAGCCCATAGTCAACATCATTAAATGGAAAGAAACTCAAAGCAAGTTTACTAAAATCAGGAACAAGACAAGGTTGCCCAATCGAATACATATTTGATATAGAACCTAAAATCTTAGCTATAGCAATAAGACAGCTGAAGGAGATCAAGAGGATGCAAATTAGAAAGGAGGAAGTTGATGTACCTTTATTTTTGGATGATACTATACATAAGTGACCCAAAAATTCCACCAGAAAACTCCTAGCCAGCTGATAAACACTTTTAGCAAAGTAGCCCTATACAAAATTAATTTAAAAAGACTCATTAGATTTTCTATATACAAATGACAGACTGAAAAAGAAATCAGGAGAAGAAACACCATATATACAACAGTAACAAAAATGTAAAATATCTTGAGATAAATCTAGCCAAGTAAGTGAAAGAATTGTATGATTTTTTTTTTAAAAAAATCCATCAAGTCATTGAAAAAAAATAAAGGCTCCCATGCTCCTGTATAGGAAGGATTAATTTACTAAAAATGGTCATTCTACCAATAACAATCTACAGATTCAATGAAAATCCCATCAAAATTCCAACACAGTTTTCATGGATCTTGAAAAGACAATTTTCAGCTTTATATGGAAACACACACACACACACACACACACACACACACACACACACACAGAATGGCTCAAACAATCCTGAATAACAAAAGAATTATTTGTGATATCACAAGTATGGATTTCAAGTAGTACTATAAAGCTATAGTAATAAAAACAGCATGGTATTGGCATAAAAACATGGAATGGAATGGAATTGAATACCCAGACAGGAATCCATACACCCATGAACACCTGTTTTTGATAAAGAAGCCAGAAACATACACTTGGAAAAAGTTAGCATCTTCAACAAATGGTGCTTGTCAAACTGGATGGCTGCATGTAGAAGAAGAATCCAAGTAGATCCATAATTATCACCCTGAACAAATATCAACTCCAAATGGATCAATGACCTCAACATAAAACCAGATACACTGATAGAAGAGAAGTGGGAAATAGGCTTAAACTCATTTATACAAAAAAAAAAAAAAAAAAAGACATTCTTCTGTACAGAACACCACTAGTACAGGCACTATGATCAACAATCAATACATAGGATATCACAAAACTGAGACACTTCTGCATGTCAAAGGACACTGCAATTCTGACAAAGCATAGCCTACAAAATGGGAAAGGATTTTTATCAACTACACATCCAATAGAATACTAATATCCAAAATATATAAAGAACTCAGGAAGCTAAATATCAAGAAAACAAACAATCCAATTTAAAAATGAGACATATGTCTAAACAGAATTCTCAATAGAGGAAGCTCAAGTGTCTGAGAAACACTTAAGGGAATGCTCAACATCCTTAGCCATCAAGGAAATATAAATCAAAACTACTTTGATTTATATTTGAGATTTTATCTTATGCCTGTCAGAATGGCTACAATCAATGAGACTAGTAACAGCACATGCTGGCAAGAATGTAGAATAGAGGAACATTCACCCATTGCTAGTGGGAGTGCAAACTTATACATCCACTATGGAAATCAGTGTGGCAGGTCCTCAGGAAGATGGGAATTGATCTACCTCAAGATTCAGCTGTACCACTCTTGGGCATATACCCAAAGGATGCTTTAGCCTACAGCAAAGTGCCTACTTGCTCAACCATGTTCATTGCTGCTCCATCTATAGTAGCCAGAAATTGGAAACAACCTACATGTCCTTCAACAGAAGAAGTGGATAAAGAAAGTGTGGTACATTTGTAATTCAGTATTATTCCACAGTTAAAATGACATTGTCAAATTCACAAGCAAATGGATGGAACTAGAAAAAAATCATTGTGAATGATGTAACCTAGACTCAAAAAGACAAATATGGCATGCATTTGCTTATATGTGGATATTAGTTAATAAGTCAATGACAACCAAGATATAATCCATAGAATCATAGAGCACAGGTATAGTGTAAGAGACTACAGGATACACATAGACCTCATTAGGAAAGGGAAATAGCATAGGTAATTATGGATGGATTGGGGGTGGGGACTGGAACAGGAAGTTCAAGTGGAGAGGAATAGAGAACAGAATATAGGGAGAGACAGTTAGAATTAAGGGTTATTTGAAGAGTAGCATGGAAACCTAATAAAGTAGAAATTTCCTAAAATATATACACATATGAAGACAATCTAAGTGAAATAATGGGAGACTCAAGAATCTCAACTGGCCATTTCTTGTCACCAAACAAAGCTTCCAGTAGTAGGACTAGGTTACATCTTATTGAGTTGGCCAAAGAGGTCCTGTGGGAATTCCCTGTGATAAAATGTCTCCTAGTGATAGTCTGCCATACTCGTAGATCAATGCCATGTTCACCCATCATCAGAGAAGCTCCCTCCTGCAACAGATGGGAATACAGACAGACATTATGGTGAGAGAGAGAGGAAGAGGGAGAGGGAGAGGGAGAGGGAGAGGGAGAGGGAGAGGGAGAGGGAGAGGGAGAGGGAGAGGGAGAGGGAGAGAGACTTTGGAATACTCAGTCCTAAATTGAATTCTCCATTAAATCCCTCCCCTCAGAACTCAGGAAACCTCTTGACAGAAGGAGATGAAAGAACTTAAGAGCCAGAGGGAATGGAGGACACCATGAAAACAAGGCCCTCTAAATGAACATGAGCAAAGCTCATATGAACTCACAGAGACTGGGGGAGCATGCATAGAACCTGCACAGGACTGTACCAGGTCCTCGGTATATCTATTATGGCTTCCAGTTTAGTGTTTTTAATGGGATTATTGAATGTGGCAATGAGTGGGTCTCTGATTCTTGTGCCATCTCTTGGCTTCTTTTCCTTCTGTGGGTTTGTGTTGTCAAGAGTTGATGTGACAGTTGTTTTATTTTACTGTATCTTATATTTTATTATTACCTTGTAGAAGTCCTTTCTTTTCTAATCAGAAACAGAGATGCAGTGTGTTAGGATGGAAGGGGAGGTGGAAGAAACAACAGTCAGGATACATTAAGCGAGAAATCAGTCTACTGTCAATAAAAATAGGAAATAAAAATGAGGGAGGCTCTTGAGGTTTTGCTTGAGACAAGAGGTTGGCTGGTACCCCTGAGCATGAAATGAACATAATTTTTCCAACCAATGTCTCAGACTCAGTAACCAGAGACTGACCTTCTACCAGAAAATATTCTGTGTTTGAAGGTTACTGCCTTGACTCAAAGATACCATGGAATTAACACAGGTTTTGATCATTGATAAAGAAAGTATACACAGTGACACAGATTTTAGTCTTTTCAAACAAACAAAAAGAAAATGTTTGCTGTATTTTAGCATTTTGCTAACTCAGGAAGTAGAGAAGCATTGATGTTTGAGTGGATGCTGTCTCTTATTTAAATAGGAGTTGTTTGCTTTTTTTTTACCTTTAAGATAATAGCTAGATGGAGAAATTAACATATTCACCACAAACGCAATATTATTCATCCTCTGAGCACATGTGGTAAGTGGGAGGATTGACTTGTGAGGCACAGCATCTTCCCGAGACAGAGGCATTTAAGAGGAGAAGGAAAAGGATACTCCAGGAGGTTAGGGTAGAACATTTGGAGCGCATTAAGTGATATGGTGCCTGAGGCTAGAGGGAGATGGATAGGACATTGCTAACTAGGGGTGTCTGGTGGAAGCACCGAGTTTAAGATCTCAGACATCCACCGACAGCTTAGTCTTTATCACAGAGACACTGGAGATCATTTAAAGGCTTTCCATCTCCTTTGGACTTTGACATTGCTAGTCAAGCTATAGCATGGGGAATGGGTTAGATGACTGACAATGGACTATGAGAACTTGGGCAGGTGGGAGGTGATGGTGGCTCCACTCATGAATGGGCACAGTGACAGAAAACAAACAAGCATGAGTTATCATGAGTCAATCAAAACTGACTATTCTGAATTGAAAATTTCTTGGGAAGGAATAAGAGAGAAGATATATCAAAAACAATGTTGGATTCAAGAATGTGGGTTGGTTGGTAGTGCTTGCTCTGGCATTCACAAAACCCTTGGTTTGATGACTAGTACTACATATACTTGTGGTTGTAAACCCTTTAGATTATAATCTTGGGGGGTGGAAGCAGGATGATGAGACAGTTGAGGCTATCCTTCCTCACACAGAGAGTTTGAGTCTAGCCTGAATACATGAAATCCTCAGTTGAATAAAAAAACACAAAACAATAACACAACAAAAACCAAAACAAACCACCAATGTCAATGTTCTCCCTTGGGTAACTGAAGTAATAGTTCTCTTTTCACTGGTGAAGAAAACAAAGAAGTTGGAAAGCCATATTCTGGATGCACTCTGCATATGTAGACTGTATTGGCTAAAGACAGTTTTGTGATTACTGTTATTTTTTCCCCCTAACTCTTATGTTCTTCAGGGACCAAAACTCTGGCCTACATGGGGTATGCCTACATTGTTCCTCACTGTGAATCTGGGAAAGAGCTTGTGACAGCACCAATGTATACAGTGTGCAAGAGCACATATGACTTGAACGTGTAGTTGTAAAAATGTTTCACCGTTCCTTTATGGATGTCTCAGAAGACTTACTTTTGGATTCCAGCTCCTTCATTGTAAGAAAGCTCAGCTTATGGTGAAGGCACTACGGTCTTCTAGCCCAGAGCTGCAAAGTCTCCCAGCTGATGCATCACTCCATACATGGGTGTCAAAAGTCAAGTCCCAAGGCTCTTTCCCAGGCATTGAAGGTAGATAGAGGCAGGCCATTCTCAACTCTGCTGTATTTGAATTCCTATCTCTGTCCCCTAAGTCCATGACAAACAAGAGATCATTTGGAGTCACCTACTGCATAGCAATAGACAACTGGTATGCTGCATTTGGGGTGCCTTCGTCACACGGACAGAGAACTCACATGTACATTCCCTTTCCTACCAATGTTGCAAACTACGTAGTTCATTAAAAAGCTTGTAAGTTTCACCATCTGTTCTTCCCAATTCCATGATTTGTCAAGAACATTTGCTTTGCCTTTCTTAGGTTAGGAAGAAAGGGAGAGAGAAAGGGATGCCCAAGAGAAAGGAAGAGGAGTCTCCATCATGGGGGAGTAACAAGTGACAAGCTGCTCCTGAAGGGAGGAGGTGGGACAATAGCAGTCACAGCTGTGTCCTCTGCACAGCACCATGGGGTCTGGTCTGCCTGGGCACTGGTGTGTTGTGTAAGGTGTGCATTACACACTGATGACTGGCATTCTGATTATTGTCACTGACCTCCCTGTAAAGTGGGGCCTGACTCTAAGAAGGTTCAGCTGGACTGTGTTAAGAAATTTTTATTGTTTCCTTTGGACAATTTTTGTGTGATGAAAGCACATAAAATTACAAGTGGAAGAAACATCATGCCACAAAATTGCATAGAATGATTACAAAAATGTGAAATACACATTTTAAATAATCTGAGATAGAAGAACCCAAATATGTACATTTTAAGAGCATGAAATGCTTTGCCCCCCTCTCTCTTTCTCTTCCTAAAAGGTGGGAATCACAATGTTCAGTCCATTACAAACAGTATTAACACAGTGCACAAAGGCAACATTAAATTCAAAGGAATGCAAGCAATGGCCCTTTCTTTTGTAACTTAATTAATGACTGCTTATCTATCACAGGAGTATTAATTAATGTATGGTGGTACAGAAATGTTAAAAACCAAAGCACATGGCATGTCAATAGAATTTTGAACACTGATTTACACGGCCCAGCCACGTTATTCTCAGTAGTTTAAAGGTGTCAGGGATACAGTCTAATTTAATGCATGACTCTACTCTCTATTATAGGAAAAAACCACAGTACTGAATTTCACACATTTAACGAAGAACAAGGCAAATACATAAAGGCACAAAACTGCACATCATACAGACCCCTTTTCTTTACCTTTGTCTATCTTCAAGTAATATTAATATTATCAATGGATAGTATCATGGTAGTAGTTTCGATGATGCAAGATGCACAGTGTTACACACGACCTCACAACTGCAAAAAGTGTCACTGTACAGATATAAAAAATGTGATTACAGTAAATGACCAAATACAAAACGTTGTAAAATGACTAGAATCACCAAGATAATGAAGTCCAACTACCAAAACAGGATTGGAAAGTCAAGGTTATTCAACCTCAGTCACTATCTGGACTATGATGAAATCCAAAGTTATGCAATAACCACCACTGTGTTTGGTTTCGAATCCTGTTATTCTGTTCATTCTTCTCCAATTTTCAACAGTCAGTAACTGCGATTGTAAAATGCAGCATTCCATTTGGACCGTTCTCACTTCCTTCTGAGTAATGCCTTTCCTTCAAAGTGCAAAAGTCAAATGGTTCACGAGAGATCTCTCTTCTGAGGAAGGTAAGCTTTACTAAGTGACTAATGAATACTCTTGATCCTTCAGATAAAATGCAATCATGTCTGAAGGAGATATGATTTTCCCCTTGTGTCTCAGTAGGTGTGTGTGTGTGTGTGTGTGTGTGTGTAATCAAATACTTTCATGGTGTCTAAAGCAAGCCTTCATTTTGATTAAAACTTAATTATGGTCCTAGTTATTGCTTAAAGTTAAATAAAATCATTTTCAAAAAAATATTAAATTCTTGAAACAAAAATTTCAGGACACAATTGTTGTTTTTGCTTTACTAAATTATAAGCAGACAGGTTCACTTTAAAATAAAATGAAGCCAGGACATTGTCGTTGCTGGGTTTTAATGTTCATTGTCCCACTCTCCAAACCATATTTTTCTATATAATATTATTTCTTAAGACATTTTAATAATGATTTTATTAGCTTTAGCATGATATAATTTGTTTCTCTTATTTGCCTTAGACTAAAATAAGAATTAAAAAAGACATAACTAAGTAAAGTAAATATACAAACTAAAATATAACCAGAGCTTTATCATTACCAGAATAAAACTGAAATTATTTAGTTAAAATTTATTGAAGATAGTAGTAATACATTTGCACTCTATTTCCTATGCATTTTTGCATATTCTGACCATTAAAACAAGCTCAAAGTCTGATACTTAAAATCCAATTTTTGATCCTCTGGAATTTTTTAGTAAATTCATTTTCTAAATTCTAAGACTACCTCAAGTTGCATCAATGACTCCATAAACTGATTCTTAGCATTTCCATATAATTTAATTATCCATATAACATATATTGGACCCATTTCTTCTCTGTCCATGTATCCCTGAACTTGCTTTTAAATCTTATGGAAGAGATTTGGGTCACTGCCAATTAATAAACACACATGTACACTCATGCGTATGTATGTGTGTGCACTTATATGGCTGGGTGCATACATGTACTATATACATGGAGATAATGTGTATCATTTATACATGTGCATTTAGATAAATATTCTATCTTCCTTTCTACAGTAAAAATAAATGAAGCACAAAAAACATCTGACAATAAACTAGCCCACTGGATCCTGTTCAGTCTGGCTGAAATCTTGACTCAACAGAACAGAACTGTTGTAGCTGTTTGACAGCTTTAGGTCAACAACTGATAGATACCCAAAGGTGTACAGCCAAATATACAACCCATATTGCTAATCATGAAATGGCTTCACTGGGAAATGATACAATCATGTGATTTTATCTTTTTTTTTTTTTTTTTATAAAAGAAACCAGCTTATATGAGTCACTATGGTATCTAATAAAGCCATGTCAATAGCAAATACAGATGCCTCTGTGATAAATAAATTAGCAAACGGCAAGCCACCAGTGCCTGCAAAGCAAAGGATGAAACAATTCACTATACACATTAACTTGAAAACATGGAATTGCGGGGCAGTTAGGGAAACGATGCTCAAAGTGGAATGTTCCATAGTGTTAAATGGTCCTGCGCACTTCTCAAACGAATCCTTTAACTTTGAAATACTGTACACCAGGGCTTCAAATGAAGACACAAGCTCTAGTTTTCTTCAAAGAAGACACTGTCCTTCATTACATATTCCATGGAGCCTGGGAGCTGCCTGCTTTTAATTTACTATTGGAAGGAAAAGAAAAATTCTGCATACATGCACCCTCCTCTCTAAGACTGGCAATAGTTTCCACATGACACATGGGACCAGGGTATGGGACCTTCACACGGATCCTTCTGGAACTCTCCCTTTGGTGTGGATTTCAGGCGAAGGGATGTTTCTCAGGAAGATGGCGGGCAGTGATCGTTGTCATTAGAGTCCGAGAGAGCTCAAGCAGCCGTGCATCTGGAAGGCCTGGCAGGGACATCACAGAGGAGTATCAAACTCTTTTCCTGGGATCTCTCCTTCTACCTCCTCACTGGAGGGAGACTTGAGGTTCACCTTTGCAGCGTCTGAGGCCAGGGAGGGAGGGGCAGAGCTGTGATTGCTGTCCTCACTGATCTTCCCTTTCATGGCTTCCTGGACAAACTCCAGAATCTCCAGGGGCAGTCTTTTGAACTTGTCTTGGTATTCTTGTTCCAGCTCCGTCTGCAGCTGAGAGATATTAAGAGAGGAAAAAAGTTGAAGTCGGTTCATATTTCTCAACTCACCCATACAGAAACTCCTACCCAAAGATGTCTGAAGGGCACGGAAAGGATAAATGGACTTATACCATTCACTGGCCAGTCACAGTGCAGATGAGTAACGGCTTAGTAGGACATACCATTTGTTCCCAGCTGAAAAATCAAGTTGCGGTCATGTGATGTAACAAGCCTAAGGACTTGGATGAAGACAAATAAACGCAACTGTAAACACACTCACACACACTTGGGAATGTTTACAGAAGTAGTATATAATGATTGAAAGTCGTACACTCAGGGATTGAATAGTATCAACAGCCGGGCTTCAGCTTGAGGCTGGGAAACTAAGACTGAGGGTTCTTAGTTTGTTTATCCAGTTAGTATTTTGGAGTTTTACAGGACCTCTTACATGTGAAGCAAACTCTCTCCCACTGATCAATATCTCAAATCCATGGGTGCCTTTAAAGCAGTGGTTCTCAACCTTCCTTATGCTGAGACTTTAACACAGTTCCTCATGTTCTGGTGACCTCCTTCACCCCAAATATATAATTGCTTCATAGCAACTTGATGACTGTGATTTTGCTACTGTTAACTGTAATGTAACTATCTGATACACAGGACATCTAAGATACCACCCGGTGGTGAAAAGGTTTTTGCCGAGCAAAGGGCTCGGGACCTACAGGTTGAGAACTGCTGCTTTAAAGAGAAGCTTGGTGAGGTTTTTCTAATGAACCCCACTCATGTACAACATTAACTTCTGCTATGAATTCTTTTTTAAATCACTCCCTTATTTCCTTTCTCACTGTCATTTTTATTTGTCTTTTAAAGTGCTACAGTTACCTTTTAAATGTCTTCTATTTTGTTTGTTTTACGCCTTGGAAAATTGCAAGACCTTTTTAATGTCAAGGAACTCTTCACATACAGACACACAGCTGCCTTGGCTATAAAGTGGCTGTAAAGTACTTTCTCGTGCAGAAGTGCAGGAAGCGGTGAAGGCTGCTTACAAGAAGCCTCTATGGTCTGAGCCCAAAGGAAACTCCAGATTTAAAATATCCTGAAGACAACGATCTGTTGCTACCCTGATTAGCCTCGAGGCAACTCCTTTTAATAGCACCTGAGGCAGGAGGATCACCATGGGTACAAGGGTAGCCTGAGCTACATAGTGTGTTAAAAAAAAAACAACAAAATACAGACAAATAAAACCCACAAAGTTCTTACAATCTGACAGTGATTTTGGTGCTTGTCTGCCTTCTGATGTGCACAGAGCATGTGGGGGCTTGGCCTTGATGCTCGGGAGGTGGGGGTGGGCCTAGCCTCTGCATTCTCAGCTGTTCTGCACGATGCCAATACTGCTAGCCAGCTCTTATTCCTTACTCTGATTAGTTTCTCTTTAAGGCCCCAGTTCTACTTTGGTCACATCCTGGCCATATACCCTCCATCTGCTACAACAGGTGAAGTCCCTCAGGTTTGGGCTTGACTCTGGGGACCTTCTACTGTGAACTCAGTCCTCAGGGCTACTGCCCTGGTGAGTCTGAACCTCTTTTCTGAACATTGCTAGCCATTTGACAGCATCTAATAGCTCAACTCCTTCACTGTCTCTTTAGGTCTGAGATAGTCTGCCAAGTCTTAGCTATTTAGTCTCTGGATCTATGTGTAATCAGCTCTGCAACTCTAAAACTCTCAAAGTTTTGAAATACATAAAGTTCCAGTATATCTATGACAAACTCTGCAAGAATGACAGTTATTTGCGGTCCTTGTGTGGTCTCCTTCCTGTGCTCTCCCCTCTGCACTGTATTGTAGAAAGGTTAATTTCTCTAGAGTATGGACCAGGCCTTCCTGAAGTGTTGCATGCTATACACAGTGCATCACCTTTCCAAATAAAAATGATTACAGTTTCTACAAAGCAGTGGACTGGAACGATGGCAGATAATGAATTCTGGATCTTGCTGAAAGACCTCCCGAACACATATATCAAATAGAATGTGGAAAAAAAAATGGTTCAGCCTGGATATTCAAAATCAACTTTCTCCCCTCTCAAAGAACATAAAAGAAAAAGTATACATATATATATATATATTGATCCAATAGAAGTCTCATGCTCTATCTATCTATCTATCTATCTATCTATCTATCTATCTATCTATCTATTGGATCAATACAGAGGAGTGCCCACAGCTCCCAAAATGCACTGAATTATGATGGAGCAAGGACACCATGAACATGATCCTGTATTTCTTTGGCTCAAAAAAAAAAAAAAACCACTTCAGAATCATAGACAAGAAAACACTTGTCCTTTCATCCCCCACTGGCCCAGTGATTCAGAATACATGGTTTGCATAGCAGCTCAGTTGTTTGCCAGAGTGAATCCCACCCAAAGACTGGTCTGCTGTACGACCAGCAGCCGCCTCCATCATTTCCCAGCTTTCAATCCAGCACACTTGAGATTAGTTTCAGTCCCAAGCAAACTAAGGAAAGGAAGAACAGCATCAGGGCGTGTACTGTGGCCGCAGAAGATGGCTGTTTTTATTTAGGTTGGATGGCTGGATCTTCAACTACGAGTATGATGGACCCGAACTAGCAAACAGTCTCTCCTAAGATGTTGTATAAGACACTGCAATTTCAGAATGATTCATCATCGTAATCGCTATCATCCTCATATTAAAAAGAAAAAGAAATATGAGGACATGCCAAACAATCAGCCAACACTTTTTAAGGACATCGGTAATTTGATTCCTGTAAAGACTTAATTTTGATAACTTAATTTTAATAATGATGCTTAACAGTTTGTAATCATTGACCTAATTGTGGCTAAGCCATAACTATCCTGGACTTTTCCTCTTATCATGAGGTAGAAGCAAATTTTTATTGCATTCTAAACTAGGTCATTGCCTTACGATTTAGATAAAATGCCATATATGCTATTCTTTAGAAGTCATTCAATTATTAATGAGCTAATTTAAAATTGCATTTACTATTCGATGTCAAGTTAGAAAGTTTGCTTTTACTCTTCTTATAAACTAGTGATTTGTTACTTGTAAAAAAAAAATATAAAAGTATACAGGTGAATTTCTGGAGCCATTCCCAGAAAGCCCCATCTAACTTGAGCATTGTTGATTACATGGGCCGAGAAAGTCAGGTGAATGTGAGAAGCAGGCTGTGTAGGACAGAGGAGGAGGGTGGGACTAGAGAAGGTGCATCCCAACTAAAGGTGGTGCCGTTAGCTAGCTCTAGCTCAGGCTAGTCAGATTCTGGTTTTTCAAGAAGACAAAACAAAACAAAACAAAACAAAACAAAACAAAAAAAAAACAAAAAGAAAGAAACAAACAGCAACAGAAACAACAACAAAACCCAGAAATTGAAATTTCTCATACGAGAGTTTCTGACTTTTTATTGTCAGCAGTCAAAAAGAATAATATTTGTCAGATTAAAAGAATAAACTTTTAAAAAAGAATAAACTTTTCCAACACTAGGCAGTAATCTGGTATTAGCTGTAGGAAGGAAAACAGAGTGTGCTTCCTTCTGGTGCCCCCTTAAGGGGACTGGCCTCCTTGTAGCAGGTGCCTGATCTTTACAGGTAGGTTCAAGTGCAGTGATGAGGTGTGAGGACAGCTACTGCTTTGTCACATTTGAAGACAGAATGGGCCCTGAAGCCCACACCAGGCAGTTTCCTCTCACTTAGATTCTGCATTAATCTGAGGACAGAAAGCCCAAGGTTTGGGCTCACTTCCTCAGACATGATTGGGATGGCAGGCCAGTGAGGTGACAGCCTCTACCACCATCTTCACTTCATCCCTCATCATCACATGCAGAGCAAGTCCTTTCTCTGCTTCCTATAGGATTTTGTGCTACAGATGACCTCTAAGTGAAGCTGGGCAGATTCTCAGAAACTGGTTTCCAGTGTTCTTCATGAGAAACTGTTAACTTACTAGGCTCCAAGAGGTCAGAACTCAGCGTTCACATCAGGCAGACAGCATTAACTGTGTCCCGTGGCAGAACTTGGTGCTGTAGTCTTGGCTTCCCAGACCTGAGCCAAAGGGTCACTTGGTTATGAGTTCAAGATCAGTCTGGATACAGAAGTAAGGCCTGATTGCCTAAAGCTTCTTTTGTGTCCCTAGGAGACTTATTTTGTGTTACAGGTACCTCTTTATATTAAAAAACATGCCAAAAGTATTTTAAGACAATAGCAAATTAACAAATAGAAAAGAAAGAAAAGGGCAACATACATAGCCTTTGATTGGGTAAGTTTACCTTTTGGAATCTGGCTTACAGGCCTGAGGCTAAGGATGTTCGAAGCATTATGATGTTGATGATAGAGGCGAAATAAATGAACAATGGTGATAACAAAAATATAGCCCAATGCCAACCCCCATAGATAATCTTATTTTTCGCTTTTTTCCCCCTAAAACATGCTATTATCTTTCTCTAAGTATCTGCTGAACCATTTGAAACTCTTTAGACATCATGAATACCACATCGAGTGTCACCTGAAAATAAGAACATTTTCTTATATAATCTTAATCAGTTTCAGGAAAATAGTAACAATTTTTAATTATATCTTTTTTTTGGTATTGTATCTTTTTCACCTTTCCCATTTCAGGTATTTATCACTGTCTTAGATTTTAGAGGTCTTGTCTAATTTTCTTACTGAGCACACAGATTCTGAGTTTGAGTGGTTAGTGGCTTGCAATGTCATTTAAGTTGGCTCTTGAAAACTGGAGGCCAACTATAAGTTTCACTATATGGAACTTAAACATTTGATTTGGCAAGAATGTTCAACAGGAATTCTATTGCTACATGCTTGTGGGTGTCTGGGTCAGCTGGCATTACTACCAATGATGTTATTGGAGACCTAGATAGCATGCTAACTGCTGCACCTTGATTTTTGTCAAGATACGCTTTTGTCCTTTCAATAGACAGTTACTTTGTTGAATTATAGATCTGTAGGAAGCTTCCTCCATAATTTTTTATATAACCAGTAATTTTTTACTCTTCATTGGAGGTAAATGGTGATTTCTAACAATTTTATATTTAGTTGGTATTTTTTTTGTAATGAACAGCAAAACTGTCTTAAAAAGCAAAGCAACCACCCATGTGCACCAACGACTTTCAACCTGGACTAAAGTTCTCCCTGAAGACAAGGCAAAGGTTAAAGATTTCCTTCTTTTTCTTTAATTACAAATTTTCTGAATAAGAAATTGTGAGAGCACTAATGTTTTTAGTTACATAATTCGTTCTCCTCTTTATCTTCCTTCTTGTTACTCCTCTCTCTGTTTCTTTTTCCCCAAAACAATACAGACAATTCTTCTTATTTTTTTTGGATTCTAATCTGTTCTAACAGGTCTGTGCTTCCTGTTTGTTTATATCAAAGCTCACATGTCTGATATGTGGCTGAGGGGATCCTTTCAGGATGGCTCTGAGGTTTGATAGAATGTCCTTTATGATTTTTGAGTATTTAATTGCATGCACGTGTGTGTGTGTGTGTGTGTGTGTGTGTGTGTAAGTGTGTGTGATTCCCAGACACTTTTGAATGTTCCCTGTACCAAACACAGAAGCAGCTGCTTTCTGAGGAAGCTCTGGTTTCTCTCATGAAAGCTTTAATAAACCCAGCCCTGGATCCTGGAAGTGCTTGCTGCTTTCAATCACCAAGTACAGGCTGCCTCACTGCATGGCTAGAAAATATACTTAGAAGAGTTATTGGTACATACTGCTATTTCAAAGGATTTTGTTTGCTTTTTTTTTTTTTTTTTTTTTTTTGGGACAAAGTCGTGCTATATAGCCCAAGCAGGATTGGAATTCACTATGTCAACCAGACTTGTCTTGAACCCACATTCTTTCTATTGCTTGAACTTCTTAAGTGATGGCATGGCAAGTGCACACCCCCATGTCATACTTCAGTTCTAAATACAACATTATATATAGTTTCTGCCTAACTTAATTTTTTCTTATAGTGAAAATCTTGCCTTCTGGTTTGTGATGGTTTGTATATGCTCAGCCAAGGAAATTGTACTATTAGAAGGTGTGGCCTTGTTGGAGTAGGTGTGTCACTGTGGGTGTGTGCTTTAAAACCCTCATCCTAGCTGTATGGAAGTCAGTCCTTCACTAGCAGCCTTCAGATGAAGATGAAAAACTCTCAGCTCTGTCTACATCATGCCTGCCTAGATGCTACCATGCTCCCAACCCTGATGATAATGGACTGAAACTCGGATCCAGTAAGCTAGGTCCAATTAAATGTTGTTTTTATAAGAGTTGCCTTGGTCATGGTATCTGTTCACAGAAGTAAAACCCTAGCCAAGACATGACTGTATTATTCTGTTTACCTCCACGCTTTATGTCAGCTGTGCAGAAAGTTTCAATATTATGATCATTGAAATAACCAGGTAGCATTCCAATTTTTACAAGATTCTTTGTAGTCCCAGAATATGTTCAGCTAAGAATAGTTCCCTGCTAAAGTATGTCTAAAATAATTATATTCCTTCTACAGTTGTGATGCCTCTGGGATGCACAAGTAGTTTGTTCTCATTAGATTTTTTAGGTTAGTTTACTCTTTCTCTTTTTTGGCAGTAGTAGTTATCACATGTAGTTAAAATTCCTCTTTTGATAATCTGGCAGTAGTAGTTACCAAATGTAGTTAAAATTCCTTTTCTTGATAATCTGGCAGTAGTAGTTACCACATGTAGTCAAAATTCTTTCCTTGATCCTTGATAATCTATCTATCTATCTATCTATCTATCTATCTATCTATCTATCTATCTATGTATCATCTATCTTCATAATTATATTTTATGTGCATTGGTGTTTTGTATACATGGATGACTGTGTGAGGGTGTCGGATCTTGGAATTATAGATAGTGAGCTCCCATGTGGGTGCTGGGAATTGAATTAAGGTCCTGTGGAAAATCAGTCAGTGCTCTTCTTTACTGTTAAGCCATCTCTACAGCCCCCCCTTTAACCCTCTTACATTATATCTTTTTGTGTTTGGGAGATAGTTATATTTAGTAATTATTTTGTACAAAAAATTGGAATTTATTACAAAAGATGAGGGAAAATAGTAAAACAAATTAGCAAAGAAACTAAAAATCATCCAAACACCAGTATTTTTGTGAAAGGATTCTACTTAATGACATATGATATATCCAAATAAGTATAAATTAATAAATGATTCTGAAAGCAGAGAAACAGGGTGGGGTTGATTATATCACAATTGTCACACTGCTGTTGCAATAATTGCAAAGTCCACCTGGACTTATATATATCTTCTGTGAATATGAGAAAAATTTAAAAACCTAGAGCTCCTTTCAAAGGAAATATAAAAACATGAAATATAAAAACCTGAAATATAAAAACATGAAATATAAAAACATGAACTGTGTGTGGATCTTGAGTGTTTTTATTTCTCCTATTTCTCACTTTCAGCATAGTGTGATTGTATTATTTTTGGCATGAAAATGTCTTTCTAAAATGAAAACAAAATCTAATATCCGTTTTAAGAAATAAATAGGAGGAAAAGGCAAAACTGTGGGTGTGTGATATAATCAGATATAATCAATGATCACTGCAGAGAATAGAGTTCTCTGGCTTAAACTTCAGCAGTTGGATAAATAGATTTTCAAAACAACACAAAAAAAAACTTCCCCCGAAAATTCACAGAATGGGTAGTTTCAGATTTAGTCTGAGCCACCTTGTAAGGCCCTGTCTTGTATTTAGAATAAGTTTATGAATTTTTAGAAAAGTACTCAGTGAGGTCAGTCAGGTTACTTGAGGATCACGCAGCAAGCACCACGTGGGAAACACAGACTATTTCTTGCATCTTCACCACTCTGGGTTTTTATTTGTTTTCCTCTAAGTTTTCTTAGACTAAGTTGCCATGAGACTTTGAATCAATATGGATGAGTCCATGAGAAATACCTTTTGTGTCTAAACACCGAGAAACACCAACTAAAACTGAACAATGATGTTTGCCTAAATTTCTAGCTGGGTTTGAATATAGGAAAACCCCTAAATTGTGAAAATAAGAAAAGCCCTTCACAGGATGAGGCTCCGTGAGAAGCAGGGGAGAATCTCCATCCTGCAGGATCAGGCTTCTGTGTCAGGTCAGGATGGGTGAGAAGCACTGTGTAAGGTCAGAGATCTCTAGCCTTCAGATGAGAATGACGAGTATAGGCAAAGAGAAAATGACTCACCGGGTCTATGGAGGATGTGTATTTGCCAAGGGATTTGTATTTGCCAACAATAAAAAACAAATGAGTACAGCTTTCAATTCAAATTACTGATGTGAATAAGGAATCTCGTGTGCTAAACTGAAGCAGAAACTAACTGTTCAGCAACTGTTGTAACCTGTGAGGGCTTAGCAGTGAAACATCAAATTCAGGTGTGCTGAGTCCCTCAAAACCCAGGTCAGGAGTGAGCCACACAGACAAGCAGGTACCAGTGGCCATGAATTGCAGTTCGGAGTCACAGACATGCCTAGGGAAATTCTTTTCATGTTGGACCTTGTAGCTCAAGGTTGCCATTGGCAACAGAAACCTTAAGGAGTAAAGTGATAATCAGTGCATTTCTAGGTCAAACAGGAAATACTTGGGATATGAAATAAATAAATTAGAAGAACAAAAGACTTCTGGGTTTAAAAAGATGGAAAAAGAAACAAAACGGACATTTCATGCCAATGTGGGAGAATAGAATGAATTCACAAGATAAATCCAACTGTTTTTATCACGGGGATGAACATAGTACATTTATTTTTGCCAAATTTTCCCAAGTAACTACATTTGTTATAAACAATAAAATTAATTAACTTTCATCTCATAAGCAAATGTTAACTAGCAATAGGGCTTATTGTAAAGGGCCTACAAGGAAACCATGAATTACCTGTTGCCAGAGATTCACACAAAGAGGAAAATTCAGGGGCTAGACAAGACTCTTAACTAAACTGGTGTCAAATGTTTCCATTAGTCAAAACTGATCTTGGGAAGCTCATTCAATCTATTAGAGTTTCAATTGTCTTACATATAATTTTAATTTATTATGTTATTTTATTTATTACATGTGTCCTATCTCTTCCATTCTGGGTTCTGGCAATCGAACTCAGGCCATCAAGCTTGTGCAAGCAAATGCTTTTACTCCTACATCTCTCTCACTGACTCTCCAATGATCTCAAAAATAAGAGGAAGATTACTATACTGATTTCCTCTGGGAACTGTTAAAAGGCTTAAAGGAGACGATGTTCTGCATATTGTGATTGCTTAGTAATGAATCAATGTTGAATCTTATTTCTGGAAGGAGATAAAGAACAGGATTTGTGTACAAACACATTTGGTAACCCAGCCTGCTAAGTGGCCCCGTATTGAGTGGCTACTTGGTCAATGCAACACGATCACAATTCTTCTTGAATCATGATTTTTGGACTGAATTCTGGTTTATTGTTGACTTTGATACATTTATTAATAAGTAAAATTTTTTAAATGGTTTAATGCCATGGGGCAGGAAGGACTCAGACTCTTTTCAAGATAAGAAGGGATATGTGTAGAGAAAAAATGTTGGGAAGAAGAGATGCGATAGACTAGAATAGGATGCATGGGTTAGCAATAAAGCCTAGACTGTGACCTTAAAGTAACATTGGAAATATTCTTTTGAGGAGTTTAGACCTAAAATTTGGGTCTCACAGGATCTGTCAGTACCCTTGTGATTTTTATATTTGGCGGTGGAAGCTCGAAATGTACTCCCTTTTCTGTAGGACAAATAATAAATGGCATTGACCAGACAGACAGTTCTCTAGCTTAAATTTTCTTTTTGGTGCTCCACCTAAAGGTGTGCTATGTGTATGCAAATACTGACTCTTAGGCTTTGAGTATGCCGTAATATATAAAAATGCAACCCTTAGTCTATGCTCTTTATACATAATCAACCAGCTATCATCGATGAGCTGTCCATATTCTGTAGTTGAGGCAGATCTTTAAAAAAAATAATGCTATGTAAAAAGAGACACTGTCAGCAAGTTTTAGTGCTTCCCTAAAGTTAATGCACAAACAAAAAAACTAGGGTTTGTTAGGTTCAGGCTCTGAACCACTAGATCTATGATGGGTGGTGAAAATTTGCATTTCTGACCAGGTCTCGGATGATGTAGATGTTGCTAGTCTAATGATACTTTGTGTAACACCAGTTTTGACAATGGTGTTCAGGCAGTTTTCTCCTGTTGAATTCTTTCCCTCTTCCACATTATTGCAGGAATACATAAATAAAACAGTATATGTACACACACAGACACACACAGACACACAGACACACACAGACACACACACACACACACACAGACACACACACACACACACACACACACACACACACACACACACACACCACATCTGAAAGACTTCTTTCTGGTAAATCTCTCCATTATAGACCTCTGGACCTTAGGATTGGTTTCAGTGTTCACTGGAAAACATAGGATAGGGGGCAGAATGAGGGGTGCTGAACGCACAGGAAGGAAAGATGAGGAGCCAAGGATAAGGTAGACAGAACACCAAGCTGATACAGATATTAAGTGAATAAAAGAAAGAAAACAGAACATAGACATCATGTGATGTTTTTTCCCAGTGCAGTCCCTAACATGCCTTTGCATCCTGATATAGCTTCTATATGTGCCCTCCTCTTTAAACAACAGAGGAAATTTACTCTTCATCTGATGAAGAGCACATGAGAGTTCTGGTTTCTTTTCCTCTTAGCTCCGCCTCCATTCCTTCTTCATCGCCCCCATCTGAACACACTCCTCCTTAGACATTACTATTTCTTAGCACAGCCCATACTTTAGACTTCTGAGCTTTGATGTGCCTTTCAAATTTTCTTTTGCACGTATCTCACAGGCACCTAGAGATTACTGCAGAAACCTTGGAAAGGAATGTTAGCAATTATGCAGTCAAATCCTACAAGACTTCAAAGCCTTGGAAAGAGACTTTTGCAATTATATAGTCAAACCCTTTCCTTTTACTAAGTGCAAACCTGTGGCCCAAAGTAGTTAGTGGTTTCTAAGAATATAGGGCTCGCTGGGGGCAAGGGAGCAGCACAATCCAGCCAGTTCTCTTCTGTGGCAGACAGACTGGATGACTGGCCAGGGCATTTCCACTCATCTTTGTTTTTATAACCTTGGACAATAGCTAAACTCCTCATATTAAAGGTGTAGTATGTATTTTTGCATGTCTTTCAACACAAAGGCTATGAGATTTGTTTTAACCAATCACATGTTATCAGTTATGGCCTAAGCAGAAACATGGAGGAAGTCTCATTTAGTTTTTATCATAGCTCTTCTGCCACACCCTGGGATATGGTAGAAGGTGAGACACAGCCTAGATTGACTCTTCAACTTTGAACAGACACTCAAATACGAAAAGCAAATTCACACAAAAGTCATGGAAACACCTACCCGACCTTTAAATGAACTGAGCTAGCTAAGTTCATAGTCACAAGGACCTACCTCCTACAAAACTGTGAGTCAAATGACTGTTATTGAATGCTAGAGTGATTGGTGTCTTTGGTATAGCATTGCTAGTAGCATTTCCTAATGATGTTTATGACTTCTCAAAAGCTCTATAGTTGTGGCATAGAACGAGTTGCTTAACATGTTCCATAAATAAGGCACCTGCTGTGTATGTATGTGTGTGTTTGTGTGCAGGTGTATGTGTGTGCAAGTGTGCACGTGTTTGCATGTGTGGTATGTGTATGTGTGTATTAAGTTATATATATATATATATATTATATATATATATATATATATATATATATATATATATATGATATATAATATATAACCATATTCTAGCTATTCGACATCTAGGAGCAACCTCTACTACAATTTAATGCAGTGATGGAGAACTCAGCAAACTACTTCATCTCAACTTGGGAACTCTCCCAAGTTTCAGGCCTTGGGAGTTTTGTTTTGGCTCTAGGACACTATTCTCTTACAGGGCCCTGCTAATAAAGCCTGGGAGTTTTCTTTTTCTTTCTTTCTTCCTTCCTTCCTTCCTCTCTTTCTCTCTCTCTCTCTTTCTTTCTTTCTTTCTTTCTTTCTTTCTTTCTCTCTCTTTCCTTCTTTCTTTATTTTTTTTTGGTGGGTGCTTTCTTTAGACTCAACTGTCATCTATTAGAGCTAAGAATAAACATGATTATGAGCAA
Source organism: Rhabdomys pumilio (assembly GCA_030674055.1). Classification (NCBI taxonomy): domain Eukaryota; kingdom Metazoa; phylum Chordata; class Mammalia; order Rodentia; family Muridae; genus Rhabdomys; species Rhabdomys pumilio. The sequence continues at coordinate 198,227,399 of JANHMN010000002.1, read as the reverse complement.
TAATCAAGTCTACTAAACCCTCCAGAGACACATTGTTTAATGGGACATTATAATTATACCTGAAATGCCAAAGCTCCAGTCTATATCTTTGAAGACTTGTGCTTTGGTCTAAGGCAGCTTAAAAGAATTAATTTGTAATCTGGAGGTAATAAAATTTTAGTACATTATTTAAAAAAAATCCTATCATTCTTGAAATGAAGGAATGGAAGCTTACCACCTAAGTGACTTAGAAAAGAATCATGATTTGAACTTAACTAAATTCTTGTGTTCTAATCCAGGCTCCATCACTATTGTTCCTGATGAAGCCCTTACTATAAAAAGACAAGTACAAAGACCCTGGTAACTGGTACTATGCCAAAGGGAGACTAGCAAATCATTTCAATGTGCTTTCCTTGAGTGTCTAGGATTTCAAAGTTGCTTTTCTAAAAAGTATGTCGCTGAAAAGCAACTCCAGCGAAGGACACTATGGCATTCTTCCTGACACTTGGGCCTTATAACACAGAGTAGGATTTTGTGGAAAATAATAAGGACTCCCAACCATGTGCCATCAAACAAGTCTATCTCTAAACCTTCACTGGGCATCTCTGTGTCTGTTTTGTTTAAAAGCTGCTGGCTTTCCACTCTCCCTGCATAATTCTTCAGTTTTTAGAGCCTGTTTGCTTGCTGGGCTGGTTGTTTTTCTCTTTGGCATTATGAGTCTAATTTAATTTGACTATTTCTGTAAAGAGCCAGACACTATAAGAAAGGGCCAGCAAATGGAAAACTGGAATAAGGAAAAAATATATAGTTGAAAAGGCAAAGTATTTTAAGCTATAACCAATCTGGCAAATTGCTAATAAACAAGAAAACACAGACCAGGAAAAAAGAATTATAGTAATATAATGATAGCAATGATTACAATTCAACACGCGCTTACTGTTCTCAGAGCTTTTCATGTAGAACTACATACTAACGTTAGCGAGACTGAACTAAGGTATCACTGGAGTCCAAGAAATAACATGAAGTTATGAACTAGATTTTGGACAAAGTAAGAAGAGCTAGAACGTTTATTATCTGTGAAGAAATGGTGTTGTATTTCTTGATTAAAATATTAAAAATGACCATGAGAGAGCTACAGAGCTTTTTGAACCATGCACCTTTACAATTCGTTCTCACTCTTTAGTGTCACATCATTAAGGAACCTTGAATCCAACGAGGATCATCCTTTTGCATACGACTCTAGTCACATCCCATGAATAGTCTGAACCCTTGTAAATGCATTTTTTGAGAAAGAAAATAAAAGGACACAAATTTCATGTACATAACTTAAAGCATGCAACCTTAAAATGCTGTATTCTCAACTGACAAATTAAGACATTCCCCCCTCCAAAAAAAAAAAATTAAAGCTGGAAATTGTCACATATACCAAAGCCATGGAAAAGGCTCAGCTGACTACTAGTTGTCACTAGTTTGTAACGCCTTATTTACTTAACTATGAGGAGCAAGAGCAAGGCTGCAAATCACGACTTATGCACTCTAGAGGGACAGGAAGAAAGAAAACACAGAGGAAATCCACTTTGTAAACACACACCCTACGATGGTCTTAGAAAGTTGTAAGAACTAAAAGACTAATCAAAGGCTAATTCTAGGTTCAGCAGCTATTACTTTTCTACCAAGAAGAAGGATTAAATTTACTCTCTGAATTTAATTCCTATATGGATCAACATTTAAAGGAAGTCTCTGCTATAGACCGTGAAGGCAGCTAGTTCAGATAAGCTGAGTCTCGGTTGAACATCCCTAGTGAGTCTTGGGTTCTATGAAGGCTTTTCACATAGAAGGACCTGCCCTTGAGCCTCCAGCTCAAGTAAGAGTCTCTTCATCTGTACATGCCTTGATGCTGGCTCTTTTTAAGACCCATGGGGCATGGTAAGGGCTCAACGTCAGGCGCAGCAAGGACCGTTTTCTTGCCTCAGCCTGAGCATTTAGAAAACAAGAGGCGGGCTCTGTCACATGTCCTAGAATGAACTCAGATTGTCCCCAAGGAGTGTCCTCTTGAGCACCTAAAATTAGTTTTGGTTTTTCTTTTTCCTAAGTGTATATTTCAAGAGTGGTAAGCTGTCCTAGGGTTTTATCCGGATAATTGATTTTGGTGCTTAGGGAGTGAGTGTGTCCTAATTATATATAGTCACTCCTAAGCATGATGTTTATATCTCCTCCTTAAATTGCTGAGGTTTAGGGTTGACCATTTACAAGTTGATTTGAAAGAGAGGTGGATACTGTTTTCCTAGGCATTTGAAGGACTCTGATTGCCAGGGGCCTAAAATCTCCACCCAAGGTGAAGTCAAAGATGATGTTAGGATTTTTTAGGGACAGCAAACTGAAATCAAGGCAACATGAACGTCTATGAGTGAGGCGGGGCTGAGTGAGAACTGTGGCGAACACAGAAGACGTATCTGGGATGCCAATGGTAGTCACTCGGTTTTCTGACTAGATTGTAGTCAAGGGAAATACATGTCCAAGTGCAGCTGATCTGATTTTTTTTTCAAAGGAAATGACAAAAATACTGATTTTTTTTTATTAATTCTGATTTTTCAGCTTTGGACTCTAAATCAGAAATTCACAAAACATGAGGCAGGTTAATATACAACTTGTAGAGACTCTGGATAATGTACTACATGTGTTTGTCTATGAAGCTGAAGGCTTGCTATCTCACTCAGCCAGAGCCTTCCATGGAAGGATGGGCCTCTATTAAATTTTGTACCTTTTTTTTTTTTTTTTTGTATTTGCTACATCTAGCTAGAAGTACCTATCCCAGGAACATGTTTGCAGTTCTAATTAGATGTTCATTGAGGTATACAGAATTGGGGTCTGGCTAATCTTACTGTTTAAAGTTTTTCTATTATTAATTTGAAAATGTTTATAATAAAGTTTACTGACTAGTAATTCAGATACATAATTACCATTGCTCTATGTTCACTCTTATTTGTGGCTCCTAACTCTAATCTTCAGATATGAGTGCAAATCTGAAGTAGCTGCAGAAACCAGTAGAGGAGAGAGAGACAGAGAGAGAGAGAGACAGAGAGAGAGAGAGAGAGAGAGAAAGAGAGAGAGAGAGACAGAGAGAGAGAGAGACAGAGAGAGAGAGAGAGAGAGAAAGAGAGAGAGACAGAGACAGAGACAGAGACAGACAGAGAGAGACAGAGAGACAGAGAGAGACAGAGACATAGAGAGAGAGAGAGAGAGAGAGAGAGAGAGAGAGAGAGAGAGAGAGAGGATGGTGAGGATGGAGGGAGAGAACAGAAGGTTGAGAGAGAGAGGAATAACAGGTTGTGGGCCTTATGGAGAGGGAGTAGGGAACATGGAAGGGTTTAGCTGGGGAGAGAGAAGGTATGCAATTTACTGAAAGGGGAAGGGAGAAATAATACTTAAGATGTTTGAAAAGGCCATAGACAATATTTTATTTTATCTTTACCTAAAACCTCTTATTAAATATGTTATATATAAGTACACACACACACACACACACACACACACACACACACACTGTTATGCCACTAGGGATATTCTTCTCATGAGAGTAAGAAGTCTTTCTATTAGAAATTTCAGTACTAGACACGAAAAACTTCCTCTTCAGTTTTAGTCACGGAATTCTAAGACACCTCCTCACAGAGCAATGTAGACTACTGGTCTTGATTTTGTTACTTATCAGAATTTGAAGTAAGTAGAATTTTACTTAAGTAGAATTTGAAGGTAAGTCCATATTAAAAACACCACACACTTTGAATATAGGACTTGCAGGATGTGAGATGGATCCCACCTGAAAACCTCCTTCCTGTGGTCTAGCACTCACAGTACAGAAGGTGTTATGCAATCTGCCAACAGAGAAAAACTGCCAATATTTATACCCAGCTGTGACATCTACACAACACAATGATAACCATTATGGCAATATACCCTGAAGATGTTATAGTGGCAGTTATATCTTGGAAGTAAGCAATAACTGTCTAGTGGAATTAAGACTTGCTCAATAGGAGAGAATTGAGGCCTAATAATGTAAATCTAGCCAACTCCCCATGACTGATAAAACCATGGAATCTAAAGGACAGCTACTACTGTCACTTTCCCAAGCTTATATAGCTTCTAACTATAACCTAAATACTTATTCTTATACAGCAAGGTAAATGTAGCTCTCACTTCTCACCAATGAAGCTTTTTTGAAGAACACAGAAAGCCAGAAATGGTCAAAATGCAGAGAACAACTGAATCTGGGGTTGCCAAGCCTGATTATTATGGAACACATAAAAGAGGGCGTGGAAACACTGTAAGAGTCAGAAAACTAAGGCATATGCTGAGACAGTGCCTTCTCTGTAGGACAGGGAAGCTGCACCTATGAAATACTAACAATATGTTAGTCAAAACAAGACTGGAGCAATAATAACACTAGTTGACATGCCAACATGGATGGTGGAACTCTCACAGAGCCCCACCACTAAATGAAGAATTGTAGACAATTAATTATTGCCGAGAGAGGGGGAATCAGTCTTCTCTGGGGAACGAGACCATGGAAGGTTATCCAATACCAAGTGGTCTGCCCTAAATACATATGAGCAACACTAAATGGACTCATCAGGTTTTGTTAATATACTTATATATTCATATTCATGTAACTATAAGTAAAGTAAAACAAAAACGATAGAGAAAGTACATGAAAGTAGAAACTGGGCTTGGAGGTAGAGGAAGGGAAACAAAGGGAATAGGAAGCCAGGCATAATAGTGGGTTATTTAAAAGGACCAACGTATGCATATTAATTTTTTAAAAAGGCACATAGGGGCACCACTGTGTTTTAATATGTTTGCCAACGTGGCTTTACCATGTGACCCACAGCATGATAGGAACCTGATACTCTGAACCACAAGGTAGAAAGAAGCTATCCAACTGGGAACACTCATGTATGACTAGTACTTTCTGAAGCCAATTTTGGCACTGTTTGTCATAGCAGCTAGTAGTCTGTGCATACGTTCTTACACACATAATTTAAATTGTCTAATTTACATTGGAATTAATGGGATGCTGAATATACCTCAAGACATTATAAATGTTTCTCCTATTTTATGATTCACCTTTATTGGCCAATTTTTATACCATAAGGATAGGCTCTTAAAGTTGCTGTAGGCCCTTTTGCTTATTCTGAATTTAAAGTAAAAATTAGAGAATAATGTCAACTGTAAATCTTGAACACTTTAAAGCTACTCCACAGTTGTAAGAAAGAACTGATGCTATGAAACTCAAGGATGTTATTACTTCACATCAATCTTTATCATTTTTTTCTTTTACAAGGCAACTATAGAAATGGGAAAAATTGCCCCTTTCTTCCATCAGGGGCTAAAATATATAGTATCTCTGGTTTATGACTGTAGTGAAGCTAATTTCATAACCACAGGTCAGGTGACTTCAGTTCAGTTCTCTTGTAAATCAATTTTAAAACACCAGTCCTTTTTTTTTCCTGCTTGAGTAACAAGGCAGAGATAAAAAAGCAAAACCTCACTGTTTTGCTGCTATCTTATTAAGTGTTCATATGCTGGATAAGCCTCAAAAACTGGGGTCAGGGAGAGTGTCTTCTGTAAATTGCTCAATGCAGAGGATTAAAATCCTTTCTGAAGAATCCTGGATTTAAGCATGGTAAATAACAGCACAAGAAAGCTATGATTCATCTTACTGGTGACAGGAAAGTCTACTGGGTTCCACTAAACCTGTCCTGTACTCAGTTAATCACAGCAGTGAGAGAGCCAACATAGTTTCACATTATATATAGCATGTGCTTGGAAGTGGACAGTAAGCCCTGACCTGGGGTTCATTTTCTGCTTACACTTATGTCTTATTTTTCCCTTCACTATCGAATACATTTCCTGATTAGCTCATACAGCCAGATTTTAAAAGGGTACTTCTCTGTACCTAACTGTGACACAAGGTAGTCATAGGGACAGGAACAAGAAACAGCCTTGATCTTACAGACTCCTGAGATTAGTGAGAAAATGTCATATCCAAAACAATAGTGTGACATACTGAGAAGTACCATGCCAAGATGTACACACAGGCAAGGAGGGAATGAACAGTCACCTGTCCTCACCATCACAGGAAAGGAATTACTCAAGACCACAGTAATGGTTATCATGGAATGCTGGTTCCCTTACATATTTTCTAGATGACAGCCACTAAAGTTCAATAAATTTTCATTCTGTTACATTCTAAAACAGCTATGAGAGGAAGAGTGGTCAGAGTGGGGTTAAGCATAGTAATGCATTCCTGTAATTCCAGGAGCTCAGGGAAGTGAGGCAGGAGGATGACCAGACCAGTCAGTGATATGCAGCAGAGACCTACTGTCTCACAAAACAAAACAAAACAAAACAAAACAAAACAAAACAAAACAAAACAAAACAAAACACAAGAATTTAAGATTTTTAAATAGGTTTTAAAAAACCTAAATATATTGTCTAATTTTATGCTAACTAATATGAAACACACTAGGTAAAAATATTCCATGATAAAGCAGAGACTTATAATCTTTTTTTTTTTTTTTTTTTTTGGTTTTTCGACACAGGGTTTCTGTGTAGCCCTGGCTGTCCTGGAACTCACTCTGTAGACCAGGCTGCCTCTGCCTCCCAAGTGCTAGGATTAAAGGCGTGTGTCACCACCGCCCGGCTGAGACTTATAATCTAATCAATCATAAAAATTATTATGCATAATTGATTATGTGATACATAAATGACACTCAGAAGATGAAGCAACATAATTCCTATAAATGGAAGTCCTCCTTATGAGTCACTGCTTTAACACATGCTCATGATGAATGAGTATAAATGTGACAGATGTCTTACAGGTGGCACAGGCCTGTACAGTCAGCTACTCTAGAGGCTGCAGCCAGAGAATCCCAAGTTCAAGGCCAGCCCAGGCGACTTCATAAGACACGGTTTCAAAATGAAAAAATGAAAAGGGCCAAGGACAAACTTACGGAAGAACACTTGTCGAGCACATGTGAGGTCCTGGTTTCAATTCCTAGTGTGTCCAAAAGTAAAATAAATATGTCTGGCTTCTCAGCTGCCATTGAAAAGTTTTAACCTTTAAATCATCTGCCCTTTTGAGAGGTTGGAAATTTTCCATATTTCAAAGTGTTTTGAAAATGTGTCAGGGCTTCCTCAGTTTCATTAAGAGAGGAGGGCAACGTGCTTCTGGTAATACAATGACTATATAGCACAGAGATATATGAGGATAGGTCAGGAAGTGGATGTGAGATCTCACAGACTTGAAGTCTATCAATGTTACCAGACATCTTGCTAGAAATGCAAATTCTTAGGCTGCCTGTATACTTAGAGAAGCTAGGGAGGGGACCCCGTTCATCTGTATTTTATTAGTTGATTCTTCTGCTGTCAAAGTCTGAGAGAGCTTTGGTTAGAGCTTGAAGAGAACCCGCAGGGGTCTATTTCCAAAGAACACAAATTAAGTCACTAACTGAGCTTTTAGTGTGAATGTGTTGGCTAGCCCATTTTGGGTATAAATTCACAAGTTTCCTTTCTTTTGGGCCTGGCCTACACTAGTTCCTAATGCATATTTGATGTTATCTGACGTTATTAGAAAATATTTGAGAGATCCTTCATGAATTTTCCAATGACTTCATCTACTTTGAAAAAAAATTACTACATAGATTCGAATGGGTTTGAAACAGTTTACCATCAACCAATATTCAAGTAAATTTGAGGTTGAGTATATCTTGCCCCCAACCTCATGTAGAGACCCTAATCTCAGTGGTCACCCATAAAATAAAACAGAAGTCTAATATGTTGAGAAATACTTTCCATAGAGCAAGAAAGTGAATGCAGAAGAGAACTCATGGGCTGTGGTTGGAACACAGCCAATACATGCCAACACAAACCAGTCTCTACATATTCCTCGAACGATATATGGAATAGACAGATAAAGGAAAATTCCAATTGGTTCCAGGGCCAAATGTTACATAACATTTCAAGTCAAACAACAAAATTGTCAAGAAAAATTTTGTTCTGCTCTTATCTAAATAAAGCTTGTGGAGCATATGAGTATGTTCAAAAGCAGTGTGTCTCACCAAAGCAAGACCAAAGTTTTGTACAGCAATTCATTATTACTCTGACTATTCGAGAAAACAGATTTCACACTAAACAACAATCGAATACTGATGCTGGAGACACAATGCACACTTAAAAGGCTTTTATTTTAAGATATCTAGCTGTTGCAGTCATATTTTCAACATATTTCATCTTCAACAAACTAAACATTCATTGACTTTTTCTTTTTAGCTGCCTTTTAACCAGATATTTTGTCTCAAGTACAAGGACCTAATGCATAAACAATTGCAGTAGCCCCCATTCTTGCTTTTAAAAGTTTGAGTTTCTCCTTGTTAACACCTTCTCTTCCTTGATCACATACCATTCATACCAATGCACATATTAAACTTGTTTGCTTTGCTTAATTTCATTCTTAGGAGCCAATAGTACCAACATTTTCAAGTCAAAAATGCTACTAATAAAAACATAAGCCCTGATTTAAAATGAAGCCCATTTTGAATTGTAGTCAGAAAAAGAACCAATATAGTGTTCTCTCCCAGATGAATATAGATTATTTTGGTAGAAAAGGTATTATTATTAGCAAGGGGGTTAATTCTGCATGTCTTTTCCCTTCCCTCTCCTGTTCCTGCTGTTTCCCAGATCTTGCCACCTTCTAGTAGGCAATTATTCAGCTGAATTACCTGCCATCCATGAGGATAATTAACTTGCTCTAAGAGACTGAGAAAGGCTATGTTGGGAGAAAAAAAAAGTGCCTTCAACAAGTGATATCCAAACAGCATCCCACAGTTGGGAAGACAATTTTCTTTCTTTTTTTTAATATTCAAAACTAAACCATCAGGATGTCATATGGATATGAAAAATTTAGATACAAAAGTTTGAACAGACCTGTTAGTTTTATTAACCTAGACCTGAAGGGTGAAATGGAAGGTGTACCCTTGTCACCTGTTCCTATTTGTGAGCACTGCTGTTTGTGCAGGCATTCAGGGGTGTCCTTTATTTTATAGATAAATTAGAACCCAACAGTGAGCAAGCTCACTTGTAAGTGATGACTTAGTGTTGGGAGAACTGACTGGAACTTGCCCTTCTTTCCCAGGAGAATCTGTGGGGAGGATGGACTAGTCAATAAGGAACAGATTGGCTGCCACCTTTGTCACTTATCAGGCATAGGTGCTAGTGGTCCTATCTTAGTGATAATTGGAGACACTGGATTATGTCTCAGAAAGGAAACACAGTAGCAGGTTAGACAAGAACTCTTACTAGCAATGCCTCTGCTGCTGTTGTTTTTCTGATATTCCAATCACCAGACCATACTACCCTGATATCAGGAATTAAGAAAAAGGGAGTGGGCTTTTTTCCTTACTAAAGTCCCTTTTAAAATAAGGTCTTATTTTTAATACCTGCTATCAATTAGGATATTTTTATTTGATCACTTGTTAAGTAACCCCTCCCCAACCCATACACACTGAAAGGTGCACACACACAGTTTGCTTTATGCTACACCATGACAAGAAATTGTGGAGTCTGCACAAAAATGCCTGAGCACATCAACTGGAAGGTATTATAATGAACCATGTGGCCCTGGACATCTACACCGCAGACAGCCTAAATTGTGCAAAGGAGCCCCGGCTCTCAGTGGGACTTTTACAGCTTTCCACCATTCAGCTTCACATGATCTCTGCATCATTCTAGCAAGGGCCATTCTTGATCTGTCACTTTCACTTAAAATTTTCCATTTCTACACAACATCAGGGTCTGATGGCCAAAATAAATGCTTTTTTCCAATTATTCTCGTGACTTGTCAGAGCTATTCAGAGCAGGTCAGGAACCCTGAGACTCAGGCTCCTAGACACTATTACCAAGTACCACTTATGTAAATATTTTATAATGAGCACAGAAAAACATTACTACAATTGATTGCACACAAGAGCAGGCCATGGAGGATATGCATGTGTTTACTGGTGGGATTTAGGAATGAGGATTATAGGAAGGGCTGGACTGAATTTACAAGAGGGCTCAAAAGACAGTTCAAAAATAGGAAATATAAAAATGATGCCTCAAGGCTGTTCAAAAACACGTTTGAGAAAACAGACTCCTAAGGACTTTTAAGAGTTTTCTTATAAGGAAGAAAAAAAGTATAAGATTCCAGTGAATAAAGAACCTAAAATTGTTCTTGAAAGGACTGTGATAAGTTTTAGCCTTTGATTTGATGCTACTGGGAGGCTCTGGAAAACTTAGGAGTTCACAGGAGGCCTTAGGTCAAGATACTTCTGAAAGCCCTAGGTCACAGAGGGACTCACCCAACCCCTATTTGACTCTCTCTTAGGTCACAGTGAGACCACACCCCTTCCCCATTCCCTCTTTATCCACATGCTACCATAAGGTAAGGAGGCCTCCACGACAGTCATTTTGACTATGATATACTGGGCCATCACAGGCCTGAGGCAGGGAGCTCAACTGGTTATCAATGAAAAACTTGATAACTGTGGGCCAAAAATTAACTGAGCTTTTATGAGACAGTGTCTCAGGTACTTGATGTACAAACAGAAATCCAAATAACAATAGTCACAGCAATGAAAGAACCATGGAATCTGCCTGCCAGGTTGTATTGTAAAGAATAGTCAAGAGATTCGTATAATACAAATATTGATGACTTAACCCTAGGAACAGCATAGGGATCACAGACACTGACACATGATTGATGGAACACTGTCATATGATCATGAGACCATGGCTAAGTGGCAGGGAAAAGACAGATTATACTTAAGATAGATCATAATTATACATATGATTATCATAGAGATAAATCAGACATCAGTTCCTTGTATACTACACATAATTTTAGATACTTCCAAGATTTAAAAGCCAAAACCAAAACTTGGATATTTTAGATAGTACGTTAGTACATTTCAGTATTTGCTTTGAGATGCCTCAAGTACAACTAAATTAGGTAAGTTTGTCAATTAAATGCAAATTTAATCTTCAATAAAGTGAGAAACAATGTGTAGACAGAACAGAGATGTTAGCAATGAACACATGTGAGAAAACTGGCTTTGAGCTCTATAAAGAATTATTACAAGACACAAGGCAACCTAACAGAGGGGTTTGCATAAGAAGGAATACATTTAGCCAGAACCAAACCAATAATAAATGGAAAAAGGATCATTGTCTTCACTGATCAGGAAAGGGCAAATCAGAAATCTACCTTAGAAAAATAAGAAGTGTCATTTAAAAATCAACCATGGCAAGTGTCTAAATCAGCAGGATTCCCCACACACCAGTCAAGGAAATTCAACGTGTTAAAGGTACTTTGAAAGATGGTTCAGCATCATCTTTAAACCTGAAGAGACATGTGCCCAAAGGCACAGCAATGATATACACTAGGCAACCAATTACAACTCATACAAGGTATACATCTTAGGAGATACTGTATGTCTTAGTTAGAAAAGACACCATGACCAAGGCAACTCTTAGAAAGGAAAACATTTCACTGTGGTGGCTTACAGTTTCAAGGATTTAGTCTATTATTATCCTGGTGGGGAGCATGGCAGCATTTAGGCAGACACCTTGCTGGAGAAGGAGCTAAGAGTACTATATCATGATTTAAAGTCAGAAGGAGACTGCGTGCCACACTGGGTGTAGCTTGAGCATAGAAGACCTCATAAGGTGATAGCCATTGGGCTAGTTCTAGTTTGGGGCTATTGTAAATAGTGCAACTCTGAAAGCTCTAGAATGTCTTTGAAGAATATATGTGCACATTTCAAAGTGAAAACTGTGTAAAGATTATACATAATATCCATCAGTATACTTTCCTATACATTATCATACTTTAATACAGTACTTCCAGGTTATAGGATGCTATTTAATTCAACTGAAACAACACACACACATACACACACACACACACACACACACACACACACACACACACACACCCTAAAACTCAATATCCAAAACTATATAATATTATAGAAAGATGTGTGCATGTGATACAGGAAACCTATGTGAATTTAAAAAGTAAAGGAATTGTACAAACAAGCTTCATATTCTTGGTAACCTTGGAGAGTTGAAAGTGGAAATAGACAGAAAGGAAAAGGAGAGAGAAAAAGAAGAGAGAAAAAGAGAGATAAGAAGAAAGAGATTTGTGTTGCAAATTTCTATAAGAATACAATATATTAGAAATATACTAATAGTATCTTTCACAAGACAACAAGAAGTGAAGATTGTGTAAAAAGAATTTTTCCCAATTCTTAAAATGTAGCACAAGAATGCCTACTACATGAAATACCAAATTAGCACTGTGTGTGGTAGAGCAGGCCTGTCACCTGACCTCAGGATGTTGGGGCAGAGAATGAGGGAGGAGAAAAGAAGGTCACCCTCAGTTCCACTGAGAGTTTGAAGTCAGTCTGAGCTACATGTGGGCAGGAGATTGCCTCAAAAATAAAACCAAAGAAGTAGAAAAATAGAACTAGTGAATTCTGAAAAGTTGCTAGTTGGTGTGGCAGATTTTACACTTGAAAGGACAAAGGACTTAGAAGTTTAGGTGTTTTGTACCAGAAATTTGGTGTAAATTTTTTTTTTTTTTTTGAAAATCCAGGCATGGTGGCACATACCTGTAATCCCAGCTACTTAGGAGGGTGAGAACAGAAGCTTCCAAGCTGGAGGTCAGCCAGAGAAGATAGTGAGGTCTTGTATCAAAAGGGAACCAAAAAGATAAATTTTATATGAAACTAAATACACGTCAGAAGTATTTTTCCCTCTGTGGTTTCTGCTTGTCAGGTAACCTATATCCTTCCAAGATGCTGGTGGTTACAGATGGTAATCTTTATGGAGCATCAGTCTCTGCTTCGAGGGGATGGTTAAAGCATTGTTTTTGTGTAACACCACAATGTCAACTGTTCCTTACAACAGTTTCTTCACTCGGCAAGGGTTCCTTCTTCAGTGAAGAGCCCTTAGCTCTTTTATTAAACTTGCTGGAATGTGGGATGGGAAGTGGCTTTCTTTTTTGCCAGTAATGTGATTCATTGCATTATTTTCCTGGGACCTCGGTTCCGGAGGAGGTGACCATTTGGAGTAGGGTCTGCTGCAGATAGGTAATCGTGACCTTGGAGACTTCCACCTCCAGCTAGTGCCAACCGAGAACAAACAAATTAGAACGGAAAGGCTGGCCTCTTTTCCTTATTTCTTCCTCTTTACAACATTGTTCAAAATACAGTATCGACCCCATTTCTCTGGTAAGACATCTTAGAACAGGTAGGGTGAGTGGGAGAGAACCTGCCCCCCCAAAACCCTAACCCCATTCTGTGATATTTTGAGCCACCTCTCCAATCATATGCTCACAAACATTAAAGGGGGATTCCCGTATCAATTTTATATTAGGTCACATCCCTTATTAATCAGGTGTTTTTGATACCTTCAACAAACTCTTAAGTTCACTGAGCACACATCATTTCAAATTTTCCCTATCCCTGTTATGTTATTTAAACTTTTCCTACATATCAATTAGTTGGAAATAATAAGTCTTTAGGCTATCCATTAATTGCTGCGCTGTAGACATGATCTGTATTTAAAATTATGCGAGGAAAATTAAGGTGAAGCACGAAGGAGTCTTGGCTAATGGAGAAGGCTTCCTAGCCCTTCAGAGCAGCAAAGGGGGATGCTGGGGGCGGGGCTCCGGTCCTGGTTTGTCATTAGCTAGTGTGAGATCGGAAAACAGCCTGCTCCAGCTGTAGGCTCCTCTTCTTGGCTTTCAGTTTTTCATTTTGAATACTTACTGTATTTGGTCATGCTGCAGCAGAAGAAAATGATTGTCTGCCAAAGGCTCTTTTCTAGTGGAAATTTATTATAAATAGTTTAAAGGCAACAAGGCTTCATAATGAATTTCCCTTCCTCTCCTCCCTCTCCCAAACACAACACATCTCTGTTCTGGAATCTTTCTGGACTCTTGGTTATGTCTTGGGGAGGCTGGAAGGGACTGAGCCATGGTAGGGGGGTGGGGAGAGAGAAGAGGTGTCACTAACAGCCACCCACCCACCATTTATTTCAGTAAATGCTGCAGTTTTACTGGAAGATTCCTTGAGGGAAAGAATCAGGGAGCTGCCCCCCACCCCCCGCAGCTGGCACAGGCCCACTGGAGCTGTGACAATTTTGTAAGAGTCTTTGCCTTTCTAACCACCAAGCCTCTTGCTGTGCTGAGAGGAACCCCACCCCCTGGATCTATCTGATCTAGTCCCTAGCCACTGGGCACCAGTGAGGACTACAGAATGGGGATTGGAAAACCTGGAAAATGAGAGGGAGGATGGGAAGAGCCTTTGGGAGGGGGCGACTTTTTCACAACTTGCCCTGTCCTGGGAAGTTCAAGTTTATACTTCTTGTTGATTTTACATTTGCATGCTCATCCGTTCTTGTTTTCTTTTCCTCTCAGGCTTCTTGTTTTGGCCTTCCCGTGATTAATCATTTTGCTTGTGGATCCTGAAAAGCCCAGCATTGTGGGATCATTCTTGCCCTCTAGTGGTGAAATAATGTATTAAAATACATCTTATGCTTTTTATTCCTGGCCAGATGTTTAGAGTTCAGTGAGAAAAACATGCTTTATCTTTCCGCTTGGATAAACTGTTTTTGAAAACCCTTAACATGCACACATCTTCATATTTTCTTAAGTTGGTGTTGCTATTTGGACCCTTCCTATCCCTTCTTATTGGAGACGGGGTGGGGGTGGGGGTGGGGTTGGAGGTCTCATAATGTTGGCCAGCCTGGTCTTGAACTCTGGATTTGAGAGATCTTTCCTGTCTCAGCATCTCCAGCCTCAGAGTCCTGTGCTACTTCCTGGAGGAGAGGTTAACAAGTGTCTACTCACCTCCAGACAGAACACTGACACACCAAAGGGACGATTTTACCTAAGCCCTGTTTGGTGTGCCGATGAATTCATTGACGTTACTCTTTAGAAGTGTGGGCAAAGGCCTTTTTACAGGAATATATATAGCTCCTGTGCTGCGCATCACTGAAAGCCCCACCCCAGCACAGGCATCAAGGAAGTATATTACGGAGTACCTCTTTCAATACAGTTCATCCCCTGTGTGCTTTAGCTCGCCCGTAAGACCACACGCAGCTGGTGATAGCATGAGTTAACAGGGAGAGCTCCAGGTAAGTGTGTTATGGAAGACCTCTCCAGCTTTCTTTGCTAGCGACTATCAACAACTCCACTACCATTACTACAGACATAGCCATCCTGCATTGTCGTGCTTACTTTTTGGCCCTGACTGGGGCTGTACATTCTGTCCTTTTGTTCTATTATAGTTCTTGGCTATGCCGGGCTGGGGAAAACCACTCACTAAATAGTGCTAAATCCAGGTTATGAAATGTAGACCCACTTATTCGATCTGCAATGAATTAGTGTTGCGTGCACTGTTGGATTCACATTATTGCCTGAATGAAATGAAATTGTGTGTGTGTGTGTGTGTGTGTGTGTGTGTGTGTGTGTGTGTGTGTTGTGTATGACGTTATGTGTGTATGTGGTATGCATTATGTGTGCGTTTTGTTATGTGTGCATGTTTTGTGTGTGTATGTGTGTGGTATGTGTGTGAGGAGGTTGTGTGTGTGCAGTATGTGTGTGGCATGGTATGTGTGTTGTGTGTATGGTATGTGTGTGATGTGTGTGGCATTGTGTGTATGGTGTGTTGTGCTGTGCATGTTGTGTGTGTGGTGTAGTGTGTGTGTGTGTGTGTGTGTGTGTGTGTGTGTGTATGTTCTTGAGAAGTTTTCAAATACATTTGTTTTTTTCCTATTGTCCTTAGTGGGACTTTTTACTGGAATACTTCCATTCAAAATGTAGGTGACCTCCCTGGCTCTCAGCTCCCTATTGGTTCTAGGAAATATTGCCTCGTAGACAGACACAGTGAAACTTCTGATCACCACACAGGGGAAGTGATAAAAGCTCACTTCTATAATCCCTGGGCACCGCAGGGCTGACTATATGTGATTTTCTGTTTACCGTGTTTCTGCTACCATTATAGTAAGTAGCTCTGGGGAGGCAGGGATGACTGTTATTGTCGGAGAATAGGAGCACTGTGTAGAGAGACATAAAATCAGAGCTCAAGCATTGCTGATGGTTACTGGGACTTTCATGTCTTAAGATGTGAAAGTGGCATTTCTCACACCCAACTAATCTAGGGAGTGGTGAGAACACATTTCCCAGGACTGCAAACTTATCCTGACAACACCAGCACAAAGCCAGCTCTGCACTACTTTCTGGGATGAGGTCCTCAAGTCAGACTCAGAGAGGTAATGTCACTGAGCAGAGCCAGTGTTAGATTCACACTGAATACAGTTAACTGGCTTTCCTCAGCACTGTCTTGGAGGATTGCTTTATTATTGATAAAGAAGAACTCTCTGTAATAGTGAGCATTTTTTAAATTAATTAATTAGTTCTATTTTTGAGATAATGTCTCAAGTAGTTCAGCTGGCTTCGAATATAGCTGGGGCCAGACTTCACTTCCTGATCTTCCCACCTTTATCTTCCAAGAGTTAGGATTATAGGAGACAACCACCATCCTTGGCTCAACAGGAAGATTTTTCTCAAGGTCTATAATTGGGGGCTCAGAAATGATTGATCTTGCTGCTTTGGGGAGATCTTATAAAAAGATATTCACTAATGTCACTAGCCAGAATTTAGTAGTGGCACTTCATAATCTCAATATGGGTGAGATGACAGAATAGGTAACAGGCAGCAAAGAAGCAGAAAACAGAAAGGAAGGGAAAGAGGATGAGATGCCCAGGGCTGTGATGTCTGATGGGTAGCATTAGCTCTGATGACCAAGGCAGACAATCACGGCATGAACCTACATAGTTTTAGAATTCTTGTCAACTTAAAATCTAAGGCACTGTGGACTGGAATCATACAATGGACTTTGTAGACAAAGAGCATCCCACTGGCATCCAGAATAAGGCTCGTAGGGACCCACGTGGGAATGATCACTCTGAGTTGTTTTGCAGCCTGTAACAGATCCTGAAGAAATGACTATTTGTATCTTAGTGTGGCCCATTGAAGAAAGGCTTGTATAATCAAATGCATAAATCAGAACCCTAAGGGTCTTTAAACTGCAGGAAACAACAGTGATAAAATATGCAGAAAGAAAGCAGGTGGGGAATGAGAACCAGGTGGTAGTGGAGTTTGTGGCCAGAGACCACAGGAGCAGGGTAACTGTGGCCAAATGGAGGATATGAGCCCCTTTATAGGGAAGTGGTAGTAACTGTCCCCAAGTCACTGGAACATAGACTTAAGTGGGATCTTCTTGTATTTCAAAAGAAGCGAGGGACCATTTATTTTTTGTAAAGAAATCTTCTTTATCAAAAGAAAGGAAAAGTAAGGAGCAAAGTCATGCTGATACATGCGTTACACAGACTGTGTTTGGAGGTTATTGTAATCGGGTCATCAGTTTGAAACTTGTGGCTTACAGACTGGTTGGAATAGTCTTGTCAGTGTCAGGCTCCTGGAATATCCTGTGTCTCAACAAATGCCTTACAATGTGGCTGCAATAAATATCTTACAATGGGTAATTGATAACCTATAAATTCATTCCTACAGTTCTGGAGAACGGGAGTTTCTAGATCAAGGATGCCAGAAGAGTCAGTGTCTGGCAAGGGCTTCTCTCTGCTTCCAGGGTGGTACTTTTCCGTTGTCACACAAGGAGAAAGGATAACAAGAACAGGGTGCCTTGAGCCCTTACAAGGGCACTAATCTACTCTTAAAGAGTTGGTACTATTGTATTGTGGGTACATTTCAACATGGACTTCAGAGGCTCAAAGACATTCAGAGCACAGCAGGAGGGGAATTTATGTTCCTGTTTCTCAGATCCTTAGGTTGAGAATCACTGATGCTATTCCAATCTTTTTCTGACCATGTAAAGGTAATATGGACTGTATTGCCAAGTGTGATTGCCTCTGGGTGCTCCTGTAGACCCATAATTCACAAGCAATATTGGCATAGCTATATATGTGGATACAGCCCTCCTGAACACTTCCTGAACTCAGTTCCTGGCTCTGACAAGAAAAATAAACACTGCCTGTGGATAATTTTTAGTGTCTTGGTTTACAGTGAAATGAAAGGGATCTGCTTTGTCTATGACAAGTAATTAGGTATTTATTTTTTGTAGTGTTATCCCCTCTACTCAAGGAAAGGAAAACATGCTCAGAGTCATGCAGCCCCAGATTGGAAGGTGTGGCCAGTTTACACTTGTGAATGCTTTAAAGAGGCGGCTTCAAGTTGGGGCTTAGAGAATGAAATTGTAGGGTCAGCTTGCCTGTTTGTTTGTTAACTCTGGTGGTAAACTGCCATATGAGTTTGGTCAGTGGTCAGTCCTTATACCTCTAACCTCTAGTGTAAGATGAGGATGGCAAGACAGCCTTCCAGATGCTGAGGAATATATCAGGAGATAGTTCCTATGGGCAGTTAGTGAGAGCTGAATCAATAAGGTTTATTGTTATCTCAAGATCATATACCCAAGATAGGACGTACTTTCTATGGTAAACCCAAACAGAGGCAGATTCCACTGAAGTGTTTGACTTCTTTATTTGTAAGAATATGGCAATGGATGTTCTAACAGAAAGAACTCAGAGGCACAGAAAATGCCGCCAGCAAGTCTTCCTCCCATTTGCCTTGGGGACCTGCAGTCATTTTCTCCTGGGATAAACGGTTTGCAGACTAAGTATTTGGCTTCCAAGCCCCCAAACATGATCCATCTGGAGAAATGTGACAAATTCCTAGTTTGGCATTGCTTGTAGCTGCCAGGCTCTGCCAAGAACTGGGAAGTGTTAGGCAAAAAGAAGAAAGAGAAGCTATTCTTTAGCTCTGCTTCTCTTGTAGACTGTTTACTCAAGGATACTCTGGATATGCAGCAGGACAACTAGAGAAAATCGTTAACACTAGGCTCACTGGGCCCATCCAGCCTGCCACTGTGATTCCCTGGACTGGCCTTGCTTCCTCTGGCCCTTTTCCATAACCACATTTCATGTGGATGGACTGGCCTAGGCCCCAAGGCTGAGTTCTACTTTTTAGAGATGTCCAAGCATGATATAATATGAAATATATTTAGTCTTTGTTCCACGTTCCCAGAATATAGCTCCTACAATCCTCAGGACCTTCTGGGTAAAAGGATTATCTTCCCTTAATCACAGTGGGTACTTGCAATCATATCGTGATGCCAATTGGGTGTATAGGGATCAGACCTCTGCACAGTCTCTGAGATGGGGCTAATCTTGAGAAAGACAAAGTGATTAGAGTTGGAAACTTTTTTATTGATTGGGGGAAATGGAGATGGTAAAACTCAGAATAATGGTAGGAGAGCTTCCACGCAGATATAGTTTCTGTATTTGGAGCTCTCTCTTGACTTTGTCCTCTACAAAATTCAAATGTTGAGACTTAATGGCCAATGTGATGGTAGCAAGAAGCAGGGCTGGGCTGTGGGTCCAGCTCACTGACGAGCATTTTGTTAGCATGCACAAGGCCAGCACTACACAAACAGAAACTAAGATAGGGTCTTTGCAAGAGGATAAGGCCAAGGGTGACTCCTTCATGAAAGGAGATTGAAACCCTTAGAAAATAGGCTTTTGAAAACATCTATAAACTTGTATTAAAAACTTACAAATGAATAAAATTATCACATACCAAAATTTAAACAGTTTTTCTAGTTCTCTTTCTGCCACGCATTTTGTTTTGTTTTTAGTGGTGCTTAAGTACATAAAATATGCTACCCAAAATGTAAATTATGATGCTTCATAGCTTCTGTACTGAAAAAGAATTTTAAATGTACAAAAGTTCAATGAATCATATAGACTTGGGTCTGGTTAATTTTTTGTGTATGAAATAAGGTTTCATGAACATTTCAGCTTTTTTTAATGTTCTTCCTTCCATCATGAGGACACCTCTCCTATGGAAGTTGACACCTTTAATGACCAAATCTGCCAGTGATTTGATCATGGGCTTCCTAGCCTCCAAGACTGTGAGAAATTGATGACTTTTTACAAATGAATTATCCAGTTTTAAATATCTTGTCATAGCAATGCAACCCAAAAGACTTTCTATATTTTTAAAAACTGGTAGCTATAAGTAAAGTACCTACCTGGGTTCTGATTTATAGCCACAGAATCCAGGACTGCACTTGCAACCAGATTAGAAGTCCCATGGGACTGGATTCCTATGAACTGGCTCCAAGTAAGATCAAAACCAACTGCATTGGGCATCAAGCTAGTGATGAAAAATTGTTCAATATTTTTTTTAAAGTCCCACACAGTTACTAGAAGTCACTTGCTTATTTCCAAGCCTCTTCCTAGGTCTCCTTTCCTAGGTCAGAGTTCCTGATAACAGAGCTTACAGTCACTTGGTATCTCTTTGGATATGAAAGGAGCTAATATAATAGAAAATGGATGGTTCTGTCTAAATCAGAATCTCTAAAGATGCTGGCATAGGAGTCTTGTGAGGGTGGTCCCCAGACTAATTTAGTTAGAAGTCCTCAATCTTGGCTGTACATGAACATCACCCATGGACCTTTATATGAGCCAGTCTCTTTGCCAGGCTTATTACATAAAGATTTGGGGGTTAAAGAGCAGGAATCAGTATTTCTCAGATCAGGTTGGACTCCAACAATCAACTTAAGGTTGGCAGCCCTGGCCTAAAGAATGTAATTGGTAACAAACTGGTAGATAGATGGTTCAGACACAGGTGCAGGGCTTAGGGCTCGAGATGAATCATGCACTTCTTAAAATGAACCTCTCCATGCTGCTCCTGCTGACGGCCATTGACAGAACAGGCTCACTATGCATGTTCGGCCCCATTTTCAACTTCAAGTGAAGCTTCAAACCATCACATCATGCAAATTTGCACCTTGTAACTGCTAGCAAGATAGCACACTGCCTGATGGAACAGCTACCTAAATGACTTGGTGTTTAGGGTGCTAGTTGGGGCTTTTGACTTAGAATTTTCCTCTTCACATATAATAAATCAAATACGTTTTATCATAATACATGGCTACACTTATTCTGTTTATTATTGCTGTTGTAAATCTCTTACTTTATCATAAGCTGTGTTACTGTCTTCAACTTCTGAGGCCTTGGAAGGTGCACCTATGGATATGAAAGAGGCTAATGCAGTAGCAAGTGACCATGGACCATGGTCAAGCAGCACTGACATCTAGGAGCTGGCTATAAAGTTGGACTATAGAAGTGAACTCTGTTGTAAAGTGAGCTCAGATAGATGGATTCGGAGCCTTCCCTTTGATGTAGCTCAGGCAATGTGCATACACGTTACAGTGTCAGAATCTTTGAGTAGGAGATTCCCCCAGCATAGGACTAAGGCCATTCAAACCATGGATGTGATGCACTCTTGACAAGTTGCATTATTATGGAGTTATACAGCCTCCATCCAACCCCAAGCAGACTAGGTATGTGACTGTATCTTTTATACAAACAAACGAACAAACAAAACAAAAAGCCCAACCAAACAAAAAACCCAGCACATAGTGGTCATGTTATCCTGTCTCTTTGAAGGCAAAACAGAGTTCATTTTCATTTAAAAATATCATTAAGATATCCTTTCCTTCTCAGTGTCTATTCAGGACTTAAGAGAGATGCATGTTAAATGTCACACTGTGCTCTACACAGTCGGTCACAGTCTCACGTCCCTTCAGCATTTTTTTTCTCCCTCAGCTCTTTAGTTATTGTAATTATCCTCTTACTATATAATGCAACTTAACTGATGAAAAATAGTCTTTAAAAACTCTGGCACAATAAAAGGAAAATTGGCCTGGATAGAAGTTTAGCAAATTGGAGCTTCAAAGTAAATGCTTTGTATCTGAGCAACAGACACAATGAACCACAATGAGCTGGAGAGAAATTAGTCTTGCAGGAGTGAGTTATCAATTTTATTAATTTTTTTAGACACACCAAGTAAATTGCTAACTTTACAGATTTTTTTTCTGTAGTTGTTTTCTTTCCATTCTGCTGCTTTTTGCTTTTTGTTTTTTTAGCTTCTCTTACTTTCTGCTCTTTCTGGCACTAAGGAGTGACATCCTTTCTAGTTTCTTGAGCTAGAACTGGAGTAGACTGATATTCTGTCTTTTTTTTTTCTCTTCGAGACAGGGTTTCTCTGTATAGCCTTGGCTGTCCTGGAACTCACTCTGTAGACCAGGCTGGCTTCGAACTCAGAAATCTGCCTGCCTCTGCCTCCCAAGTGCTGGGATTAAAGGCGTGCGCCACCACCACCCAGTGATATTCTGTCTTCATGTGGCATCATATCAAACATGAGCTAAAGTCCCACACTCTCCTACAGGCACTCAGAAGTTTTATTCTGCATGTGTGTATGATATACTTTATATTATGTATATAGAATATGTAATATGATATATAATTACTAAATAATAAACATATATAATATATTATGCTATATATTATATAAAATATATAATATAAATTTAGTGAGTTATATATGCGTCCAGTTCAATATAAGTTCCAATTCTAACTTTGCTTTCTTTTTTTCTAACCATGCATTTATTGTGAATACTACTGCCTATTTTCCAAACACCCACAGATTTTAAGTATTCTTCTGGTTATTGGTCTCCAGCTTTGGTCCAAGAACATTTTCAGCATGATTTCAGTAGCTTAAAGGTGTGAGCCTTGTTTTGTGACTTTATCTATAGACTATGTTGGTAAAGTCAGTGTGTAGTTGAGTATGTACTGTCCCCTCATTGAATGTAGTGCATTAAACGTGTGATTATGTTATATTGATGAGCTGTGGTACCCAAATTTTCTGTGCTTTTCTAGTTCTTTGTTCTGCTGCTTTCATTAGAAAATGTGTGAAAATCTCCACGTATGATTTGAGGGTTGGACAGAGGTACTCTTGTTTATACAGGAGTTTCCAGCTACATCCCTGTCACTCCACATATACCTGGGTTGAGAGGATTTACAGGCTAGCTTATCTACTTCAAACAAGTAAATGTCACTCGGTGGATCAAACCTTTACAAAGTGACAGGGAAAGACAATGTGAGCAGTCATGGGAGTGGTGAGCAAAAGGAACTAACAGATTTGACTTACCTCTCTCTCCTCCATTCTAAGATCACCAACACCAAAGAATCATTTTGCAAATATTGAGTGTTTCAAATATAGTTCTTTTTTTCTATGTCTAATGACCTTTCCCTCAAGTATACATGCTGTTCATGAGAGCTCGAAGGTATCAGAATTCATAGGGTACTTAAAACTTAATCATTATTGATACCAGCAAACCTTTGCAATTGGTGCCTAGGATTAAATAAAAGTTGTGTGATATAGTAACCACGGAGGTGTGGGAGATACCTCTTCCATTTAGATTTCAAATCTGTAAGAGGCAATTTTGAGGAACAGCAACAGCCATTAAAATCAGGAATTAAAAAAAAAAGTCTCATGCTCTAACCTGATTATTGAGTTCTATATCACAGTATCAAACCAAGTATTCTGAAAATTATAAAGACTGTCCAAATACATGTGTTCATTAAGGAGGCTGTCACAACATACATGTCCATTATAGAGTCTGTCCCAACATACATGT
>JANHMN010000002.1:198184495-198203744 GCA_030674055.1 Rhabdomys pumilio | reverse complement strand
TGTCACAACATACATGTCCATTATAGAGTCTGTCCCAACATACATGTTCATTATGGAGACTGTCACAACATACATGTCCATTATAGAGTCTGTCTCAACATACATGTTCATTATGGAGACTGTCACAACATACACGTTCATTATAGAGTCTATCACAACATATATGTTCATTATGAAGACTGTCACAACATACATGTTCATTATGGAGGGTGTCTAAATGTGTTTTCTTACCTTGGGAGCAGTGAGCTATTTTGAAGCACTAACAAACTATACTAAATGTTACTTTTCCAAATTTCTACTTTTATTTTTTTATCACAATTGAAATATGTTTATATATATTATATCTTTTTTATAAATATAAGTACCAGTCTAATAATTCCATAATTTTTAAAAAAAGCTTTGAGGGAAGAAGAAAGTACCCCATTTTTAGGGGCATTGAAAAGTTTGGGTACCACTGCTCTAAATTACCACTTGATTATTTGATTTTTGTCCCAGCATAAAAATACAGGCCACTTTTCAGAAAATTAAAGTTTCAAAAGCCAAAAAGTTCCTTCTGACTTTTTTCAAGATGTTCTGTGCATTTGTAATGTGGAAGATCTTCAAAGTTCTGTCCAGATGATGCTAGGAAGTCATGTCTTCACAACTTGCTGAAACATGGATGGGTGGAACATGCTCATTCTTCAAGCTCAAAACGTCATAGGTATGTCTGTGGTTTTCTGATATTTTAAAGAATAATACGTAGGCTAACATCAATTAAAGGACATATATCTATAATATATAGCATCTTTCCTTTCATGTTTTTGCTAATTTGTCATTCTCTAATAATTTCATCCTAAAATCTGTATGTAAAGCTCCTTATGTGGTTCAGCAGTTAAGAGGACTAGATTCCCTTGCAGAGATCCCCAGTTCAGTTCCCAATGCTTATAAGAAAGTTCACAGCTCTCTGTAATTGGATCACTGAATATAAGTGTTTTATATATATATATATATATATATATATATATATATATACACACACACACACACACACACACACACATATATTTTTTCAGGCAAAACACTCATACACATAAACTTATACATATATAATTTATTTTAAAAAATTTAAAATGTAATATGTATTATATTTTAAAAAGCACTGGTTGTTTTTCCAGAGGACTCAAGTTTGATTTCCACCATGTAGATGGCAGCTGAGAACCATCTTTAATTCCAGTTCTAGGCATTTTATGTCCTCTTCTGACCTTCTTGGATACCAGACATATACCTAACACACGCACACACACACACACACACACACACAAACACACCCCACAGGCTAATCACCTACCATACACATAAAAAACTTTAAAACCTAAAAGATATTTATAATAAAACCTCACGTTCTGAATTCATTTGGCTTCAATAATACAAAATGAAATAATATAAAAACATTTCAACATAAAATTCTGGCTTGACACAAAACCAGACTTCTAGATGTATTGTAAGATTAGACTAAACCAATCAGATACTGAAGTCATTAGAAAGAAACAACAATAACATTTAGCTGTGTTTATTTGATATAAAGATGACAAACACTATCCCAATTAATCAAATATTAAACATTTGCATTAAAAATGTAAGGATTCTTGAGAACTGCTTGCTTATCCCTGGGATAACATTATCTATCTATCTATCTATAATGTTATCCCTGGGATAACATTAGCTAGCTCTGACAATTCTTTCAGGGTTTCATTTTTTCTCACCATTTAAAAATATTGGGGTGCTGGAGACTGAATCTAGGACCTTACTCAGGGTAAGCACATACTTTATCCCTGAGTTACACATTAGCTTCCCTGCTACACTCTGCTTTTATTAGACAGCCTAGTAGTTGCAGCTTTCAATCGCATTCTATTTTACGCTGATGTTATCATTTCCTTTTATTATCTTAATTATATTAGTTTGCAACAATGGCTGCGCTACCCAAGATGCTATCAAAATTACAAAGAACATTAATACTAGCCAGAGCTGAGGCAGAACAGTGCTTTCTTTGCATCTACTCTCTTACTAAACTCAAGCAAAAGATACACCAATCAATTAGTGTTTTGCACCAAGCTGAAGAAATAACTTAAGCCCTCTCTACATAGGTTAATTTCTATAAAATAACTTCAAGATGTTACCACAAGTGTGAATCACATGTCAAGATCATGATCTCAGAGTTGCTGGAGAACGTGACCTACTGAGTCCAACACCCTCCCCTGCAACACAGTCAGCAGGTCTGTAGAGTTCAAATAGTTCAACCTTAACATCTTTTCATTGCACTCGAGAATTCTAATTTTAATATTAGCACAACATAAGAGCAGAACTGCATGGACATACTAACATATATGTATATACACATATATGCACATACATACTGAAATATATATACATACGGACACATATATAGTATATAATTATCTATACTATATATATTACATATGTGTCATAAATATGCATGTATGTATATGGGATACACTTGCTAAAGAGGCCCCTATCAGGGAAGGCAGAAATAATGTGGAATTTAACTGAATACAGAATTAAGAAAACTCTTGGTCTCAATTACTATAACTGTCCTGAGTTTCTTTTAATGAAGCTCTGTTTTGTAAGGGAAAAAGGCAAACAAATTAGCCTCTGCATTCCCCTAAGGGAAAATCATCTGTATTTATAGCAGTCATGATACATGGTACTGTTCTTTAAAATACAGTCACAACTAAAGGCAATTAAGGTAACGGGAATACACTGTAATGTTCGAGAAATGTCTCCACAAAATGATTAAATATCTACTTCAATGTGTTTTAAAGAAACTACCTCACATCTACTTCTATAAACTGAGGTCACATAAAATGATGGTGAAAATTAATGTTTGAATTTAGAATTGTTGTGAGCTGTCATGTCTGTATATGAAATCAAGGTGCTTTCAAATTTGAAAGTATGCTAGACTCCACAGGTCAATTATTCTTGATGAGATTAAGTCTGAAGAAGTCTCTTTCAAATTAAAAAGAAAAATTTTGGTGCCATTGCCTTCAATAATGTTGGCCAGACTGAACTTCTGCAAGGTTTATCATGAAAGAGACCAAAATGGGCACAGAGCCTATGTACCTATAATGCCAGTATTTGGGAGCCTGTGGTTGAAAAACTATTTCTTGAAAGCCAGTCTGTGATACTTAGTGAAACATAGCAGAGAATGAGAGAAAGAAGGAGATAGGAAGACAGAGGGAGAGAGATGGTCAGTGGAAGTATGGGGGTGTGTGTGCAGCCACTGTTGTCTGTTGAAGCCACAGTTTTCAGACTTTGTTATGAACTCCAGCAAGATACAGCATGTCGTCGAGAAGTCATCCCTATCTCCAAGGGTCTGTCTGTTCACTGTCAAGTTTGTATTTATTTATTTAGAGAAAACATACAATATTTGCTAAAGAGGACTTATTTATTTATTTTATTTATATGAGTACACTGTAGCTGTCTTCAGACATAGGCATAGGCATAGGCTACAGATGGTTGTGAGCCACCACGTGGTTGCTGGGAATTGAACTCAGGACCTTTGAAAAAGCAGTTGGTGCTCTTAACGACTGAGCCATCTCTTCAGTCCCTGTTTATAATATTTTTGAAAAGTGGTCTTATGTAGATTAAATTCATCTCAGACTCACTAGATGGCTAAGGGTGACCTTGAATTTCTCATCTTTCTGCCTTCATCTCCTGAATATTGAGATTACAAGTATGCTCTGCCACACTGGTTTATGTGGAGCTGATAATCAAACCCAGGGTTTTGTGCGTGCTAGCAAAGAGGGAATCTTTTAAGTAATATATAGAAGTTTCACCTGTCAATAAAAATGCCTATGGCCATTGAGCTCCAAAGGATTGGAAGGTGAGACATCCGAGAGAGACAGAGAGAGATAGAGATAGAGATAGAGATAGAGATAGAGAGAGAGAGAGAGAGAGAGAGAGAGAGAGAGAGAGAGAGAGAGAGAGAGAGAGAGAATATTATTCTGGGAAGGAGAGGAAGGAGTTTCAGTCCCACAGAGGGAGACAGTCACATGTAACTGAGAACAGGAAAACCAGCAACGTGGCAGAATATAAAATAGAATAATGGAATGACTAAGTTATGAGCTAGTCAGGGAATGATCCAAGACTTCTAGGCAGGCATTTATTCATATATAACAAGTCTCAGAGTCATTATTTCGTGAATGTCGGCATGAGTGGGAAAAGCTGCTGTTACATGCTAGTGTAGCACTCTACCTTTCCAATCTTTGTTTCATGTTGGTTTCCTTTTATTCTTCCCCTCAAATGCTGGAGATTGAATCGAGGGACTCAGGCATGCTAAGCAAGCTTACTGCCACTGAGTCACAGCCCTTGTCCACCCACCCACCTGGCTTACTACCAGAGTGTGGCAAGCAGTGAACTGAGAGCAGGGGCTACAACCTTTCATTTCTGATGCTTGTCCCGATTTCGCATCAGCTGTGCTTGAAGCCTGGGCTTGTCTAAAAGACAAGGACTTTGTTTTCAGTCTGCATTGTACTCTGGGACCTGACCACAGGATGGCAAATACTGGAGAATTTCCCATTTTATGAAGTGGACAGAAAACTAGGATAAAGTGTATGTTAAATACACACACAAACAAACACATACATACATATACACGCACATGCATACACACACACACACACAAATATTAAACTCTAAACTTTCTATAATTATGTTTGATTTCTAGTTCTCCCAGTGTAGTGTATGACCCTGTCGTAACCTCCATTTCATCATTTTAAGGATATAGGTAGATAGGTAGGTAGGTGTGTGTGTGTGTGTGTGTGTGTGTGTGTGTGTGTGTTGAGGAAGGTGACAATGTCCATCTTCCAGATATACTGAGACATAACATATCACAGTAAATCCACAGTGAATATTAAATCCTTAAATCTGCTGCTCACATAACCTACATGGCCATCCTCTAAGGCAAAATGCATTTGGTTCAGTGTCAAGAATTTCCAAAGTTGTCACCATTTCAACTCTGTTTAAAACTTCTAATTTCAACTTTCTGAGACTCAAGGCAATCTCTTAACGGTTAGTTCCTGTAACATCGAAGAGAAAGTCACACTCTTCTGATATACAATGGCCTAGAGTAAACATCCCCTTCCAGATGGGAAGTACTAGAGGACCCCAAAGAAAGAATGAATTAAAGCAGACCAACACTTAGCAGTGCAAGCATGATTTCCTGTGGACAGATGCCATACATCTCAGGCACAAGGTGATGTGATATGAGCTCCAAGCAGCTTGGGCAATCCTACACCTAATGTCCTGTTGTCTATAGCACATACATTCTCTTCTTGGACAGACTACTCAGTAACAGCAGCTCTCCTCAGAAGATATCCCATGTTTCTTGAATCTTCAACTTCTTGGGGGTCTCCTGTGAAACTCAGGCTTCATCCTCACAACTTCATGAATCAGTCTCTCAGGGACACCTGAGAGATCTGATATGAGGCTCTTAGCCTAGTTTTACCGACTTTGCTGAAAAATTTGCATATGAGCCTACACAATCCTGTAACTTGCATTCTGCATGTTGGGAAGCCTGTGCCACGAAGATGTTGTCGAGTTCTCTTGACAACTCAAGAAATAGCTGGACCAACATGGGCCATGGCTGTGTTGAGTGCCCGAGCAGCTCAAACAAAAAGTTACTTCCTTAGTCAGTCATTTTCTAGCAGGGCATCTTTTAAACTAGCCCTTTTAAAAAGGAAACTTTCATATTTTTGGAAACTTGAAGGGTAGGGTGTTCTCACCCTCAAGGCACCTTCTTATTTTGATGTGAAAGCACATAGCTTCTTAATAATGGCACTTGCTTTTTTTTAATAACCATGGCTGTTTTGTTGGCACTTGCTTTGCCTACAACTTTAGATGTGCCATTCTCCTTCCCAGGACACGGCACATATTTTCCATATCCTCTTTTCTGATTTTTACTTGTGATTCTTGCTATAAACCTGGTTAAAAGCAGCTAGTAATAACAATGACACAGCCTTAATGCTATACATTTTGAAAATTGTCTCACCAAATTAATTAGTCCATCACTTTTGAATTCAGCCTTACTCAAATTTTTGGGTGCTAAGCAAAATGTACTTTTTAGATCTTTTAGAATGTAACACAAATGCCTCAATCCTAATAGGAATCTTAGCATCCCACCTGATGCTTCCTAAACTTGGGTTTTACTTTCTGCATTTCAATCAGCATTCTGGTCTGCTGAACTATCATTAGATTTATTCATTAAATTCTGCTTACATCGTTCTAAGGTTTCTCTAACCGTGGCTCAAAGAGGCCTACAAACCACATGGTCAGGTTTAGTTATAGCAATGACTCCACTCTCCACCATTCACTTTCTGTATAACTTTCATGTCAGGATCAGATAATGAAATTATTATTTTTTTAAATAAGAAGTGGGGGCTAGTAAGTCTCTAGATCTTTGATTGACAGGCTACAGATCTCAGTGAACCAATGTGTAGTTCCAAAATGGGTCTGATGAAACAAAAACCAGGGGGACCAAAGTGACAAGGTCTAGACCAGGCTTGAGACTTGGGACGAGCTGATGTTTCAGAGTGAGTCAGAAACCTGGTCTCTGCTAGAGGGCAATTGTCTTAGCTCTAACAGTCAGGGCAAAGGAGTTTCTTCACCTCATCCTTTCTGTTCTTGCCAAATCTTTAACTTACTGATGGAAATACAATCTGTTTTTCTCAATTTACAGATCCAGATGTTAATATCCTCTAGGAGGAGATCAACTGAGACACCAAATAATGTTTGATTGAATGTTTGGGCCCCCAGTGGCCCAGTTCAGCAAACAAACGGAATTATGTATCACATGTATCTTAGGTTTCTATAGCTGTGGTAAAGCACTATGACCAAAGCAACCCTGGATGGAAAGGGTTTATTTAAGTCTTCACTTTTACATTACAGTCCATCACTGAGGGAAGTCAAGGCTGGAACTCAAACAGAGCAGGAAGCTAAAAGCAAGAGGTGACAGAGACTATGGATGAGTGCTGTTTACTTGCTTGCTCCCTATGGCTTGCTCAGCCTGCTTTCTTATAGCACCCGGGACCATCAGCATAGGGTGATGCTACCCACAATTGGCTGAGCCCTCCCACATCAATCACTAAGAAAAGATTGGGTTTGCCCCCACAACCTCATCTTTTGGAGGCATTTCCTCAGTTGAAGTGCCGTCTTCTCTGATGACGCTAGCTGGTTTCATAAAATAGCTAGAAAAACCATGTATAAAAGAGAGGGCTCACTCTCTTTTCAGCTCTTCATATCAAGCTTTAGGATCTGTTCTGTCATTTCATGAATCTGTGCTAGCATGCTGATTTGTTTAAATTGTGACTGAAGTGACTATTTGCTACATTTGAGCACAGGCCATGAGAGTCTGTAGATATCAGGTTTTAAAGAATCTGGGCTAGACAGTTAGAGGTTGGGCTCAATCATTCACACTGTTTCTGGTTTCAAAGAGATAGATGAAGCTATTCCTCAACCATTTGCCATGGTTACTGACATAATACCACCTGGTTATTAACTTAAATCATGAAAATATTGAGGTCGCTTATGACTCAGCTAAAATTCACTGATCCAGTTATTTTAAATACGATACATGTGCTTTAGACTGTTTTCTGTACTATGAGGTATGACTGGTGAGATATTTATGGAGAGATGATCAAGACAATTTACAAAACACAAACAGTCAGAAGCCTTTCCACAGCACATCTGCAATGAGTGGTCTTGAAAAACAGAAGTCCACAAATGCTTTCAGTTCATCAGTGCCATGTAAGGCAGGATAACAGCCACACTGATGTACACAGCCTCCTCCACTCTGTGTGTAGCAAAACTTCACACACACATCAGGGCAGAGTCTAATAAGGTGCTTCAAACAGCATAGGTCTTCAAAGGCTGCAATCAGCTACTTCAGACAAGGAAAAGACTATCGCAAGGGTGGAGAATCAGGAGAGGGATATCACAAGGGTGGAGAGTTCTACAAAATAGCAAAAAGTTGGCAAAAACCCACTCCCCTGATTGGCAAGATGGCTCCGGGGGTAGAGGTGCAACCCTGAGTTCAATTCTGAAAACCTACATTAGGGCAAAAGGAGAGAACTGACTTACAAGTTACTCTCTGACCTCCACACACTCGATATTCTATGCCATGTCATGCAGTATCAAAACCCATTTCCATATGAGTTAACACTCACAGGCTATGGGAAATTAGGATGGGGACATATCTTTGGGGAGGGATGTCTATTCAACTTCTTGCTATTTAATGACCCTTGATAGTGTGTGCAGCTGTGAGGTGCTTTCTAAAGAAGTGAATCTTTATCATCGGGTTAACTAAGCCTCTTAGGTTCTTCAAGTACTCAAATTAATCCACCTGGCAAAGTGAGAGGCAGTTAATTATCATAATAAAGATCTTTATCCTAAGGCCACTGAAAACAAGATCAAACATTGCCTTTAGACAGGGAGTCATCTGTGGGTCAGGCTTTTGGTTTTTAGTCTTATGATAGGGATTTTAATAATCTGCCCAGAGTCAGTACCAGCATGTGCTCAGATCTACGAAAAGTAAGTAGTTTTCGGTTGAGCTTTTAACATGTCAGTGGCCATCAAGGTCACAGTTTAAGCACAAGGCAGTGCAAAAGGACCTCCATCCAGGACTGCTGTCTGCTTTGCCTGGTGTTAGTCTCTACAGCACTTGAATACATTTTAAAATTTCCCTGCCATTATGATACTTCAAAATGAAATGAAATTTAATTTCTTTAATGCATTACATCAGACAACTTTTAGAATCAAGTTTATACAATTTATTAAATATTCTGAAAAGCTCCCCATTTGTCTGAGTATGTATAAACAACTGTTCTAATAAAAATTTAAGACCACTACATTTTATTACAATCAGTAATTGTTTCTTTTCTATAGGCATGGAGTCTTAAGTCTGTGTCTGTAGCATCCTTTGGTCAATAGAGTGTTTATTAAAAAGCTGTATGCCAATAGCAAAGATTTTGTGAGTTAGTTCAAAAGTTGGTACAGATTTTTTGATACCTTGAACATAACTTTCAGCTAAAATAATGGTAAAGCATTTATGCAATTTATTTTAAAAAATTCATTAATCAGAGAAACAAGGTGAGCTGGAGAGATGGCTCAGCAGTTAAGAGCATTTGCTGCACCCGAAGAGGACCCAGGTTCAATTCCAAGCAACCACATAGCAGCCCACAGCCATTTGTAACCTCAATTCCAGGATATCCAACTTTCTCTTCTGACTTCTGTGGGCACTAGGCACATGAACATATACGTACAGACACCCACATGCATAAGAGAAAAATAAGTAAATCTTTAAAAAAAAATACATGGCTAGTTGGTCACTTAAAAATAGGGCTTAGCTTTCAAGAAAACAACAATAATAAGTAAAGGCAATTGGCAGTGTTTGGTCCACATTCTAACTGGTGTCTGAGGTATGTCCTGAGGTCTTATAACCTCCTTCTGTTACAATGATCTGACTTTACATGCTAACACTGAGACACTGTAAACTCAGGTCGAATGATCCAATAAGAAATAAAAGTCTGATGATCACAGAGAGTCTTAAATAAAAATTTAGCAAGAGGAAGATCATTGCTGAAATCTGATTTGAGTGTACACCTAACAGGCAGATATGTGGATATGTGGGTCAGCAGCACGGATAGGTAGCATCCCTGGTACATTACTGCGGGCATGAGCAGCTGGAGGGACTGACTTTGCTGAGAGCTCCATCTCTGAAGAACAGCCTTGCTTCCTGAAGCTGTTCTTAGGAAATTCTTAGGAAAAGAATTTCCCTAAGAAGCTTAGGAAATTCTGGGATTCCCTGTGTTACCCATGGGGAATCTGAGCTGAAATATAAGCCCTGTCAAGATGTACTTCTGTAGTTTGTGTGTGCTTCCAGAAGATTGCCTCCAGTGTGGTAGGATTGGGAGGTGGAGCTTAATACAGTGATTGAATTACCAAGGTGGGGACCTTAGTCATGGTGGGAGTGGGTTAGTTATAAGGATGGGCTGTTGAAGTGAGACCCTGTTCACAACTTCTTTGTATCAGCTTATTCGTCCTCACTCTATGCCATTTTGTCACGCAGCACAAAGGCCTGTCTCAAATGTTGTCATCTGCCCGAGGACTTCCTAGACTTCAGAATCATAACTGAACTTTTACAAAGTTCAATCTGAATTCTGCTGTGATAGTGACAGAAAATAAATTACGGTGCACAATGATGCCATCCTCTGCACAAATTTTACTATACTTAATACACGGAGACATATTTAGCAGGTTCTCACAGGGCCTTGCATGATTTTTGAGCTATGAAGTTTAACTTCATTCAGAAATGGAACCTTCTCACTTCTAGAGGATAGAGGATGAACACAGTGAATCTAGGCCTGTTTTCTTGTTAGTACCCCCCCACTTTGTTGTTTGGTTTTTTTTGTTTTGTTTTTTGGTCCAGCAGTTCTAAGTCACAGTCAACTGAGCATATAAGCATTTTAAAAACACCTTTACAAGAAAATAGGAAAAACAAAAACAAAAAGCAAGACAAAGGAAAACAGAAAACGGAAGCATTTATCAGGGTCAGTCTGGCTTCATGATACTTTCTAATAAACCCGTCTATGTGGCAATAGATACTGTTTGGGATGGGATGGGGGCATCAGTCACATCCCAAGGTGGAACATGGGAGGCTCAGCTCTAGTCGGTCAGCAGTAAAGTCTTCCAAGCTGCACAAACATCGTGCAGGAAGACAGACAATACATAGGAAAGGCAGGTGAGAAAAGACCAGGCTGGAGGCCACTTTAAAGTCTCAAACCTAAAGATCTTTGCATGAGGGTGCTACTGTGAACGGCACTCTACTGGCTAATGCATGGAACAGTGAGGGTGACTTCAACAGTTACATATATGCCAGAGCTGCGATTTTCATTTGAGTCTGAATTTGATCCATGCCCATGAAATCTTGAGCAGTAACCCCGGCATCCCAGGTTTTCCTTTGAAGTCAGTGATGCTTCAGGGAAACACTGAGGAATTTAAAGATTAAATAAAAATGTCTTTTTAGAGGCTTTTTCTCCAATATTGTATTAGAAAATTCCTCAAACATGTGTTTCATTTAAAGGAAATGAGCAGCAGATATCAACAGATTCACCGTGATATTCTACCACTGACTACTACTTAGCATATTTCTGCGTCATTTAATTTTGGGATACATATCAAAGGGACTTTCAGACATCAAAGCTTATATATTAGCACATGTGTGATTAGTTGGGGTTCTGTCTCCTAGGTGAATTCTCTTTGGTCTGGGTAAGACAGCAGTGAGACTCAGTACTGGAGAAAGTCATACATTAGATCTTTTCCTAAATAACTCCTTCTAAGCATAGGAAAACAAAACGAAACAAAGCAAGAATCAAACAAACAAACAAACAAACAAAACCCACTTGTAAGTGAGGGGGTAAAAGGAAGGTTTCTTCTTTTCCTCTCTCATTTGTTGATATCATTAAATCAGTTGGGTTGGGTTCTTTTTGGGTGCTTCATCATGGCACTGGGATATTCATGAATATTACGGTGTAGAAGCTGCAACCCTGGGTCTGCACAAAGCCTCAAAAATATCCATACAGATTATTATTATTTTTTTTTGGACAGAAATGAGTCAACGAATTTCTGGCTCGTACTTAAGCTTGGCCAAATAAAGGACAGCATGTCCTAATTAGTGGGGTCATCCTCGAGAAATGGCAATAATGGCTGCAGGATAATGCTGGCTTAGATCAGCTCCCACGTAACCTAATCATCCCTGACTCCACCGTTTTCTTAAGAGAAGGTTGAGAAGATAATTGGTCTTGCTGTCAGGAGGGTCAGCAGATTGCTCCTGCCAAACCTTTGAGAGAACTTAATTGGACTTTGGACGCTAGAGAAGACAGTGACATATGAATAAAAAGGAGCTGTCCAGAAGACGATCCTCACAAATTACAGAGAGACAAAGACAGCTGAGGACTCACTGAGGCCCTCAGCATACATGAAAAAGGCTACAGTGCCAGGGACACACATTAGCAAAGTTTAAAATGCAAATGTCCCACAGCAAGCAAATCAATATAGCGCTGGAAACATTCTCTTCATTCACTTCATTTCCCTAAGTTACACAGAAGAGTCTCTATTAAAACTATTTGTCACACTGCTATTTCCTTTCCTTTAGCTCAAGGGCTGGCAAACTATCCCTGGGGGAGCCACAAAGAAAATATTTTGACTGTGTAGGCTGTACTGTCTCTGAAGCAATTGTTCAATTTGGCACGGGAGAGACAAACCCAGACAATACATAAAGAACGGGCATGCTTACGCTTAGTAAAACTTTGGGGATTTTCTGTTTCAAGTTATTTCATGTGTTCTAAAATAATATTCTTTAGATCAGTTTTCAATCATTTTAAAATCCAAAACTCATTCTTTGTGCCTTGGGTTGTAGAAAAACAGGAAGTAGCATGGGGTTGATCTTCTAGTAGACTTCCTGTGATGGTAGAAAAGCTGCACACTGGCACAGTCCAGGACCGGATGCACCAACTACCGGGCTGTAGAGCCTGGGAAGTAGGGATCACAAGAAGAAGGAACTGACTTTTAAATGCTGCTTAATTGTAATTAAATATAGATTGAATAGCTATTCAATAGTAGTTCATGATTACCCCCTTTCTACCATACAGCTGCATAGCCTTCTTTCACATTAATGAGAAAAAAAAATCCACATCTTTGGCCTACAAACAACAATCCTTCTTTTTGCAGAGTAAGTCATATAGTTAGTACTCCCACTGCAGAGACCACTTCTGTATATACCCGTGCATGCTCACCGTGGGTGGCGCCATGTGCTCGTGTTGCACACTGTGTGTGCTCAACTATATGTCCAAAGCATAGCACTCATGCATGAGTACACACCGTGTAGCCTTTTGCATTTTGTCTATTGAGCTGAGTTGAAAATGTTTCTTGACTTGTGCTTTCTCTTCCTATTTATTATCTATGCAAACACAATACAGGATGACGAAAATTATTGTACCGTAGGAAGTTCAACACTTCTTTTGGCTTGTTCAATTATTTATTTAAAAAGAAATCCTATATCCCCCTTTAGTCAGCTTGTAGTAATGAGCCTGAGAAAGTGATCCAGAATGTGATATCTGAGCTATACAACGTGATCATTTCCAAGTAACTGCCCATATACAATTGCAGGTCATTTCCGATGAAATCTCCATTCACAGGCAGTACTTTACACTGAACTCTAAGCAAAGGCCACGGAAGCTGACTAGGCAAACAGAAAATCACTAAATATTTAAATTGCTTTTGCAACAAGTATATTCAGTCATACTATATATGACTAGTTAGATGGCTCAGAAGCTTCTCCAGCATATTATGTCCAACAGTGCTCTCGTTTTGACCTCTCAAGAGTCTGTGTTTGGTGGTTGTTTCTGGCAATTCTGTAGTCTGCTGATAGGTACCAACAAGCCCTCAATTGCATAGCCAGAAAGTCAGACAATCATTTTCCTACTTTCTTGACACCTCACCGCTAACGCAGCACTGGGTCCTGCTTCACGTGCAGCCCCAGCCCCTTCTGTTGTCACAATCCAGACTCATACAGCTAATGGCTCTTGATACAATAAATACAATGGGAACAAGCAATCTCTTGAAAGGGTAAGAACTGTGCTTGGTTAAATGAAAGCAACAAGGATCTTGAGTGACTTTATGGCAGTCCCTAAGAGTGGGAAGTCACAGTGCCAATGGGTGACTCTATGGCAGTACCTAAGAGTGGGAAGTCACAATGCCCCAATGGCACCTAAAAGCTCACTCAGTTGCCAGACAACTTCTGCTCATACTGACAAATAATGCACAGGTTTTGAGTGATGTACTCACTGTTCCCAACCGACTTCTTTACTCAGTTCTTTGATCTCACCTTATCTCACACTGTCCATCTGTTCTCTGAGATGCTTTCTTTGCTGTGTGCATCAGTGTTCTCTGTATTCTTCTTGGGAACAAAACGGTCATGAAATACATATTTGTAATGTGGAGCTCCAATTTTTATTTCTACTATTTATCTATTTACATATTTTTTTTATAGTGGTGAGGACTGAACTTAGTATCTTGTGCATGTTAGGGAAGCCATCCTCAGTCTTGAAAACCAATTTTGATGGCTGTATGACAATCCAGTGCCCAGCTGGGCACACACCTCATTGAGTCTCTATATTTCTTTTATGTCCTCAAGATTACATGTGGTTTCTATCACACACTCTTCCATGTCCACATTATGTAACCTCACTTCTCCTGGATTCGTGAAAAGGCAATGAGAAAGCAATAAAATGTTTATTAATGAAGTAGAGCCTGGGTCCATTCAAATTTGGGCATCCAGCTGGGCAGTGGTGGCACATGCCTTTAATCCCAGTACTTGGGAGACAGAGGCAGGTAGATTTCTGAGTTCGAGGCCAGCCTGGTCTACCGAGTGAGTTCCAGGATAGCCAGGGCTACACAGAGAAACTCTGTCTCAAACCCCCCCCCCCAAAACAAAACAAAACAAAACAAAACCAACCAACCAAAGAAACAAAAAACAAAACAAAACAAACAAACAAAAAACCCAAAAGAACAAATTTGGGCATTCAAACAAAATACCAGACAAAACATTACAGCTATCATTTAAACCCATGCCGTGATGGTTCTGGTTTGGTTTTGAAAGCATTCTGGAAGTAGAAACTATCCTGAGGTCTTTTCTTGGTGTCTGAGGAGCCAGGAAAAGAAACAAGATATTAAAAATTGATTGGTGCGTATTTAGTACCAAATCTTCCTTTAAATCTCAGAATATTTTATATTCTTCACATATACTTGACATTTAGGAATTTAAGATTTTTTTTGAAAAGGCAGATGACAGTAGGCACAGTGTGGTGGTATATGGCAAGGACCATCTGCAGAGAGAGCATTTCTTTGTAGTCCTCTTTAGCATTTTTCACTATGTTGAGATGATTCGTTATAACTGTACAGAGAAAGTGCAAAGCAACCTCTTCAGACTAAGCTGCTATCTTGCTTGAATTCCTCCTGAGTTTCTCAGAAGGCATGAAGCTTATCAATTTCTTGGGTGGGCATCTACAAACCTGCCTTCTTCTCCATGAGCTGCACAGTGACTGTACCTGCTCTCTGTCCCCAGACGGCCTAAGTTTCTCTTGTTTTATGGTTGGAACACAGTTCTGCTAAATGTAGAGTCTCTCAAGCAACAGAAAGAGTTTGGCCTCCTTTCCCTGCTTTCTTTCATTTGTGGTGTCTGTTCCATGTAATCTCTATAAAGGACCATATTTCTTTGTCCTCTCCCCCATGCACCTGTCCTATAGTAAGTTCCCCACCAATCATATGGAATGAAATGATACTGTTTTAGCTTGCTCAGTAGAGAATTAGCAGTGTCAGCAGCATGCTCTTTCAGTGTTTAAGTGTGCACTGCTGGCTGTTAGTGGCTTTGTAAGCGTCTCACTAGGTTGACAATGACATTTGTGTTAGGCTTTCATTGCTGCTAAGAGACACCATGACTAAGGTAACTGTTATAAGGGACAACATTGGATTGTGGCTCTCTCATAGGTTCAGAGGTTCAGTCCATTATCATCAAGGCAGGAAAATGGCAGCATCCAGGCAGGCATGGCACTGGAGGAGCTGAGGGTCCTACATCTTGTTCCAAATGCAAACAGAAGACTGTGTCTTCCAGGAAGCTAGGAGGAGGGTCTCAAAGCCTACTCCCACAATGACACACTTCCTCAAACAAGGAAGGACACATCTACTCCAGCAGGGCTCCTAATAGCGCCACTCCCTGAGCCAGGCATATTCAAACCCCCACAATACCCATCACTCACTTGCTGAATGGAATTAGCATCTTATTATCTTGCTAGTTAAACTATATCCAACAATCAGATTATCCATGCCATGTAATGCAACCAATAGAATTTCATGGTTTTTTTTTTTTTAAACAGAATACTTTTAAGTTTTAAACCACAGGCTGTTGGGCCTGTAAATAGGTCACACATTGTACTGAATGACCCTGACCTTTGCCATCTGCTACATGCATCAATGTCAGATGGACACAAATATGTCTCTAGAAAGAGACCATGTGTCAAAGTGTTGACCTACTGAGCACAGACGTCAGGATAGTGCTGGCTCCCAGAATAACATTTTAAAATCAAACTAAAGTCGCCTCAGCTCAGATTTAATTGCTTTGTCTAACGTTTTCTTTGGATGCTAAAATCTGAAAGGACCCAAGCTCTAATATTTGTGACTCTCCATGTAAGAAATATTGACTTTAGATTATGTATGTTTTTCTATTATCTTTAAATTTACAAGTATGTCACTTATACTAATACTAGGTATAGTAGTACAATGCATAGTATATGTTATAATATATACTAATTAGTAAGGTATGCGTAACAGTTATCTGCCTTTCAAAGTATGTTTTTATGAGCAGTACACGTATCCCTTTTGCTTAGACAGAATTGTCAATAGTTGAATACGTTTTGGGTTTATATATATTTTTTTCTGTATCAGTAAGAAACTCCTCCCTTTTCCACAAGGCACAAAGTAGTGAACATTATCTTCTAAAGATTTCCCAGCTTTATGCTTCACCCTTGAGCCTTGAAACCATGTGGGTGCGGATTTTCTCATGTTGTGTTGGGCACACATCCATTTATATTTTCTTCTCATTGATGACCCAGAGTCCTGGCACCATGGGTTGAAAGGTCCGTTCTCTGCTGATGTTCAGTGTCAACTCTGTCAAAGAGAGCTTCACGCTGGGTGAAGTTCTTTATGCGCAATTTTTGGTGCCAGCGTTTAATGTGCCGAGAACCCATCAGTATCTTTAAGGCTCCACATGGATGATTTTCATAAGTGATAACATTTTAAAGCTTCAAGTTACCTTAAAGTTCCTCACTGACTAACTCTTGGATCTCTGCTTTCTCACACACATTTCGGAATCTACTTAGCACACTCTACAAGTGTTGAGATAATTTTCTTGGCGTTGTATTTCGTCTATAGATCAACTAGGACAAATGCTTTTTATGCTCTTGGTTCTTGGCACTTGTAAGAATGTTATAATCAGGCTTGTTTGATGTTTGCTAGTTCTGTTTGATTTCATTCATGATTTTCAGTATTTGCTGTTAGCATTATTGTAAGACATAGGACATTTGCTAAGACAATATAAAAATTAAAAGTTATGCTAGGTGCTTGCTGTTTATTTACAAATAAACGAATGCAGTTGATGTGTTTATCTTCTTTGACATCCAGGTTACCTTCTAAGTGCTTATTAAAGTAACTTTTCTATAAACATTTTGAACCGACACACATCATTTACAAAGTCAGTCTTTCTTCAACAAAAATCTCAATGGCATACTGCATAGATAGGATAGTAGAGAGATTTAGGCCTAGGAATGGTAATCATGATGCCCTGCTTGGATAGGACACACACACACACACACACACACACAAATAAATAAAATGTCAAGTTGTGTGCAACCACTCAAGTCCTCTAATGATATCTATTTTTTTTTCAGTCTACTTCGTGTGTCAGTCACTGAGAGAAGAGTGTTGAACATTTTAAATACAGAGCTGGATGTACTAGTGCCGATGTTGGTGACACACATCTTTTGAAAAAACACAGTGGGCACACACATGACACTTCAGTTTTTCTATCGTCTGGGACAACTGGATGCTTTGTCTTTCTGTAGCAGTCTTCATTTATTTTAGCCTAAAATCCATATTACTTGAGGGTTTCGATTAGTTAGGTTTTGTCTGACATAGTTTTCTTTACTTTTGATGTATAACTTTTAAAAACCATCAGACTCTAATGCATCCTTTTCAAGCAACGCAGCGCCATTTTTTTAACTTCAAGCTGACGATCTTTAATATTTGTTAATGGACCCTTGTGTGTATGTTGTAATTGCTGATGCAATGGGGTCCGAATTCATCATCTTGCTTAACCTTTTAATCCTTTCCTTTCCATCTCTGCTTCTCCCTTTCCCTGTTGCTTTCTATTGTCCTGTGTTTTCCAATCTCAGATTTTTCTGTCTTGCAGTTTATGATGTTACAACCTTTTTATTCTTTCAGCAGCAATTTCAAGATCCACTAACTTACAGGCCAATCAATGTCTTCATACTCTTCC
Source organism: Rhabdomys pumilio (assembly GCA_030674055.1). Lineage (NCBI taxonomy): Eukaryota > Metazoa > Chordata > Mammalia > Rodentia > Muridae > Rhabdomys > Rhabdomys pumilio. Next base: position 198,185,584 of record JANHMN010000002.1, on the reverse strand, counting down.
TAAACAACAAAGGGACTTGTGTTTTAATACCAGTTCTCATCAATAAAGTATTGTTTCACATTTTATTTCTATAATATAAGCACACAAACCATCATTATTTTCTTACATAGTCACTGTTTGTTGCTAATTTATCTCTGGGGTGCTGCTATTCAGTTTTCCCCTCTGCCTCTTTATTGAAGGTCTGTGGGTAAGTGAACTAAGATTTATCATTGTTACTATTATGCATACCCTGGGTGGTTTCTTTCTCTGTTTGTTTTGTTATGTTTTTTTATTTGTTTGTTTGTTTGTTTTTGAACTAGGCTTAAAACGTCCTCATTGTTTTCTATTCTTAAGCGATATTTTGGGTTTCTGAAGTTTCAATAAGTTGGATCTGCATATGGAATTTTTTAAAAAAATGTATCTTGTTCATGATTCTGATTCTACGAATTTGTGTCCTCCATTAATTCTAAAAACAAAGTATTCAGAGCCTCTCCTGCTTTCATTCTCTTACCTCATCTCATTCCATCTGTTATAACCCCTAGAATCTCTACTGTATTTCTGCGTGTTTTTGACACTCTTCTATATTATGGTAATTTTATTAGCTGTCCATCTGTGACTATAGCTATGCATTGGATTTTATGTAGAACTGGGTTCTGCATTTATGGAAAATCAATTTGTTTCAAGTCTGCTTCAACCTCATGTAAGTTCCTGACTCACATTATCAGTCTTCCACACACCTGCTCTACTGTCTCTCAGAATTCCCTCGTCTCCGTCTGTAGCGTTCTGCCTGCCTTCTGTTGCTCCTGTGCTTCTTATTTAGGGACTGTCGTTGTGTGTAGTGTGGTCCCTTTGGTGAGATGACTTGTCTCTGGAAGTTTATGTACGTGCAGTCTAAGGTATGGCTTAAAAGCTGATTCCTTTATGGACACATGGATTATACCAGCAGTCCTAAATGAGATGCATGTAAACCAAGTACTGGATCTATGAAGTGGTATGGATTCAGGCTTCCAGTTTCTGTGAGAAGCAGCCAGAAATCATGGCCTCTCAGGGAAAAGCAAGCAAGCAAGCAAGCAAGCAAGCAAGCAAGCAAGCAAGCAAGCAAGCAAGCAA
>JANHMN010000002.1:198154633-198184485 GCA_030674055.1 Rhabdomys pumilio | reverse complement strand
CATTTGTTATTTGTCTCATTGTGTCTATCCATCACAGCAGGCGTTGGGTCATGAGAGGACATGGTGTCCAGGAAGTCTGAAATTAGGTTAGAAATCTCCCAGGTGACCAATTCTCTTTCAGTTGACTCAAGTAGCTCACTGCACCTAGCACAGCCCCTGAACTGCCTGTCTGTGACATGGCTGTGATTTTAGTCACAGCAGAGATATCCCTAAAGGTGGTTATTGAAGATGCAAGGCCCACAGGTCCAGTGAAAGAACAGAGGCAACCATTCCTTTTCTAATTGACAGAGAAAACAGACCATTTCCTTAGTTGCTCTGAAAGTCTGCTCCCTACAAAACCGGTTGCCCAGTTTCTTGTGTGGGTCAGTCTCTGAGTTAAAAGCTGTCCCTCCCATTTCTTTGCTTCTCCACATGGAGAGTAAGTATATTACAGAATTACGTGCATCTTCAGAAAGAGCAGTGCTGCAGGCTTCCGTCTATGTCCTCTCAGGGAGCAGCACCTCACTACTGAGTTCGACTTGCTCATGTCGGGACATCAGAAAAGTCTGGAAGAACTCAATATATGATTCCATGGTCTTGTAGAACTGACATGAGTCACCAAGTCATCACCATAGGGATCCTTTTTTACTGGCTGCTAGGCTTTCAGTAGCACACTCAGAATGTCATTTCCCATGACTGGGGCCTACAATACTTCTCCTGCCCTCCTGAGACACACAGGATGTGGCGAGATATAGTCCAGTCAAGACTTTTTTCCAGTCAGTGGCCCAGAGAGGCATACAAGGAATACACAAAGCCTTACCTTCGACTCTATTCTCTCCCCACTTCCCTTCTACTTCCAAGTCTACAGTTGGAAGGCCCAGGCTCTCCTGATTCTATATCCCGTGTCCCTGGCTCCACTGTCTTTGCAGAAATAGTAAGACCATGGTCTCTCAACCTGGCTTCTAGGCTGAAATGCTCTAAAAGAACTCAGAGAAATCTCTTGCAAACTCTGTTTCTCAGGATGTGTATCCCATATCGAGAACCTTCTTTTTAGGAGCCTCATCTTTCCTTAGAAGAACTCCTCCTCAGGTGTAAAACCACAGCTTATAATGGGAACAAAAACCAATAATGTATTATGTATAAAATGATTCCCCTCCACTATGAGTTGGGATGGATTCTAATTACTGAAACCTGCACTGGCCTCCTATTGAGTGGTAGATGCCTCAGTAGAGCAGCCAAGCAGGCCTGGAGCTTTATGCCGTAGAAGAGATGATGTTGTGAATACTATCATTAGATGGCACCAAACAGCAAAAGAAAACAACCTAGTGTTCAGGAGGTGTCTTCAGGGGTGGTTGAACTTATATTTTATGACAGTCCTGCTTATATACTCACTAGAATATTGTCCATGAGGGGAAAAGCTCTCCTGACTACCACGAAGGTAGGTGAAAGCATCATTCTTGGTCTTTTCTTTGGCTACCATCTCCTTTATTTCCTCATGTCAAACTACACTTAACTATAAATTACAAGGACTTACTAACTTCTTGACCTCTGGGTGTCCCTCTTCTTCTTTTCTCCCATTATTACTATAGAACTCAGCTTCCTTCGGTCTAAACTTTGAGAAGGATGCCAGATAAGCTGTCTTTCATTGCTTGCCTCCTCCTGATCCTTTCAGTGTCGTCTAGACCCCATTTCTAATTACTGAAGCCTAAGAACAGTTTTCTGTGGCTATAGTTTGAGTAAGTCAATCATATTTTCAGAACAGGAAGGTCCCAGTGTCAGAGGTAGGATACTTGGGAAGTGACAGATTGATGGACTGATAGGTTGTGACAGGGGTGGCTTTGTTACACAAGCCACCTCTCTGGCAACTTGTTCCTTCTTGCTATGTAAAGATTCTGCTACAGTGTACTCCATCAAGATAGGCTCACTGGAAGCTAGTGGTACATTCTGGAACAACTTAGCTTCCAGAAGTGTCAGCTGAAAAAACTCTGTTCCACACCAGTGAGCCACTCTGGAAGAGCATGTTGTAGCAGCAGATAACCATACTGACAGAGCAGCTTCAGACACAGTGGGCAGTTTCCTTCATGCCAATGTATGATTTTACTCTCGTTCCCCTGCTACTCTAGATTTCATCTCCACCTTCAAGACCCTCCCTTATGCCTTTCCATTCTGTTTTCTTTTTGCCACATTTTTTAATATAATCTTTTTTCAAAATACATAAAGAATTTTATGTATCCTGACATATAAATGTAGGTAGATTTGGGATTCTCAATCTCTCCTCTCTCCACCAATATTTTAAGCATATAAATCTCACTTGGAGAAAGGATACAAATTTTAAATCATTTAATCATTTCTGCTTGAACCCCTACACCTCTACGTACCTCAAGAAGTATTATAATGACACCAGGAACCATAAACATGGATCTACTCAGAAAACACATACTCTGAAGAGTTACTCTCAAGAGCAGGGCCAGGATGGGTCAGCTAGTGCTGCCAATTGTTCTTAAAGAACTTGGAAGGAGTCACTTTAACTTCCTGTTCCTCACATTTAGAGCTCACAAGTGTGACAGCCTCAGCTTCAGACAAAGACTGAAGATGAACTCTTCTAAATGTAAACTCAGTTTTCAAAGTCTGAACAACTCTGGACTTGCTAGAAGATGATGTTGAAGGGTGAGATTGGAGAGATATGCTTTCCACAAGAATGTTATGTTTTATCCTAAAACTGCTTCTTCCCCTAGGATCTATTCAGCTTCACTTACCACCACTTAAGACTTTCATAAGTTTGAAACAGAAACAGCACATTCTAGAAACTGAACTGGGAAAGTGTTGGCTTGGCATCAGCTGCCAGCAAGTTGAGTCTCCGCAACAGGAGAATTGTGAATGTGATGGCCAAGGCCATTTTTATATAGACATGTTGCTGACTGGGTTACAGAACTGTTGTCAAGACTGGACTTAAGTTTTAGGGGACTCTTGTTTTCCCCAAAATAGTACCTTCTGGTTACCTGGGAGATGATTGTTTCAAAAGATACAGCAACCTCTCCCTTGTTGTGGGATGAAATGCATGTGAAAAGCAATATGATTCCACAGGAAATCTTGTTTTGTTTATAATGTATGGGTGCTATGGTTTGAATATGATTTGTCCTTCTTGAAATCCATGGTGAGATCTAATCTCCATTATGAGATATTAGGAAGCAGAATAAGGCGAAACATTTAATAGAAGATTAGGGTTCTGCCCTAATGAATGGCTAAATGCATACATGTGACTCGGGGATTTATGAGTAATCTTAAGAAAAGGAACCAGGATTGCTCTAAAAGCCTATTCCCTGGCTTTCATCATGTGATGCCCCTTGCTAACTTGGAACATTGCCAGCAAGGAAGTCATCATCAGATGTGGCCTCTGAAACTCAGATCATAACCATGAGCTGCAGTAAACCTCTTAACAGCTCATGTAGCCAGTGTATTGTGTTATGGACAACAGAAGTAGATTGCAACAGGGATAATCACCTTTCTACAGTGGCAAGCTCCAGCGGGAACTCTACAAATTCTAGGGAAACCCTGTGCCGGAAAACTATAGAATGATGTGCTGCCATGTTTAACAAAGAGCTTTTCTAGAAAGAAAAAGTATCCTATTCATAGAGTTTGGTATGTTTCATGGTAAAAGTTCTTGTACTGTGTCCAATTTTAAACAATCAAAGAGGTGATTTTGCACAAGGGTTAAGGAAAAATACTGCTATAACCACCATACAAATCCTAAATGTAAAAATATAAGTTGATAAAGATGAAAACTTTTAATTAATCAGTAAGTGCTGACTTTGGGGTACTAGGTATTTTTTCTTTTAATATAACTTATTTATTTCTAAATTTATCCAATGAAAAACAACAATAGCCAAATTTAACAACCAAGACAAAATCCCTGGAAAAATTAAAAATAGACTTTAGTGTGCTGGTTTTCCCTCAAAGAATCCAATGAAATTACTGTTTGCTTAATAATATATCATGTACTTGATGCGTGTGAAATTGGCATGTTGGCTTATGTGTTTTTATACTTGTCAATGTTCTAGCATGTTGTGTTATTTATAGATACATAACTCTAAAAGAGTGACTAAAGTTATCAGAAGCTACAAAGGTAACAGTTTGACTTGCATATGAACAATACATTTCCTTTTTTATGAAAAGTAAATGATGGAGAAGGCATCGTTTATTGAATGATTTGTGATACCGTCTAAACTGTGTCATTTTGAATTTTCATACTGAAGCCCTGGTTTCTAGGTTTGCGACTATATTTGGGATGAAAAGAAACAGACAGCAGGAGACATGCCCTGTGTTTGCACCAAAGCAAGATCACGTGAAGACAGTGGAGAGTCTTTTTTTTTCAAGCCTGGAAGAAAAGCAGTACCCAAAACCATCTCCACAGATACCTTGATCTTAGCGTTACAGACCCTTCAACGAGGAGAAAATAATTTTTTCTTTAAACTCTATTCTGTGGTATTTTGTAACAGAATCCCAGGCCATGGATACAACACAAATGAGACTGTACATAACTCCACAATACCAACATGATGCTCATAGCTAGGGCTTTTTCTAAACCTGTCATTACTACCTTCTGTCTGCTCTTCTGCCTCAGACTTCAAGTCAGTCCTCTGGGTCTCAATTCAAACCTCGCTGTCTTGGAGATGCCACCTACAGTTTTCATTTTCCCAAGTAGCTGCTTGTTCTCCCAGTATGAGCAACTTTCCTTGTTTGTTATTTTGGCTTGTTTAGAACTTATGGTGATTCTCCTTCCTCAGTCTTCCAAGTGCTGGGGTTATAGGTTGAGCCACCACTTTTAGTTTACAATAACCTTTTTATAATGATAATCATAGTGGGTATTACCGATGCAAATCCTTTGTAGGCAGATGGCCCACACACTGGAAATTAAGCATGTAGCTGATAAATCAAAAACTGCACTCACCACTCAGACGCACGTATTTTTCGTTAACTGAAGAAAGTCCTATTGGACACTACACCATAGTTGGCAATCATCCACTGGACACAGGCAGCCAGGTACCTTTTTATTTGCCCAGTTGAAAACTCAAAGCCTGTTATGTAATGGGCATCTTTTAGTTGAATTAATGAAGGCAAACAATGGACACTGTTCACCCAACTATAGCTTTGTAAAGAAATCATAGTTCCCACAGGCCAGAGAACTAAGCAAAGACACCAGACTTTTTATTATCAGTGGGTACAAAACTGAAAACAAACTATCTTCATTTTCTCCAGGATGAGAACACCAATATACATCATTAAGATATAATTATAGACTCCATCTCTCAGTGGTTAGCTTAGAGAAGCACTATCGATTCTAATTTATTTTTCTAGGCCATCGAGCCTCCATTGCTCTATCAGTGACCCTATGGACTCATTAAATCTTTCAGCATGATATTTATGCAGCTGTTTAATGAGTCCTGCAACACCTTCAATTCTCTGAATCTCATGCCTATTATTTTAGAGGTAAACGTCTGACTTTAATTAATCATATCCTTCATGGACTCAAAGGAGATCACAGAAAGGTTACGGAACTTTCTGTTGGTGAAAGGATTCTTTGTTTCCACATTTAAAGATTGTCAAAGACACACACACACACTGCAGCTCTTAGGGGTCCCATTAAGTGTTTAGACATCCTTACTGTCAAAGAAATTCCTTTATTTCTTACTTAAATCTTTCTAAATGTAACCCAAAGCACTGGCTTTGCCTGTGTTGTCAGAGAAAAAGAGCAGGGTGAGGGGTCATGCACTCCAGAGAAGCCCATTCCTGCTGTGTGAGTGATGCTTGTATACAATGTAGAAAGAAGTGGCTCTTTTTCAAGACGGTATTCAGCTTTTCTAGTATGGGGGGAGGGACTAGGTTATAATAAATGTAACTTCAAAGGATATATGAAAGCCAATTGCTTAACACATAAAACTAAGCCCAGAGCAAAGCCTATATACTATTCCTTCATATACACTAGCCCTTTGTACACATTAGCTCCTAGTAGTACTCACTAGCCCCTTACACACATTAGCTCCTAGTACATACTAGCCCCTATCTAGGATACTTCAAAAGAAAGCTTAGTTAACAAGGATGCTTATAGAGTGCCAGGAATGCAGCAGATTTTATCAAGGAGAAAGTGAGATGCCCAGGGAGCCAAATCCATTTAGTCTCTGCTTTGAAGTCAGCACCTACACACATATGCTAAAGGTGAGTAGAGATGGGAGATGGGGGAGGATGGTCACTGACCCTCTCACACCTCAGCTTCCTCACGTGTACAGCACTGAGAACAAGAAGACAGCCCAAGTGACATGGTCAGAAGGTCTTGATAACAGTGCATGCTAGATAAATATTATTATTAGGATACAATTTAATGCATTTTTATGGCCGGTAGCTGACTTTTAATGCGCCAAATCATGGGAAAGCTGTGTGTTCTATTCTTTGGTGTTCCCTGCTAGCAACATCTAGAATACAACAGGCACTTAATAAAGACTTGTCCTTAACATGATTTTTCCCCAGGTAATGTCTTCAGTATTTTGTGTAATGGGTCATTTAAGAGATCTTTAACTTTTTGAAAGGTTCATTCTATTTGAATTATGTTGATTATGGTTATATGTGAGTGCTATGCCTTTGGAGTCCAGAAGAAGATGTCAGATTTTTTGGAGGTAGCGTTCAAGGCATTTGTGAGCTGCTTGACATCATGGGTGCTAGGAACTGAACTTGGGTCCTCTGTAAGAGCAGTGAGCTTTCTTAGCTGCTGAGCCATGTCTCTAGCTCTCCCTAGGCTCTTATCTAATGATGTACATCCACACAAAAGGAGCAAGCACTTTACTTAGAAGTTTGCCCAACAGTTACATTTCAATATTAAAAAGACACGATACAACAATTACTAGAAGTCTACTCTATCTGTTCATCTCCACCTATTGATCTCCAGCTAATAACTAGAAGTGTGCCTTTTTATCAGTGATGAAAGTGTGAACTCACAATTTTAAAAACATAACTTGCTATTGCGTACAGGTACTCCTGGGAAGCACCTTTTTCAAATCACAAGTTGTGTGTACTACTAGCTTTAATTAATTTGCCCATTTTCAAACTGATATGTAGAAATAGAAGTGTTTAGTGAAAAATAAGAAACATTTTTGGAAAATTAAAATTGGAACGAAAATTGACTTTCTATATACAGTTATGTAAGAATGATTTGTATTTTTTTTAACTATAAAATACTATAATTAGTTTTTTTTTCTGGTTTAGCAGTGAGACCTATTTTTCATAAGAAGTGTGAGGTTGGTTTATTTTTACATCACCCTTTGTCTCTGAGCAGCTAAAGGGAGCAAACTAGCAATGTGATTAAAGAGTTTTTTTGGAAGTGCAGGTATTATGGGAGTAATCTTTTAACAGATAAATCATTTTGGCTGTCTGTTTATTTGGTAAGTTGCTTTGTTGCCGTGTGCCAAGCAGGAAGGTCAGTTGTTATTCTGAAGGGAATGAAGTTGCAAATGAGGCCACCAGAAGTCGAATGGAATACTAGGACAGAGTATAGCATGCACATTGCATTCCCTGTGCATTTGCTTTGGAAATACAGCTCCAGTCCTGCATTTTTAGGGTCACTGTCATTTGTAACTTTTGAGAGAATCCAGACTTTTACTCGTTACATAAAATGTCTCACAGTGGCTCTCAAAATAAAGCCAGTGAGATGGCTCAGCTGCTAAAGACACTGGCTGCCGAGGCCCGACCAGAATTTGATCCCTGGGACTCACAGGGTAGAAGGAAAGAATCAACTGCAAGCAGTTGTCTGACTTCCACACAATGCTGTGGTACCTATCTTTCATGAAAAGAAATAAACCACCAGTCAGCAACAAACCCACAAGAAAGAAGCCTTAACATTTAGATCCAAATGAGGAGGGTATTTCTAAGTTCTCCTTGGGGGTGCTTGTACAAGATGGAAATCTGTGTAAGCCAAATTTCCTCTTCCTTAGGAATGAGCCTTATCCCTGGGTCATGTTGGTACAATTACTGATGAGGGGGTGTGATCAGAATCAGGACCAGGCTCCGACTTTGCCCTCAAATGCTCTCTGTCTCTGTGACTCTGTCTGTCATCTTTGTCTGTGTTTGTCTGTCTCTCTCTCTCTCTTTCACCCTCCCTTTCTTCTTCCGTATCACTCACCAAGAGAAAATAAGAACAAAATTCAAGTTTACAGGCAGCTTATAGCTATTACTGTCTGCTTAAGACAGGATGTAGGAATGTCCTAAAACTCTGGCAGTCCCATCATCATCACAGAAAATGAGGGTCATCTGGTTAGAAAAGCAGATTTGTCTATCCAACTAGACCTCTTGGATCAGGATATGTGCTTAACAGGATGCCCAAGTCATTCACAGACCCATTAAGATTTGGTCAGCATTGAGTCAAAGCAACTGTCAAGGACAGGGTGCAGGAACTTATCTCCTCTGCTCAGCAAGGAGTTGTTTGCAGTCATTCTGGAACATGTTTCTACACTACATTGCATCACAGATCAACAGATCTTTGGAGAAAAACATGTTTCCAGTCTCATCATAGAACTCAATTTTGTTAGAAAAGAATCTTGCTATTTAAAAAGATTATTTTATTTTAAAACATTTAAAAAAATTTAATCTATCAACTTTTTAGCACAGTATTTATACGGATTATAGTAAAATATTTCAGTACAGGCACATGGCATGTGTGTATTAGGTTAAAATGATTGGTGTACCCATTACGTCAAACATACGGTAGTGTGTGTGTGTGTGTGTGTGTGTGTGTGTGTGTGTGTGTGTGTGTTGAACACATATAAAATCCTCTCTACTAATTATTTTTCAGTATACAATTAAATATTGTTGGTCATAATTGACAAAGCTACTCTGCTATTAAAAGTTTGACTTTTTTTCAATCACAAGGATGTCTCATGTCTCCTCCCAATCCACATCTTCTAGAACGGCACAGACCAGGTTTCAGATTAGTCTAGGAATGCAATAGATTGTCACAACACAACTGCAAGCAAAACTCCTCCATTCAAAGTTCAAACCTGCAGTTTGCTCCTGTCTCTCGCTGCTGACCCAGCATCCCTGCTGTGGGGGTGCATCTTGCTTCTACTAAGTCAGGGCTGTGAGCTGCCCTCTTCAGTACAAAGGCCATGTGATAATAAAATTAACTTTGTAGAATTTTTACAAGGAATACTATGGTGCAGAGTAGAATGGGTTAAGATTCCCTGAGAGACTGCTCTTGTGCTTTTGAGGCAGGAGCTGTGTGAGGAAGGGGGTTAGTGGGAGTCACTGGAAAATACACTTTCAGACTGTGAAGAAGAGATGAAGAGCAAACAAGTAAAAAAAGTAAGATTAAAAAGGGAAGCTAATATCATAAACAGAAGTAAAGGGAAGAAAGAAGAGGCAAGAATGGGAGTTTATGTTGGTTGGAAAGAATGCAAGATGGAGAAAACAATACCAGATGGGTACAGGAAAGGACAAGGAAGGTGTTCCAGATGTGCTGGAAACTTCACAGGAAACAGAAGGGACTGTGGAGGAGGAAGGGTGAGGACCACACAGGCAAGTCCACGCTGCCTGCACAGGGCATGGCCACACACCACCCTTCTCTCAAAAGGGCCCTCCCACCCAGTCCTACCTGGCTAGAAGGACGGTGCTCACCACTTGAGAGCTTGAGGGTTGGGGGGAGTAATGTTGGGGGGAACAGAGGGATCCTCATGGCAACTTTCCGACAAGACTGAGGAGGAGCCTTCCCCCTGTGTGGAGAAAAAGGGAGGCTGTCATTTCTCTGTCAAGGAAATGGCTTTCTGAGTCACCTGGTGTTTCAGATTTAGGTCTGGGTGATCCCTTGATGTGCCATCTGGAGTAGCAGTTTAACACTCCTTCCTCCCTCAGCACCTGCAGGGTGGCATGGGGCTCAACCTGCCAAAATCACAGTGGTACTGCTAATTGACTTCTTGGCATCCCCCCATCATCTCCAGGGATTAGATCCTGTATGTCCCACCACATCAAGAGTCCTGAGAAAAGGTGATATTGATTGATAACTTTTGACTGGGATGAGCCAATCCAACGAGTTGAATTTTAATGCTCCACTTTTATTGTTTGCAAAGAGAGAATGTTTTTAAATGCAGTTAATTTAAATATCTCTCTACATAAATAAAAAAGAGTCAAAAATCTTTACTGGAACTCTCTTTAGCAGCATATATGTGGTAACAGGAGCGCATGAATAAATTGGCATGCAAATTAATAAGCTGTTCTACATTAAAAAATTAATTTGAAATATTTACTGATCAGCACAGGAATTTTGACTGACGTGGATGGCTGGAAGTGCACGCTGTCAAGATCATGATATAGCTGTCTCCTTAGAGGTCTGCCAGAGACTGACACATTCAGAGGACGATGCTCACAGCTAACCACTGAGATGATCAAGGGTTTCCCAATGGAGAAGTTAGCGAGAAGACTGAAGGAGCAGAAAGGGTTTGTGACCCCATGAGGAGAGTAACAATACCAACCAACCAGAGCTCCCCAGGGTCTAAACCACCAGCCTCAGAGCACATAGGGAGGGACCCATGACTCCAGCTGTATATGTAGGGGAGGATGGCTTTGTCGGGCATAGGTGGGAGAGGAGATTCTTGGTCCCATGAAAAACGAACACAGAGTGTGTGTGTGGGGGGGAATGTGAGAGTGGGGAGGGGGTAGTGGGGGCGGGGGTAGGTGGGGGCACAGCCTCATAGAAGCATGAGGGGGGGATGGAATAGGAGGTTTCTGGGTGATGGGAGGAAGTGGGGTAAGGAGATAAAATCTGAAATGTAAATATAATACCCAATAAAAAATTAAAAAATAAATAAAATAAAATATTTACTGAACAGAAAGGTTGAGACAAGCATTGTTCTTGGGTATTTAGAGTGCTTGGGTATCAGTAAGCGTAAGTAGAGAAAATAGAAGAAGATCATGTCCCCTTGCTGCTTGTCCCCTACTGGGGAAAGACAACCAGACTTAGGAAAGAAGTCTATGACTGAATTGTCTGGCTCAGAACAATGAAACACAGACTAGGATATAGAGGGGGAAAAAAGTCAGAAATGGAAGTCATTGTGGTATACAAATTTCATATTTTTTTCTCCTTTATGTGTTTGGGTGTTTTACTTCAGTGTGTATCTGGACACCATGTTTGTGCCCAGCAAGCACAGAGGCCAGAAGAGTGTGCTGGGTTCCCTGGAACTGTGGTTACAAACAGCTGTGAGCCACTATATGTTTGCTGGGATTTAAACCTGGATCCTCTGGAAAAGCAGCAAATGTTCTTAACAATCTCTCCAATCCCAGCAGGCTCAAATGTAAACAGAGTGATCATGCAAAGCAGCCTCAAGATCAGTGATCTGAGAGAGGCTTGAAATGCAGGAGAGGAGTAGTTCAATAAACACTTGGGGAATGAGGAAACATTCTATATAGGAGTCCAAGGTGGGATAGGCTATTTGTTGGGGTGCAGCAAAAAGGCCAATATGGCCTGAGCAATGGTAGATGATGTGGAAAGGAAGAAGGGATCCAGAATGAAAGGGCTGGATCTTGTAAACCTTTATTGTGTGAGAGACAGAGGCCATGAAAAAGGCCTTGGACAGAGAAGTGACTCAACTTAATGGTTGACTCTTGCTGCCAAGATAGGACTAGGCCGTGACTGTCACACAGCTGTAGGGAAACCATTTTAAAATCCAAGCGACATGGCCATGTTGTCTTTGGCCAAGGCAGGTAGACTGAACAATTACTTGGTGTCTTAATACGTTACGCTCCTGTCAAATCCCGGGGTTCTCTGATTCCATCTAAATCAAAGAATGGTAAGTGACATGCTGTTTGACTCTTTCAGTTAGAGATTTCAAAACTTTCTTGTCAGACTCTGAGATTCAATTAATAATAGAATAAATACAGAAGACTCGCACTGATTTTTGCTCACATAAGATGTATAAATAGGATCCCCACAGCTGACTGGCTATACCAATGCTTTTGAGACATAACCCAAGAAATAGAGAAAGTAACTCAGTGTTAGCCACTGTTTTCCTGTGTTGAACAGAAGTTTCTACAGCATTCTCAGCACAGAGTCATACACTGGCCCTTTTAGGAAAACCTGTTTTTTTTTTTCTTTCAGTTCCCACATTTTGATTTACCAAGGACTTGAAGGTTCTGAAGATATACTGTCTTTGAATAAATAGTTAAACGTCTTTCTTGATTTGAATTTCACCATATTCCCCTTCAAAGTCAAAGGCTTGAGTAAAATCATGTAATGTTTTTCAGATACCAATTATACTTTTATATAGTTTGCTTTAAAGGTGTTTATGATGTGTGCATTGTTATTGTTAATTGTCCCATTTATCACAAAGGAGGATTTGAAAATTAGAGATATACTGAGAATTTAAAATTCAGTTATTAGTAGAAAAATGCAGGCAAATCATGCGCCACATCATGAAGGCAGGACAGGAAATAGAGAGAAACCCCCAAGCTCCCATCCCTGCATATGTAGGATTTTTGTTTGTGTGTATGACAGTGGGGACATGGACCATATCAGTAAGTTATTGATGCTAAATTGGTGTTTACTGAGATGACTTAGAACCATAACCCAAGACCATTTACTTAGCAGGTAGAGTGTATTTCCTCTGGAGTTTTTTCCTTCTGCCCAGTATAACTAACTGCATATTTCCATATCACCTCATTTCTAGGAAGGGAAAATCCAGAAAAAGAATAGAGAATAGGTAAAGATTTAAACCTAAGTGAGTGAATAGGATAGAGTCAATGTATTAGACAGAGTCAGAAAAAAAAAAAAAACCTATCTACAGGGAAGCACAGAAAAAAAAGATGAAAAAAATAAACCCTAAAGTTAAGGGCGAAAAGATGGAGTAAGAGCATATTTGGCATGAGAACACATACATATATACACATGTGTAATATACAAATGTGCAAGTATACACACATATCCACACTTGCACACAGAATAAAGTCCCCAAAGTTAAGGAATACATTGGGAAGAAGAAGCCATTGTTTGTTACCGTGGTAGCTGAGAGTTCTGGCAGAACAGATGAAGTTATCTGTCTGGCCATTTCAAACACACAGATGCATTTTAGAGTTGTCTGTCTGGTCATTTCAAACACAGAGATACATTTTAGAGTTATCTGTCTGGCAACTTTAAACACACAGACACATTATAGAGTTATCTGTCTGGACATTTCAAACACACAGATACATTACAGAGTTTATTTGTCTGGCTACTTCTAACTCACAAATACATTAGACAGTTATCTATCTGGCCATTTCAAACACAGAACCATTAGAGTTATCTGTCTGACCATTTCAAACACACAGATACATTACCGAGTTATTTTTCAGGCCATTTCAATTACACAAATACATTAAAGTTATCTGTCTGACCACTTCAAACACACAGATACATTATAGAGTTATCTGTCTGACCACTTCAAACACACAGATACATTGTAGAGTTATCTGTCTGGCCACTTTAAACAAATAGATACATTATAGAAACAGTGTATAAGATACAACCCTTCCTCCTCAAACGAACAAAAAAAACCTATAAATGAGGGAAGAAATAGAAATTATATCAAAAGAACTACAGTAACACTTAACCACACCAACAGATGCAGGAAGTAAGCAGAATTTTATCCCCAATGAGCTACCAGAAAGTAACTGCCAACATAAAGTTCTATACCCAGTGAAAGTATCATTGCAGAGGGAAGATGATGTGGATTTTTGTCCACGTTTTAAAGATTCATTCATTCATTCATTCATTCATTCATTCATTCATTCATTTATTTTACATGAGTACACTGTGGCTGTCTTCAGACACATGAGAAGAAGGCATCAGATCCCATTACAGATGGTGGTAAGCTGGAAATTGAACTCAAGACCTCTGGAAGAGCACTCAGTGCTCGTAACTGCTGAGCCATCTCTCTAGCACCTTTGTCCACATTTTGAAATAAAGAATTTTCAGAAAGGAAGGCTGTGAGTGTTTGATAAACTGAATGAACACCGACGGCACAGCATGCACTGCTCTCATGTCTTATGAGCTTAAAAGGCCTTATGGTCATCTTATGTCATTACCTTTTTCAGTGTCTTCAGTAAGGACATCTAAAAACAGGGGACACAGTGTAAAATCAGACAGACACTTTGTTAGAGTCTTTGCTCTCACCAAAGGAACCTCTCTGTGTGTGCCAGAGGGCTGTATGACAACACTGGTTGGTAGTTTTACTGTATTTTAGAGTATTGGCCAGTGATTTTGAGGCTTTTTTAAAATTAAAATTTGTTCTAAGTTTTAAATGTTTTTATAATCACAACAGGTCTCAAAAATAAGTTGAGATTGGACAACAGGAAATTAAAATGGTCCCAAATTCCCTTATGTCTCCCGAAGGAAAGTAAACATGTTTCAGTTTTCTGTTCAAGAAAATAAAGAACAAGGAAAATAGAGAATATTTTCCTCCTAAGAAGACAATTCTTCGTATAGGTAAAAATGAAAAACAACCTCATGTAGAACAGATAAAACCAACCTACTGTGTGGGTTAATCTGACAAGTGAAGCGTGGCCCAAAGGCTGCTGGCTCCCACTTGGGAATTTGCATTCTCTCACGAGAAGTTCTAATTAATACTGGCAGGGAAAATCCATTCTTGTCCACCAAATAGCAAAGATTAGAGGAGGTACAAAGGAATTAGTAGAAGAAAGGTCTAACTTTAAATCCTCAAGTTAAGCCTTTCCACCTGAATACCAGGGCAAATGTCAACAGCATCTCAAAGACCATCAGTGGTTTCTAGCATGAGTAACTTCATCCTAGAGATGAGTCACTCACCCTGCTGCAAAGATGTCTGAGGAGAAATAGGAAATAATCAGTCTATATTCCTCTGGCTGAGAAAAGAGAAGGAGCAGGGAAGGAAGGAAAGGGTCAGCAGCAACATGACTAAATGCTTTTCAGAAATAAATAAAAGTGCCCTAAAGTTTCCTGGAATTCTTTCTTGATGATGAGCTTAAATTAAAACAGAAAACCTATGGCCTAAGAAACACCAAAGACAAATTAAGTGTCAGACAAAAAAAAAAAAAAAAAAACAAAAAAACAAACATAAATTACAAATTTATCGACTGTTTTTTGAGGTCAGGCAGGCAGTTCATTAAAAAGTCCTGTCAAAAGACAATTCCTGTAACAAGAGCCGTTAGCCACAGAATGATCAATATACATTGGGATATCTGCAATGGATTGAGGACAACGTGCTAAAATAATCCTCTTTCAGATATTCAGGATAAGAGCAGAAGGTCCTCTGTTCCATCCTAACTGGTAGTTGTTTAAGTCTGGCCGTGACTGGTTAGTATTGGCAGCTAAGCTTTTAAATCACTTCCAACGTGTTTTGTATACAGTAATTCTTTCTTATTGGCTTGGTAAACTCAGGTATAGAAATCCTGAGGAAACCAATTATAGGAAACCTGGACAATGTTCTTGCAAGCATCATCTGGATTCTGTGATTGAAGTTTGCAAAAATATGCATCTTAGACACGATTGAAGACACGCATTTAAGGGCTCAGTGAAGCAGTTGACTGCCAGGGAACACATATCTGAATATTTCTCTGGAACTGAGAATTCTGTTGAAAAAGAACTGAATGTCTATTGCGAACGTCTATTGTTTGTAACTTAATAAGTCTCAGTGGGGACTCTCAATGGGCAACTCGATCTCTTGTCAAATCAAGGGTCAAAATATTTACTTCTTGTGTGAATTGCCTTTGAGGATCACGCACCTTCATTTTATTTATTTATTTAGATATTTTGCAATGCTCTCAGAAGTTACACGGCAATAGAATAGACACAGTGTGCTTGTTAGAATGGAGACAAAGAACAGATTCTAACTATCACAGGGTCTGCTGCCTGTTGCAATGTGAGGTGCTTCAAATCAAGCTTTCCAACTGCGGCCATCATCTGCTCCCCATCAATTAGAGACCTTGAAGATGAAGATGCTGGTTCTGATGAGCCATATTCTCCTTTGATTGTTCTATTGCAGATTAGTAAGAACAAGGGGGACTCGGAGGTCCACCAGGAGCCTTGCTGAGCCCCAGGAGTTTGCTGCTGAGTGAAGGCTCCACAAAGCTCTATTTTGCATGAACTCTTCAAGGCTATTTGTTCTCTATCGGGCCAGTAAAATGTATTGCCCCTGAAGTATTGTTGGCTTTTACCAACTGGTGGTTCGAATTTCTTTCTTATGTTAAACTTTTTAAGTCTCCTTTTGCTTTTAACAGACAAGACTTAGTTTATCAACAAGGAAGAAAGTTATCCAGATAAGTCTAGCATTCAGAACATCTCAAATAGTAGATAAGGAAAAAGAGTGCTCTAAAAAGAGCTTTGTCCAAGTTAGGACCATGAGTGTGGACGCCAGCATGTGCCTATAGCACATAAATGAAGCAGATGAAGGAGGTGAATTATTATATTCGATAATATGTTGAATGGTACTGAAGAAAGAGGAAAACTGCTATCTAGTGTTATTTTTGCTATAAGCAAATGATTGTGCATCATCAGGTTCTACTTAGAATATTTTCCTGCTCTTCTTTTTGAGAAAGACTACTATATTCCAGAACTAACAGTGATGTTGGGCATGTTTTCATGTGAAGGTTGCCAGATATAATCAGCTCCAGATGTTTGTCAATAACTCAGAACAGTTCATATATTTTTAGATGTCATAAGACCAGTTTGCCTTGCCGTCCTTCTTACTGAATGGAACCGACTTGGTGAACCTGTTTCGTAGCTACTATTGATGGTTTTTATTTCCCTGAGTTTTTCCTCTTTACTTTTGTTGTTGCCCAGATTAATTTTGGTCATATCCAATGTCAAGCTCTGAAGCTCTCCCAGTACCGCATTTAAGAGGGATGATTTCCCAGGCAGTGCTAATCTATTTCTGGACCACACCCACAATCAGACACAGTCAGAGGCACACTGTGGTCTACTCACTCATCCCGGCCTTTCCTAACCTACACTTGCTTCCCTGTGTTTCAGTGTCTACCTTCGTATCCTACACTTGATCTTGCCATTTCCCTCCACTGATGATCACTGCTGCTTGCAAGTCTAGACCTGAAGTGTTCCCTAGAGGCCCATGAATAAACCCTTGGTCTACGGCACCAGTGCTATAAGGAGTTCAAGGAACCTTTTAGTGTGAGGTCTAACTAGGCATGGCACCTTACATACCTTTAATCAGTAATGAGGAGGCGGAGGCAGGAGGACCACTGTGATATTAAGTTGATATAAGCTGCATAATAACTTTATTTATTTATTTATTTATATTTTTAAGTGCATTCAGTGTGTAGAAATGAGCTTAGTGAGAATTTTCCCTTCAAGAAAACATTAGGGCTCTGGTCTATTTTTTTCTGTTTCTGATTTCTGGCTGCCAAGCATGAACATGATTCCTCCACCATGTGCTATCTCTATGACCTGGCATGCTATGATAGGCCCAGTGCAATAGGGCCAAACAACAGGAACTAACACGTCTGAGCTTAGGAGCTGAAAGAAACCTTTTCTCTTTTTAAGTTAATTATTTCAGGTATTGTGTCACAGTGGCAGAAAGCTTTTATTATCAATTTTTTTTCATTTGCTATATATTTTACAATATTACAGAATGTAATCTTTTTTTTTTTTTGGTTTTGTTTTGTTTTGTTGGAGACAGGGTCTTATATAAACAGCTTCAAGCCTGATATGTAGCCAAGGATGACCTATAAAGCTCCTGATCCTCCTGCTTCCTCCTGCCAAGTGCTGGGATTATAGATGTGAGCTACCATGGCTGGCTTCACGTGTGCTTTCTTATTTTATTATCAAAGCAATGGCTCTGAAAACACACTCTGAAGCTCCAAAGAACACACTTCAACAAATGATTTAGCTTGACATGAAACCAACAGTTTCCAAGGGCTTCCTTCAAATCCGCTTACAACAAGATAGCCCTAAGAACATCATCACAAATGAGGGAGCAAATTCATCACGGTACTTAGTTACACTAAGAAATGAAGACAAGAGAACGATTTAGAACTCCGAGGATCCTTTTTAAGGAGCTAAGGAAGAAGGAATAAAGGCTACTACATATACAGTTGTAGTATAAACTGCTCACCACCCCCAGTTACTATTTATTCACTATTCAATGAGAAACATCAATTTTGTTTAGGTTTCTGGTGACTGTAAAACCAAGAAGCCGAACTCCTCCAACCTCTGTGAATGAGCCTTAGGCATGATCTTGGGATTTCTTTGGGAACTAGGATGTGGCTCCATTATAGAATTATAGCAGAAAACTCTATTTTGTGGGGATAGGGTGGTGGGAGGTCACTCTGAAAGGTTTCCATTAATCATATGAAGAAAATAAATCTTTTCCATTCTGGTTCTGAATGGTCCTACATAGGTGATAATGCAGGGGGGCTTGGGAGCCATCTTTCACTGACTGTAAAGCCCAGGGACAGCAAGCAACAACCATGAAATTCTAAAAATGTTGAGTCTCAATGAGATTTCTGAGTCTCTAAACTAGCTCCCCAACTCTAGAACTGACCACTGCATTCCTAGAAATGGCCAGCTAGCCCAAGAAATGGCTACTCATCCTCAAAACTGGCTGCTCACTTGATGTGGTTTGAATGAGACGTGTCTCATTTCGGTTCATATATTTGAACACTTGATCCCAGCAGGTAACACTGTTTAGGTAGATTATGGAACTTTTAGGACATGGAGCCTTGCTGGAGGAGGTACATCACTGGAGGTGACCTTTCAGGGCATACAGTGTCACCACACTTTCTGCCCTCTCTCTCTCTCTGCTTCCTGCCTGTGGGTAGAGATATACTTGTCCAGTTTCCTGCTCCAGCAACCTGCTTCCCCGTCTCCTTTGCCATTACACACTCTCTCCCACATTTCTCTTTCTCTGCAATGGTAAATAAAAATAAACCTTTCTATGAGTTTCCTTTGGTCATGGCGTTTTAGCACAACAGAAAAACAACTAATACAGCATCTACTGTCTGCCTGGAACTGTCCTCCCACTCCTAGAATTATGACACAAGTCAAACAGTAGTAATGCCATTTATTAAGTTGGCACTGTTTAAGACAATTACTTATTTAGTTTGCTAGAAATGTGGCTTCGCTGTATAATCTAGGTGAACCATGAGCTCTCAGTTTTCCAGCC
Organism: Rhabdomys pumilio; assembly: GCA_030674055.1. Lineage (NCBI taxonomy): Eukaryota > Metazoa > Chordata > Mammalia > Rodentia > Muridae > Rhabdomys > Rhabdomys pumilio. The sequence continues at coordinate 198,165,343 of JANHMN010000002.1, read as the reverse complement.
TTCATTTCCCAAGTTAATAGTATTATCTATGCATTCAAGTATGCCCGGCAGGTGAAATTGATTTTCTCTAAAACAGTACTCTGGTAGATAAATTGCCAAAAGTTAGAAGCCATTTTAGTGTTTGGTTGTATACAGTGCAGAAGAAGTTCTAAGGTGCTTCAAAAGGAACTAATGTAATTTGAATAAACGTATATATAACATCTGTGAATCACTTAAAGTAAATTGTATAACTTTAAAATATATGCATTACATTTTGTCTGTGGCTAAAATATTTACAAATATTTAAAAATTTATTGAACACACATACTCAAAAAGCAAAACAAAACTGAAAATATTATTAGTTGTAAATAATGGTTCTCAGAGGTTTAAAACTGGCTATGACATTCACCTTAAACAAATTTTATTATACTAGAATACAAAGTGATGACAAATTCAACTTCAGATGCCAAACTTTAAACTATATGGATTTGAATATATATGGTTCTGACTATTTAATATTTTTCTTGAATTTTAGTCCAATCTGAATCTATTATTTAAGTCTATTATTTATATTTAAGTACTTAAATGAGATCAATTCTGAAAATAAAATACAGTACCCGCTCCCGCAATTTGCTCTGAAGCCACAAAAAGCCAAAGCTCACCTGTCCCCAAACGTCCTCAGGCTCAAGGACTCCTTGATATTATTACTCTTGTGGTTTGGAGCCATTACTAGGTAAAAGAGGTCACAGACCTTATGACAGAGAGGACCACTGTGTGGCCATGCTGCACACAAGGCCAGTGCACATCCAGAGTGGCTGCAACATTGGTTCGAGGGTTCATCAACTACTTAGAAAGTCGTACATTTTAGGACTTCATGGATTGTTCACCCTGTGAATTTTACACTTAACATTTTTAGGTCATGAGTGACTGTGGGCAACTCAATTCAAGGAAAGGGGACTGTGTAGCAATTTCTAATGTTATACTAAAATGCATCCCATTGTATTAGCATAAGTGGACTGAGAAACTGGCTAAGAATATATGAATTGTATATTTAAAGGAGAAACTTAAGAATTAATAATGTACAATGTAACCACTGATTCTTGCTAAGCCTGAAATCTTTAGGAATCACAAATATTAAGTGAATCTCATACATAGCAAACATGAAGGCTAAAGAACATTAACAACTGTGAAAATATACCTAGAGCAAGTCACAAGGAATCTCTCTGAAGCCGACCCAGGAACGCTACATACAAATAAATAAATCTAGCATTTGAGTTTTGCAGACTCAATAAACACTCAGGTGGAATGGTAGTACTTTCGAGAATATGTATTTTTCAACTATAGCTGAAAAGCAGGGAGACCTAGAAAGCCCATTTTGTTTTAAGAGACAGAAAAACATTCAGCAATGAATCAAAATGGATAGAATGTCCTAGAACTGAGATGCTGTTGGCTAACCTGCAAGTGTTTGATTTACAGATAGGTTTTTCAACTAAATGTCCACAGATAATTGATTTCAACAAGCCCCAAGTACAAGCTGCTTTGATTTGTTGTTTTGGATTGGATTCAGGACCTTGTACGTGCTGATAACTCTCAGTACCACTGAGCTACACTCTGAGCTGTAATATGATTATAAAGGACAGCACTGATCAGCTGTTGCTATGGGTGCAAAGGAATTTGCTTTCTTTTCTTTTCTTTTTTTTTCCCTCTTGTTTTTATGGAAGATCAGGGTGATTTTGGTGAAGCCTGTCCTCTGCTGGGCAAATTCTGGTGTTGCAGCATTACAAGGTGAAGTTGGTTAGTTCAGTTAAAAATACCCTTGCCCAAGCCACGCATCAAACTAGCTGGAACCAAATCTGTGCAGAGGGTTCCGTGCACTCACACCTGGTAGACAAATGCCATTGCTGACGAGTGCTTGCAGAATACTGCTGTATTGTTACTATCAAAAAGATGATGGGTTTCAAGGAATGGCCCGAGATGTTGAGTGAGGTACTTATGAAAACCAGGAGATTTTTACTTGTACTGAATAGAAAGCAACTGAGCCAAGTGTGTCTAGACATCCTGTACTTTTAGCTCCATTTACCTTGGGCTTCTCATCCAGGATCTGCTGGCGGATCTCCTTGTGTTTCTCCACAAGTTTTTCTTGTCTTTTACTTTGTGCTTCCTCTAACTGTAAGAAAGTTACCGAAAGAAAAAGAGTCATTTTAGGTGGGGAAAAAAACTGCATAAAAGTTTTCTGCATGTTACAAGAAACAAAACCCAAAGATTTTCAGATCTGTGATATCAATTACTTAACATTCTGGGCCAAACCAGGCCTTTCGTCCTAGGTGATAAGAACACAGGACAAGGTGGAGTGGTGACTGATGGACATACATTTTTGAAAATCTTCCAAAATGTCTATAACACAAATTTTTAAGAAACTTAAGGACTGATCTAAATGTGGGCATAATCTCTATCACTGGTAACAGTGAAGGGATCTTTTTGGGAACCGTCTTTTGAGTTATTTTGGGGGGTTCCTGACTTAGGCAGTAATTTCGCCCCATCCATTTTTATAGACCTTCTATTTAGCTCTTTTGTATTACAGTTTGCAGTAGTCAGAACAAGTACACCCTTATAGAGCATCACAAAACAGCTGGATGGTGGTGCCAAGTAAATACAAGGAGGCACTGCTCTCCTCCTAGAGGTTCACTGTGAAAGTGACAATTGTTTGTGTGGCATTTGCAAAGGAGGGGGGGGAACCAGACATACCCTCTTGATGTACTGCACCACCTCCTGGATGTATGATCGAATCATCTCTGTCTTCTCCCTAAACGGAAATAAGCCACAGATCATTATACCAACCCACCTGGAACTCTAGATGTCTATGCTCTTACTATCTCTCTTTGTATAGCTGTTGAAAGAAAGGTCAAACTTCTGTGTGTTTGTGTGTGTGTGTGTGTGTGTGTGTGTGTGTATGTGTTTGGGGGTATCAGTGGCTATGCCTCTCCCCAAGCACAGGGGATTTTTTTTTAATTAGATGCTCCCAAGGTTGTCTAACAACTTGAAAGATGAGTATTTAGTCATTTTTCCAAAAGAGATCACTTTCCTTCTTTCTAAAAGGCCCAGAGCGCCATTGTTTGAGAGCTCACTGTAAACCATACATAGGAGACTGTGGCGGTTTAAATGAGAACCCACCATGTGTTTATATGTTTGAATGCTTAGCAACCAGGGAGTGGAACTCTTTGGTAGGATTAGGATTAGGAGGTGTGGTGTCACTGGAGCAAGGTTGTCCCTGGGGGTGGGCTCTGAGGTATCAAGAGCCCAAGTTTGCCCCGCCCCTTAATCAGGATATAGCTTTCAGCTATTGTGCCAGCAACTTGAGTGCCCCATTCTCCCTCCTTGATAATAGACTAACCCTATGAAACTGTAAGCAAGCCCACAATGAAATTCTTCCTTTTGTATGAGTTGACTTGGTCATGTTGTCTCTCCACAGGAATAAAACAGTGACTAAGGTAGGAATCACGTGAAAGATTAATTCAAGGAGAGATTTTACTAAGGGGCCTTTGGTTAAGACACTGGTTCTCTGACAGGGAGCACTTGCTCCTTGTTCCAGTTGGGGAGGGGCTGCTTTCCACTCACTCTTCCATCTGGCTTTTGTCTTTGGACTTGGCTTCTGTTATCTTCTCCTGCCTCTTCTTATCCATTTTCTTCTTTAATTCCTTCTTCTCTCTGAATTGACAATGGGGGGAAAATGAGACAAATCGAATAGCAAGCAACATTTCCAGCACTCATGTCTATTCAGGCCAAACGTGAAGGGATGGCTCTTACTTCTCGCAGATCTCCTTCAGCTTCTTTAACTGATTGTTCTGACACTCTTCGGCAACATCTGTCAACTTCTGAATCAGCTGGGGGAAGAAAATGGTGTTTTCTGTGATCACAAGCTGCTGTCCCTGCCCTTCCCACTCCAAACACCAGCATGCATGTTTAAGACAACCTGCAGTGGAGGCTGGGCTGTTGTTAGCATCACAAAAGTCTGACTTTGGCAAAGAGGGCATGATTTTAAAGTATCACATGATCTGTTTGTTGTTCTGAAAGATGAAAGCCCTCTGAGTTTTCCTTTTAATTGAATCAAATTCACTAGATTGTCATTCCAGTTCCCATAGCTTGCTTCAGTCAGTGCAAACACAGCTAACAGTGTAGACCTGGGTTCTTACCTCTACTCTGTAACACAATAAAAGTATTATCTGGGGGCTAGGGATATACAGTAGTGGTGATAAGCTTTGAAGATATGAATTGGACCAAGGTCTACCTTTTATGAACCAGTATTTTCTTGATTATGAGTCGTACCTTTACCTCTAGTAGGTAGTGTCAAGCTTAAATAAAATAAGTAAGTTATAGTCAGCAGTGAAGAATTCTGGGTTTCCGGGTATATTTTGTTGCGGTTGTTGACTTGATTTGAGATTAACATCAGTTACCCATCTCACAAAATGATGTAATATCCTTGTGAGGCAGCTTCAGTTGACACAAAGACCATCAGGAATGCTTCTGTGCTGTTTTTAAAACCTGGGTTCTGAGAATGTAATAACCGTATCACTTTTCATCTAGTTCTTCTCAAATCAAGACTCAAGACAGCAGCAACTGTATCTTTGGATTGTTAGTGCTCCTATGTTTCCCAACATTCAGTACATGCCTAATGAATGTCAACTACTTGAGAGTAAAATTTCATGATGATCAATCCTCACACTCCATTCCACACCAAAAGTCTGTGGAGCCTCAGGTGGCTGTAGCCACAGACCTCAGCCCTTGAACTGGAGCATAAAATAGATGGCCTGCACTTTCCTTGATAGGCCCCACTACTATTTTCAAAGTGTAGATTTTCTTCCCCCAAACAAACAGAATACGACAAATTAACTAGTCTAATGTATGTAATACCTATCAAAGTAACAAGGCAGCCAGCCATCCCTCAAGATCCATGGAAGACTGGTCCTAGGATCCCCAGCATGCACCCAAATCCATGGACGCCTTAGGCTAAATGATGTAGCACCTGCCATAATATTCACATACTCTTTTTATGTACTTTAAGTTATCTTCAGACTATTTATAATATCTAGAACGTTCTAAATGCTGTATAATAAGCTTAGGCAGGCTCTACAATCTGGGGTCTTCACCTCTGTCTGATGCTGCTCTCTGCCATGGTTTCAGAAGTTATTTTCAAATCCCTTCAAGAGGCTAGAGAGATGGCGCCAGAGGTAGAACCCTTGCTCTGTTAGCATAAGGACCTGGGTTCTAATCTCCAGAACCCATATTAAAAAAAAACAAACAAGCATGGCCATTCCTGTCTGTAACCCAGTGTTAGTTTCAGAGGCTCGGAGCAATCTATGTTCACTTATGTTAAATATGCAAGTCACAGCATTTGTATGTATATAGCTATCAAAAAGGATGTGGGCTGCAGAATGCCCATTTCATCATTCAGGAGAAACTGCCTCAGCTCAGCTGCCACAGTTGTGAAAAATCATGCTGTGAGCAGTACCAGGAATCAAACTGTCCAAAAATGCTGTTTTCCCAGCCCCCAAGGACTCACAGAAGGCCTTTACTCTGACCCAGGGTATCACCTCACTATTGCATCCCTTCCCCTAGAGGACCTGTTTCCCATTCCATTTGTCCCACATGCACCACAGAAAGTATTCAGAGATTCCCCACTTTGCTCTATCAGATTCACTTGAAGAGACGTCTTAAGAATGCAGATTGCAAGGCCTTGTTCCCAGGCTTATGAACCAGTGAATGAGTATTTCCGAAACCTTGTCCGAAAATGTGGGTGCTTAAATGGTCCCCGGGGTACCTGCCTATTACTCATGTGTTCTATGATGAGCAGTTTCAGCATGCTGAAGACAAACATTAGAAATGAAAACTCTCAGGCCTTCTAAACCAAGAATTGAGAATCTGTAATCTTAGAATCAAGATGCTTCTTAGAATTTAAGGAGCCCTGTCTAGATTATTGAGGAAGATGCTGACACCAATAAAAAAAAAAAAAACTAGTTTGTGTGGTCTCTGTCTCAGGATCTTTGGAACTTTGTATTCTCTTCACTACTCCAAATGGAATGCCCTCATCTCTGTAACCAGGGTGGTATAGACAGCTTCGAAAATACATACACACAGAATTACTGACAGACCATATACCACATAGTAGGTTCTCCATTTAGTTGGCTTGCTTTTTCCCCACTAAATTAAGTTTTGTTACTTCCTTTCATGTCTATTCTACTTGAGAAGTGATCTGAAAAAAGCATTCCTTGTTTTTCTCAGAAATGTCCTGTCTCATGGGATAAACTCCTTCTGTGAAAAACCACATCTTTATCTTTGCTCAAAGAACCATGCACTCTTGTCCCTGCCTAATAACCCTAACTGGATACTCCTCACTTCCCTGCCTCAGCAACTGGATAAGCAAGCAAAGGCTTCCTCTGTTCCTTAAAACATGACTTTCCTCTTAGCAGGCATCTTTATTCCACTCAAAGGCATGAAAGGCTTTTTTCCTATCCTGTTGGATAGTTTTATCATTCACTGAATCACAGACATCTGTAAATTTTTCTACATGGCACAGCTTTCTGGTAACATGAATCCTGATGCACTTATCTACAAACTTGCAGTCTATCGTGCGAGCATTTCTTCCCTGTCTGCAGTCTCACATTGGCTTTTCCACTCCAGCCCAGAGATTTTCCCTTCTTATGTCTCCGAGACTTAGCTGGCCCTGTCTCCAGATAGATCTCAACTTATAGATTCTCGTTCAACATTGGCATTCATCATACTTCAATAAACAAGGCAATAGTTAGCTTCTAAAACTGTCTGCACATACTGTGTGCACACTTTTCCCCCACATTAGTCCATCCTTTTAGTGACAGTCCTATGTGAACAGGACATAACACAAGTAAAAATTACTCCCTTGATTGTAGGCTCCCTTGGATTGTGCTATTATAGCGCAACAACTCTAATTCTGGTCTGAGGTCTGTATAATTAAGCTGTTTGTATCTATTTGTACTCAGGTAGCAGCATGAGCACCATCACAAGTCTGTTAGTGGTATCTGTAAAGGACATGATATATGTGCATACACACTGGGTTTCTTTCCTACCCCACCAAGAGAAGGCATGGGGCCCATCTGTGCTTTCTCACACAGCACTATTGCTCTGATTTCTGACTCATGCTTGGTTCCCGTGGGAACTGTTGTATTCTTCTCCATCCATTCTTTGGTCAAAGTCATTGATCTAGGAGATCACTGTTCTAATCATAGCTTGACTTCTGGCCACAGAAGGTAACAAGAACAGCCAATCATGACCCTTTAAAAGCTCTTCCCTAAGATTGACCTACAGGTCAATGGAGAAAGAAATGAAAACCCTGTCTTGTCCTCCATTTGAATAAGAGTAATACTAAGAGTAGAGGGTTGCACGAGAGAGGGGGGAGTGGTCACAAACACATGAGGGCTACAGGAAGTTTCTGGATAGGCTGTTTCTGGATTCATCTCTATTAATTCCCTTCTTTACATTTCCACAGTATTTTTTTTAATAAAACAACACGATTCTATCTTGGTTATTATTATCTGGTATACATGATTGCTCAAGTTAGTCCAGTGTATGTTTCTAATTCTTGCAATCTGGAGAAACTTGACAATAACAACAACAACATCACAAAATAAAAAACAAAGAACAACAACAACAAAAAAAACCAAACCAAAACAAAACAAAAAAAAACCAAAAAAGCAAAACCCAATCAACCAACCAACCAATGAACCAAACAACAACAACAAAAGCCCAAAACAAAGAAACAAACCAAAAACCAAAGCCAAAAACAAAACAAAACAAAATGAAAAACTAAAAATGTCTCTATTGCTTCCCAAATAAGGTGAAGAAACTTGAGTTTTGGTTCAAAGTTTTCACTGTATGAGATATGAACACAGGATCCAGAAGAATGGTTTTCATAGTAATGGAAGCATTTTTAACAAACCTAAGAGAAGAGAATAACTTTTGGAGTTAAGTGTTAGTTACAAGCTTCTCCAGGGACAAACAATTAAAGTAACAACTGAATAAAGATTTAGAGTTCCTAGGAAATGAACCAAGATTCCACATGGTAATCTGGAATTCTACACAAGGCTTTTAATTTTAACCATTGTTATAATTTCTTTTTTCCTCAAACAGACACATCTTTTTTACTTTGTTTACTATTCGTGGCAATTCCCTAGATAAATGTCCAAATAATTTAAAGAATCAAAAACCAAAACCAAACCAAACAAACAAAAATCCTAAAGCCCCGAAGACTAGAATTTCACGTTTGTTTTTAACTCTGAACTAAATTTCAGTAGGCTTAGTCACTGGAGGAAAGATTTTTTTCCACAGATAAGTATAATTCCCTGACGCTAAGTCAAAGAGGATACAAAATGTGTGGACAGAAACTTGAAGTCTCTTCTGATCAGTTTGACTCTGGGAGATAGATGCCCAATGTCAAATTGGCTCACACATAGTTCTCCTTCTTCGTCACTCTCATTAGTTCCTGGCGAGTGTCAAAGTCCTTCTAGGGAGTTTTCACTATGAAATGTTCAACTTCTATAAAGAAGGTGTTTACAATGAATGTTAATTATGTCATGATCCAAAGACCAGACACAATACTGAGAGTTTAAAGACATGGTAGATGTTTACTCTGGGGAGTCTCGACCACTGAAGTTGAAAGATCTTCACTCCTGCATCCAGAACAACTATGGCATCACAGTCTGTGAGCGAAGAGGAATCCTGTTCACAGAGAGCTGACTTTCTCCATTAATTTCTCAGAGAAGAGAGTTGTAAGTGAAAAGGCAGCCATCTTGCTTACTCTCTCAAACAGTCTTTCATTCCCAGGCAACCATTATTCATTTTTATTTTCCACAATTAAAGATAATTTATACCTACTCACTTGACCCTAATTGTTTTGATGCTATATGTTTATTGGAATTCTCAGGCTCAGAACCAGGAACTTATACATGACTAGAAAGTACTCTATCACTGAACTAGATGTAAAAATTTGGACTTACATATTTACATGATTCTTAGATGATTTTTTTTAATTCTAGAAAGAAAGAAACTTGAAAACCTGGCCAGCATCTGTATTCATTGTAAATAATTCCATCCAACTTCTTCACTCTGGATTTGTACCACAATATGTACCACAATTAGCTATGGGGAGATGGGACTGGAACAGCACAATAGGCTTCCTTAAATGACATGTCTGCTACCCTTCTCTGAGGCTATAACTTACAGTACTTGCACACCTTTTGACAAATTGGTAAGTCTGATGCAGGAGCTTGAGCTATTTTGTAGCCTAAGTGACACATGGTGAGTGGTGTCACTGCAGTTCTTTAGGTTTTCTGATGCTGAAAGCCAAAGTAGCCACTTTAGAATAAATGAAATAAACACTAATTGCTTGAAATAACCATCATTGCAAATAAGGGGTTTTAGCTAATTAGAAATGCAGGCCCGACTAAAAGAGATAACATTTGTATTGTTTGTAACTTGCTTATAAATCATGGGCTTTATGATCCATTTGGAAGGCAGGCTCGGAAGAGCTGCCCATGAAGATAAGTATCATGTCCATCTTTTCTTTTTTCTCTAAATAAAAAATATATCATTTACCAGGTGAAATGCGGTAATTCTTGCAATTCTAGGTGTTCAAGCTAAAGACCAGTCTCATGGATTCTATTTTAGAATTTTTCTTACACAAGAATATCTTCCTCCTAAGCTGCTTTATGTTGACACAAACCAAAACTATTCTCTGAGCTCTGATTTGCCTTGGGTTTTGTTGTTCATCTATGTTATCTTTAATTTTTACTAGTCATTAGCACCATTAAATTAAATCAAGACAATGTACATTGTGTACAAAAGAAAGAGAGGAAGAAAGGAAGAAAGAATGAGTGAATGAAAGACCAAGGTTCAAAAATCTATTGCTTTAAACTAAACATCCTAATTATTATTTTAATATTTCTGTGAGGTGAGTCATTCTATATTCTATAATATAAGAGACTAACATACTACTGAAAGGACAGCTTCTAAGAATTTTTGTATATACTTGTTTTAGAAAGAGAGATATAGATACCAAAGAGGTGAAACAGTTTTATCAAAAGGTAAATATGCAAAAACATAAGCCATTGTGCTTTCTCTCAATCCTGTGCTGACTTCCTTTGGTAAGCAATTATTACCATCTTCCAGGCACTTGGTTAAGTTTCCATGAATTGTTTTATTACATCTCACATGCAAACTATAAGGGATGTGCACGGATTGGTTTTTTTTTTCCCTAAAATTAGCTCTGAATCTATGCCCTTTACTGCACTCACACTTTGCGCTGTGATTTACACTTGCTCAAAACAGAATCTAGTTCTCTAACTTTTGACAAGTCCTATGACTTGACTTGAAAAAAAACATAATAAAAAAGAAGAACTCTTGAGAGAGTTTCCATAGAGGTTAGGTTCTAGTAAGGAACCAGCGGGGATGAGGGCATCTTCCAAGGAAGGTCAAATAGTATATAAAGAGATAAAGAGAAAGTGGAATAGGAGGAATAAATGGGGGAGGGAGGTGAAAGGGTGGGGCAGATGAGGGAATATGGTGAGAGACAGCTAACATTAAAAGCCTTTTGAAAAATCATATGGATAGCTATTACTGTAGAAGTTTCCTAAAATACATACATACATACATACACACCAACACACACACACACACACACACACACACACACACACACACACACAC
>JANHMN010000002.1:198089852-198154623 GCA_030674055.1 Rhabdomys pumilio | reverse complement strand
ACACACACACACACACACACACACACACACACACACACACACACACGTAGAGTAAGGTCACATTGCTGAAAATATAACTTATATCATTGACCATGAAAAAACAGAGATTCCATATTTGAAGCTTCACCACCTATTGATTAACATTCATGGTACTGGAAGGTACGTTGCACAGTATCAGAAGAGAAAATTAATCATCAACATGACCCAGCTACGAAACCTGTGACCTACCACAGAGACTTGCATACAGGATATACATCTGCAATAGTGATACAAATGTTATGGTAGTAATCAATCATTTTTTAAAAATGAGTTTAAGGCCTACTTTATGAGAGGGAACCCATACCTGGCACTTTTAAACTGTCTAATACCCTGAAACTAGATAAGTTATATGCCCTGAGTGAAAACATAACACTGTATACTCATAGATCAGAACACTACTTAATCCTCAACAGAGAAGCTTCTTCTTGCAGTAGATAGTAAATAACACAGAGACCCACAACTGGGCAGAGTGCAGAGACTGAGAGCCTTTGCGGAATCTCTCCCTTTAAGATTCATGGATCTGTGCGAAACAGGAGGTAGGAGGATTTTAAGAGCCAAAGGTGGTGGATGATGCCAAGAAACAGTGTGTGTGTGTGTGTGTGTGTGTGTGTGTGTGTGTGAAAGAAAGTTGGGTGAATATGGAGGTGGGAAGAATCTAGAAGGAGTTAAATGAGGGAAAAGAATATGATCAAAATGTATTGCATAAAAATGTTTAAATAAAAAAGATATTTTTATTTAATTATATTTTATTTATAAATTTATATTTATATTATTTACATTGATGTTATTTATATATTATTTATAAATATATATTAATTATGAATATTTATAAATTTATATATTATTTAAATTACATATAATATGATGTACAGTTACATAAAAAGTAATAAACATATATTCTAGTTTCTACATAGAGAAGAAAAGGAGCTAATTTAATTAGAAGGTCAGGACCTGGCTAAAAAACCACCCCTAGGAAGGCAGGTTCACTCTAAGACAATATACTTTTCTTCCCCAATTTCCTGCCTCCTTGCACAGTTCCTGGGTCTTTAGGAGGTCCAGCTGGGTCTGCATACATTTTCTGAGCCCTGGAACAGAAAGATTTGGGTGCTTGCCAGAGCCTAAGCAGGTTATTAAACTTCCTGGTACTTCCTGCTTTCTAACTTATGGGATTCCCTCCCCTATTCTATTGTGGTTGCCCTCTGCCATGTGGCTGAACTCCATGGCAGCTAATTTTAAATGACCCTGCTTTTTGTCTTTATACTTTCCATTTTCTTCCTTCATGTTAAGAAACTTAAAGTTTTCTTGCCTGAAGTTTCTCTTTGGACATGGAGTAAATCATCTCTGAGTTTCCACTTACATCCATTCTTAAATTCCTTTATTACTGAGACTGGGAACCTCACTAGGGAACCCTAATTTCCCCATTGTCATATGGTGGGTCCACCAAGACTTCCCAGAGCATGTACTTCTTGCCTTTTTGTTCTGTCATGGGCAGAGAAAAACACTCCATTTCTGTAGCTCTAGATGGTATCAGTATGTACATACTCCACACTTGTACAGTTTCTTAAAATAATTAGGGACAATCCAGTGTCAAACTGCACTCTCAAAAGCAAAGTAGGAATAGATAGAAACAGGCAGTTTGTAGAAAAAAAGTAATATGAATGGCCACTATCTATCCAGAAATATGCTCATCTATGCTGATAAGTAAAGTTACTTATTCTGGAATAAACCTTGCTTCCCATCATTTGCACTGGCAAGGAAAAAAATCCACCAAACCAAACAAAGATAAACTCTTTAGTAGCAAAGGTATGGACATCAGACCACGATGGTGATGGGGGCATATTGGTATAATCTTTCTAGACAGTGATTTGTTACCATATTTAGAACAATGACCTGTGATGGTATGTATATGCTTGGCCTAGGACATGTCACCATTAGGAGATGTGTCCTTGTTAGAGTATGAGTGTCACTGTGATCTTGGACTTTAATACCCTTGTCCTAGCTGCCTGGAAGCCAGTCTTCTCCTAACAGCCTTCAGATAAAGATGTAGAACTCTCAGCTCCTCACATATCGTGCCTGCCCGGATGCTGCCATGTTCCTACCTTGATGATAATGGACTGAACCTCTGAACCTGTAAGCCAGCCCCAATGAAATGTTATCCTTATAAAAGTTTCCTTGGTCACAGTGTCTGTTCACATTAGTAAAACCCTAACTAAGACAGACCTCCACGACACTGGTTTAATGACATAAAGAAAAATGAAAGGAAAACAAAAGCTACTCACAATATATTAATTATACTTTGAATATATTAATCTGTTATACTGTGAAATAATTGATAATAGATGGATATTAAAAATATGATATAAAATATCACTTATGGCCAAGTGCTAAATAAAAGGAGCAAGTTGCAGTCCTTGGATTTATATCTCATGTGTGTGTGTGTGTGTGTGTATGTGTGTGATCAACTCCATTAGAAAATGATAGGAAAAATGACAAATAATGCATGTTGGCAATTACTTTGTCTATTGTTATGCTATTAAAAGCCTTTACTTATTTGTTGTTTCTTTTCTGGTAAAAAAAAATTGTAGCATTTTAGGGCATGATAAATTATTTCATTTTTGAGAATAAAAAATGATTCTTTACGGAAGTCAGAACATGAGCATAAAAACAGAATACAGGACCCTAGCAAACAATGGTGAACGCCCACCCTGTAATTACTTCTGGCATGTGTATCTCAGGGAGGGCCACAGAGGGAGAAGATTCAAGAGCCTCGCAGCAAGCTGGAGCACAGAGCCACTACACATCATCAAAAAGAAGACAGTGAGTTTTCTCCAGCTGCACCAGGAGGTCGATCATGATAACACATTTATGTTTGAAGTACAGACTTCCTAGCCAATTCATATATCACACAAAATAAAGATGTTTACTTGAAAACAGTATACTATGCATGTCTTTTTTTCACTCTTCCCTGCAGTCTAATGGACCAATAATTACTCTTCTATTTATTGAGCATATAAGAATTCTAGAATCAGTGGCCATATAGCTAGATACTCATTGGGCAGCAATGTCCTGTGAGGAGTATTTGATTCTAACTTCTGTACCATCGTCATAGCCTATGAGCTGTTCCACTCATAGCTGGTGACAATCACTCAGAGCTCTGGATTGAAAATGCATCTTTTGAACCTTTGGAATTGACAGGGTATTGGAGGACTCAGAGCTGTGTGTGCTAATGTTGACTTGTCTTAGAATAGCTGCTGGTATGACAGACACGAGGATGTGTACAAAGTTAAGGTGAAATGGATTAGAAATGGATGGGCAGAGCATATGTTGGGCTGGGGTTATGGGTCGGTGTTTGTGAGGTTCAGATTCAGTTCCCAGCACTGAAAGAAAAGGGAAGAAGAAAGAATGGAAAGTGCAGGCCAAGCATTCTGACTGAGAAACAAACCTATCAACACTATCACAAAACTGTAAGAATCCCTATCCCTCAGCTTTGAATGGGATGCAGGGCTAACTATTGATGGTCACTGGAGATCATAACGTGGAATTCCTATCAATTGTTATCGCGCTTACTAGTGACTTTTAAAAGTAAAACCTCACCAGTGCTGTGGTATACAACTTTAAGCCTAGTACTCAGGGTGCAGAGGCAGGTGACCCTTTGTGAGTTGGAGGCTAGCCTAGTCTACATAGAAAGTTCTAGACCACGCAGGTCTACAGAACCATAATTTATCTCTCAGTCTGCACAACAGGTGGCTCCCAACTGCCTGTAGCTTCAGCTCCAAGAGATAGGATGCCCTCTTTGGTTTTCCATGGGCACCCAGGCACATGTGACATACCATCACAGAGACACACAAATACAATAAGAATACGTTTTTTTTTTTAAAGTTAAGATCTTATTCAAATGGCATAAAGAAAACATAAGGTTTCCTCCATGACCTGGTTGTATAAGACATTATCAGCTGGAGCTTCAGTTCCTTGCTTGGAGCCAGGGTCTTTTGGTAGCGTAAACACTCAGGACATTCATGGAGAAGTGCTGGGGCTCACAAACTTGAATGGCTGGGGAAGTTTCCATCTGTGTCTTCACGAAGCCATACTAAAGCAACACTTTTTTCTACTGTGAATACAGGCAGGCAACCCCAGCAGGGATATACTCAGCCATGACAGATAGATGTCATCCAGTCAGCTCACTACCAAGTTGTGAAGGGCACAGTGTTTCCCATTTTAATTAAAGGGAACTTTAAGCTGATTCTAAAATGTACAGATTTTGAACACAGACAGGTGTTTATCATGCCTCTTTGATTTGAGTGTATACAGGACCACCCAGGACTCAGCTGAAACACAAAGCATGATATAACAGATCTGGGATGGGGCCTGCAGTCTGCATGCTGAATGAACAGGTCAAAGCCTCTGAAGCTATCGTCTATGCACATTGTGTGTATTGCATATCTCCTGTATTAATAGGAACAGTGACTTCAAAAGCATTTAACAGTTTACAGATTTTGTACGTTGTTGCCACGTCTTTGCTTTTCTGTCAGCTTACTGATGTCTTTTTTGACTGATTTCATATTTAATTTATATAACTGTTAAAATTCTATGTCACGCACTCTTCAAGTGCATTTTACTTATTTTTGTCTTTGGCATCTATCAGAATATTGGGCTGATGTTACTATTTTCAGTGGACATTTGGTTAGGAGTTTACTGATGTCATGGCTTCTTAGTCTCTGAAATAGAAAAACTGTAACCCATGCACTTCTCACCCTAAAGCCGTGTTAGGAAATGAAATAACTTCTCTTTAAATTGCCCGTCACCCTTGTACCTGGGGCCTGCTGACGTTTAAACTGCACTTTGCATTTGTCTAATTTAGCCTGGGTAGCGCGCTTATCATCCAGACACACCACCAAAGAGAAAACTGTCACTTTCAATCAAAACAATTTTCGGGCAAACCAATCTCCAGTTATTACATTTGGAATTGGAAAGTCTGGTATTTGTGTTGGAAGCAGAGTGATGGGGTGTAAACTGTCGAAGTCAATGGCCTTGAAATAAGCTGTGAGCTTCCAAATCTAAGGAGTGTGAGTCTTAGTGTTCTTAACAAAATCCTTCATAAGTGCTTTATCTGAACTCCAAGCTCACAAACATTGGTGAACCAGTGAGCATTTTGAGAGGGTTGGTTAACATTTGACCTGACGGGGCATGTGGATCTAGATACATATTTATGTTTTTTGAAAACTTATGTCTACAGAAATTACATTTTCCTTTCTTCAGTTGAAGGGAGTAGGCATATATTCTAGCATCCCACCCCTGCCAGGACTTCGATACCTTCCACAGCACAGTAAGTGAGACTCAGCTGCTTTCCACGTTCCTCAGTGTGGCTCTTCCCTGTGATGTCTCCTTCATCCCATTTGTTGCTGATGTTCATCCGTATCCCCAGGACACACACACCCAAGAGGGCTTCCTTGGCTGCTAATGCTTACTTCCCAGGCACTCTCTGATTTCTTTCTTTCCTTTTCATTTTTTCTTTCTTTTTCTTCTCTTTCTTTCTTTCTTTCTTTCTTTCTTTCTTTCTTTCTTTCTTTCTTTCTTCCTTTCATTCACTTTTTTTGAGAATCCCTGATGAATGCCAACTTCCCTTTATTCAGCTATATCACTTCTGCATAACCATGACCCTGTTCTTAGTGACTGGATTGTTGTCCAGGTCACTATGGATGGGTTGTCTGGACTTTTCAGTAGTATTCATAATGTGAGTCAACTTGAGTCCTCTGCTGAGGAACCCAAGATGTCACAGGATCAGGGGCCAGCCTTGGTCTCACCTGCGCCTGAGACTGTCTTTTCCTGGAAAACAGTTCTCACTATGGAGATAAGGAATTTTCAGAATGTTCTTTGTGGATGTTATTCCATGTCAGTCACCTGTTCAAAGATGGGCTTCCCCTCCCCATGACAGCCTCATATGGTACCTACCTAGCTCTGAGGACAACATACACAAGACAGTCCCCCAAATCCTAGATCTGGAACCACTACATTAAATCCCTTCTGCCCTACTCGATACTTTATAATGTCTCTTAGATGGAACCACTCTGCTAGTCTTCCAAGATCCAGCCTAGACTCTTTGCATGTCACTTCTGTCTAAAAACCTTCTTCCATGTGTATGCCTGGACCAGGCCTTCAATTCATGACTCAAATGTTGCCTTACCAATTTTTCTGTCAGTCTTTCCTGCCAAGTCTATTTAAAATTTCCAGATAGTCTCAAACATCTATTTCCTAATACTAATATTATTTTTTCTCATAATCCCGCTCACTACTAAATATATTAAAATTTCTGCCAACTCATGCTGCTTATGGTCTGTGCTCCTCTGCTTGTAGAGGTTTGTTCCAGAAGGGCAAGGATTGTTTGCATTTTTATCCAGCATTTGTTTGAAATGTTTACTGAACAAATAGTAATAGTAATTACTATTTACTGAATGAATACATGAATGGACAAAGTAGTTTTCTCCTTTTGGGATGATAAAAGTTACAACGTCGATTATGGTGACGGTTGTTCTTAATTGTGAACATGCTGACATTTTGCATTTTATGTGATATGTGAGACAAAGTTCTTAAAGAGAGAGAGAGAGAGAGAGAGAGAGAGAGAGAGAGAGAGAGAGAGAATGAATACAAGTCATCAAAAGAAATACATGGCTATATGTTTCACATGAGGATAAATACAAAATAAACCCTTCATCACAACATTGGCCTGCAACATGAAGTAGAAGAGGAGTCTGTGTAGTGTTTACAAAGCAGAAAATCTACAGTCAGATGGACAAAGTTCAAATCACAGATGTACCACTTTCTAGTCATAACACCTTGGAAATGTCACCGCATGGAAAGAACGCTGATAACAGTCCTGAAAGGTAACTAGTGCTCTGAAGAGTAAACCCAATGTGATTCCTGTAACTGGCTTAGTTAATAGCACATGGGCCAGCAGCAAGTGTTCAATGCACAGCTGTCGTCTTCGTGGTTATAGTCCAGAGTTTCAGCCATAGCTTACTGGAGAAATTCAGATAGTATTGGTTGGATCTTTGCTCTCTTGAATCTGTTGAGGCAATTCCTCTCTCACTTCTATCCCAAATCTCTCCCAGGTATTCTTTTACTGTTTCGATCTTTAGAAAACAAAGTAAATTTTTTTGTGTGCGTGTGTCAGTGCTGAGTATATGTGTGTACACCATGTACATGCAAATACCAGATTTCAGAAAAGGCACTGGTTTCCCCAGAACTGGAGTTACAAGCAGTTGTAAGCTATGATGTGGGTGCTGGAAACGGAACCCAGATCCTCTGGAAGACCATTCAGTGTTCTTAACTGTTAAGCTACCTGCCTAGCCCATTATAGCTTCCAATTTATTTCAGTAGTCTACCCACAAGGCAACTCACCTCACACTGTGGAGCTTGTTAAATACACCTCTTTGAACTTATTTAAGTTCAAGAATCTTGAAGACATTTAAGTTCTGGGTTCTTAAAGAAGAATTATCATTAAGAGCCCGATCTATGAAGGACTGCTGAATTAGGATCATGACAGGGCCTCAATCTTGGTTTTTAACTAGCCTTTCTGAGGATCTTGATGCATGCTTTAAGTTGAGAATAACAGGCCAAGGAGAATATGATTTTGGATAGGTAAGTCATGTGATTCTGATTTTTTAAATTTTATATTGTCATAAAAGATCCAGGATGAAGACAAAAGCATCACAATGAGTCACCTATCACATAGTATGTTTTCTTTTACAGTTTGGGTTAGCGCATAAAAAAGGGGGTTTCACTGTTAAATTTTCAGTCATATCTCTCGGTGTCTTAATTATATTCAGCCTTCCTCTCTTCCTCCATCCTTCTTCTCTACCCCAGCTGATCCTTTCCTTCCTCCCAAACAGTATCTTTTCTGCTTTCATGAACTGTATGTATGTATGTATGTATGTATGTATGTATGTATTTATGTATGATGTATGTATGTGTTTGTGTGTGCATGTACATATCTATCTATCTATCTATCTATCTATCTATCTATCTATCTATCGTCATTTGTGGCTTATTCACAAATCTAGCTTCTATGAGAGAAACAAGCTATTCTGACTTTTTCTCCACTAACCTTTCTTGTTCTCTTCTCCCCTTCTTTCCCATTCCTTCTCCATTCAGAATCCCTGCTCTGTTTTCATGACAAACGTTTATATTTAAATCTGGATTCCACACACGAGAGAGAACGTGTTTTATGTCTTTCAGAATCTGGATTATTTAACCAAACCTGACAATCTCCAGTTATGCCCATTTCCCTGTGTGTGAAATAACTTAATTCTTCTCCATGGCCAAGTAATGCTCTGTGTTATTCACCACATTTTCTCTAGCCATTCTTCTTCTTCTTCTTTTGGATTAATATCTTGGCTGTTTTCTATCTACACACTGCTATGAATGGGGCAAAGATAAAAATGAATGTGCAGGTGTCTCTGAGGTGTGTTGAGCTAGGATTCCTTTGGACAGCTGAGTCATACAGGAATGCTAGTTTTGATTTTTTGAGAGCTTGTACAACTAACGTCCATAGTGGCCACACTAGTTTACCTTCCACCAGCAGCTTGTGACAGTTTGTCTTGTCCCACAGCCTCACTAGTATTTGTTGTCAAAAGTAGTCTTACTTTGCATTTCACCGACAACTAAAGATATTGAACATTTTTTGTATATTTATTTATCTTTTGCATTTCTCCTTCGGAGAACTGTCTATTCAATTTATTTGCACATTTACTGATTTGATGGCTTGTTTTCATGGTGTTTAAATGATACGGTTCTTTATAGGCTTTAATTCCTTGTTAGAGGTATAGTTGGCAAACATTTTCTTACTACCAAGAAATGTAGAGGGAGGGACCCATGGCTCCAGTTACAGATGTAGCAGAGGATAGCCTTGTCTGACATCCAATGGGAGGGAGGTCCTTGGTCATGTGGAGCTTTGATACCCCAGTGGGATGCTGGAGGAGTGGTGTGGGAGAGGGTGAGTGGATGGAGGAGCACCCTCATAGAGGAAAAGGGGATGGAGGAGAGGGCAGATGTGGGATGGGGCATTTGTGGAGGAGTAACTGGGAAGTGAGATATCATTGAGAATGAAATGAAATGATTAATAAAATAATCAATAATAATAAAGAAATAATAATAAATAATAAGGTTGTCTCCTTATACACAGTAAATTTCTTACATGGACAGACTCATAGCAAAAGGATGGGTAATCCTATGAAACCATTTCTTCAATACACTGCTCATTTTGGTCAAGGCTACTTGTTCTAATACTTTTGTTTGGGCATTAGCTTGTTCTCAGGGCTAGAACTTTATTCCTAAACTTACCTTTTGCCTTTCTGTATATGATCAAATGTTAAATATTCCTATTATTCATGAAAGCATCAAAAACAGTATCAAGGACACTATGCAAGAGAAAATATTTGGCAGGCAGACCTCATCACTAACAAAGAGGGCGTCCTTCGCTTTCACAGGTAGCCTTGAGGCTATGCAGGAAAAACAGGACAATGGGCAGCGGGCAGTTTTGTCATGCCTGTTCCTTAGAACCTCAGTGATAAAAAAGTAGGAGTGAAAATTTCCTTGCAGCACATGGTTTACTTTGAAAAGAATTTTTCCCCCCTTGTGCCATCTCAAGGATGCTCTGAAACTAATCGATGTTCAAAACTAATCCAGGAAGGTAAAAATGAAACACAGTTCCATGGAAGGATTAGAGGGATTTATCAAACGCAAGGAGTGTTCGTGTGCTGGACACGGAATAACTGCCTGTGCCCTCTCCACATTGGTGCCATATGCTTCTTCAGTGTGCCCTATGAGTCATTTGAGAGCAGCAAACATTTGCTCCATTACAGGGTCCTGTAACTGGACAAACACAACCATGCCTTGGCTCACCAGTTTAATGTGTTCTCTCTTCTGGTACTTTTCACTGTAATACTGCTCTTGCCGAAGATTTAGCAGCTGCTGTTGTTGCTTGTCTTTCAAGTCTATCAACTTCTGAGTCATCTCTGCATCCAGGGCAGCGAGGTCTTGCTCAATGGCTGATGAGCCGTGGTCAGGGCTGCTGGGTTCAGATCTGTAAAGACACAGAGCTTGGCTCAGGAACTGTGCAGGTGGTTCCAGGTGCCTGTGAGGCTCCGGAATGCCTCCTCTCAAGGCCACTGGGCTTGAGTGTAAAAACTAAGTCATTAGAAGAAGAAGGTGAATCCCACATCCAGACTGAAACTATTTTTGTGTTAAGGGCTCTTCACATTATGTGGCGTGCTCAGGGGAGATGATGGCTGAAGGAATGAGTGTACTGAACACACTGTACGATGATTACTCAGAGAAATTTGTAGGATTTACTTGTAGATTAAGGAAGATGGGAGACAGGAAGGCATAGCTAGAACTCCAGGGTCTTGGCTTCTTCTGATCCATCTTTAGATATGAAATATTTTGAGACTTTTTTGCTATTTTGATGGACAACCTAAAAAGTGATAATCCTATATCTTCTATAAAAAAAAACAAAAAAAAAACAGGCTCTAAGCCACTCGAGAGCCTCTAGAAATAAATCCTTGGGAGATCTGATACCAAGAAAGCGTTTTTCTCTAAGGGAAGAACATGCAAGCTTCCTTTAATCAGAGAAGTAGAATTATCTGTCCTATATTTCCTTTCCTCAGAGGATAAGAGGTTAATTCAGTGTTCAAGGACAGAGTCTGCATCAAGAGTTGGTGCTGGATCACAGAAATACAATGTGTGTGATATTTCATTTAAAACTTGTACTGGCCATCTTTACATACGAAATGAGCGATAACTATTTTAATAAGATATGCTCTAAGCTGCATGTGCGATGAACGTCTATAATCTAGCATTCCGGAATTCAAAACAGATTGATTGCAAAGTGCCACCTCAGTTACAAGGCAATCTCTGAACTCAAAATAATAATTGTGCATGTATATATTAATTTAACCAGTTAGAAGATATCAGAGCTATTTTAGTTTTCTTTTTCAATGGAGTCAGAGAAATCTGGCATGTATTTTATAGTTTGAGTACATCATAGTACTGATAAAATGCACCTTTTTCTTGCTCAGCTAAATGTAAATGTTTCCACTGAGCCACACTTCTAGCCCAAATGAACTACATTTAAAGGGCCTAATATCACACGTGGCTCAAGGCTCCTGTCTAAGATGGATATGTGTGTGTGTCTTTTTCAGCTTTCATAAAGTTTCCACATACTTGTTGATAGCTTTTTCTAGGCCTCTTCTTTCTCTCCCTTTCCCTCTGTCTCTCTGTCTCTCTCTCCCCACCCTCTCTCTCTCTCTCTCTCTCTCTCTCTCTCTCTCTGTGTGTGTGTGTGTGTGTATGTGTGTATGTGTGTGTGTGTGCAGGAGGCATGGAGGTCTCTGTTCACAAATGTTAAAAACACAGAGTTAATCCTCCAAAGAATTGGATGCATCATAGAAGTGGTTAATAGCCTGGTGAACTTTACGCTACCCGTGAGGCTGCGACCACACCAGATCCTCCCCCAGACACCATGAGCTTTATAAACCCATCTTTATGGAAGATGCCACATGTCATGTACTTTACAAAGAATTTCAATGTAGCCAGATCCAATCTCTACTTAGTTTACTTTGTGCACATGAGATTGAGTTAATTATCAACAGAATGTTTTCATCAGATTGTGTTGTGCTTAAATATGCCTAAAATAAACTACTTGCTGTCAGACTCCTTAAGATTGAACAATGCCCTACTTAGTTGTGTTAAACCAAATCATCTTCTTGCCCCCTGTGGATCATGACTCTGCTGGTCCTGGTGGTCACAGACATCCTGCATGTGTGGGATTTAAGCAGAACAGAAGGTTTCAGAAGCCGTGCCTGGCTTCCTCTACATGCTGGCCTCTTTAGACATTGTGGGCTACAGAGGTGCATACATATACATTGTCTCCTGTGATGTTATTTTTGATGCTGTATTAGGAAATTTTAGAATATGGTATAAAAGAAAATAAATATATAAATGTGCGTCATTAAGGTGGAGTTTATAAGAGGTATTTAGAACAAATTTTGCCTTCACTGGTTGTGCAGCAACAGGTAAATGCTGATGTAGCCTTTAGCTTCCCCAGAAGAGTGACACATCTCACCAGCTATCTTCTACGTCTGTTCAACCTCTAAGGAAAGGTAAGTTTTGCTACTTTTTAAAAATCAGGTATTGCATTTTGATTGTGCTTTCAAGGTGAACACATGCTACATCATATGTCACAATATGGCTCTGAAGCTGCACCCTGCTTTTCTCTACCTGGTGGGAAAGATGATGATTCAGAACACAGTAAGAGGAGGATGTATCACAGCCTACTGTGTTCTCAACTATGGACCGGTGACTTACACACTCACAGTTTCAGGATGATTTATAGAACTTTCTGCTAGAGAACAAGATTGTATTTCTCAGTGGTGATCATTCCCTTTAGGTCAAGCCATTGAAAGACTTTGAGAGCCAATGACCCATTTCCAGAAAAATTCTGACTGTGGGCTCTACATCAGTTTCCTGCATCTCTGATGGTTATGGATTACCCTGACCACATATCCCCATTTATCAGCTAATAGGACAAATCAGGACATCTCATAAAAGTAATTTTTTAAACTCTTACCCTGTGACCCCAGCTCTGAAGAGGCTAAAGTAAAATATTACAAAGCTGAGGCTACTCTCTGCTAGCTCAGGGCCAGCCTGGGCTATACAGAATCTATATATCTCAAAAACCCAACCAACTAACCAAATAAACAAAGGAATATTTTAAATTCAAACTACAGAAAATCAAGTACATAGGGAAACATTGACTCAAAATGCTTTCCCACTACTGTGATATTTGTTTAGAATCTCAAATGCACATTGAAATAGAACTAAAGGATACTTAAAAAAAACTATCGATCTTCTAAACTATATATTTTAACACCATAACCAACATTTTACAGTTTAAATTGCGTGGACTAGTGTTCATGATGATTTTAAAACAATGTGTTACACAATGCGTTCATTTAATGCATTCATTAAAGAAGTAAAGTTTAAGATATAAAGCTGTTTTGATATTTAGCTAAATAAAACCAAGGAAGGTAAAAAAATTGTTCCCTAAAAAGACAATAAGGAAACTTGTTATGTTTGCTTTATTTCTAGTTTCCGAATTATTAAACATTGAAGAAAATATTTTCACAATAAAAATGAAACCTCATTGATTAGAAAGCAAAAGATTATTTATCATCAACAAGCTCTCAAAGGATGCTTTAAGAAAATACATGATCACAACTTAGCAAAGTAGGTTCAAAGAGTTAGAAAAATTGCTAAGTAATCTTATTTGGCCTTTGCTACTTCATAAATAAATTCATGGTATGAAAATATCCTTTGGTGTGGATATCAGTTTCTAAATGACTTTGTTGGACCATAGGTACCCCTTCTGGAAACAGTCACATGCCACCACAACACTCACATCACCTGCTCCAAGTGTGACTGAATTAGACGTGGCAGTAGCTCGTGTATATCTCAAAGGCCCAGCAAAGGGTCATCTTCCATACAGCAGCTAGGAAAATTTTCTGAGGCTATTAATTAGACTACCAAAATTTCACTAAATTGTTTCCTTCAGTGGCTTCTTACTTAAGTATGTAAGTTCTGAAGTACTTGTCATTTGCTTCTGCTCTAGAAGGTATTGGTTACACAGTGCCCTCTCCTAGCTCCTAGACTTCATTTTGTGTCACACCACATGGGGCTTACTAGGTCTCATCCATTTTGCTAACTCTACTATTCTTGGAACAAGTCATTTTTTTCCTGCTTCAAATCTTTCCCTTGGCCCGGGACCACCTCTTATCACTCTATGGTTGTCCATGATTGATTCCTTGGGAGTCACCTCACTCTATACTCACATGTCAGAATGGCTCTCCCATCTGGGTGACATGTGCATACAATCTCAGCATTTACACCATGTCAGGGAGATTATGAGTTCAAATCCATCCCAAGTATCTTAGGATTTCTAGTGTGTGATGAAAACATCATGGCCAAAAACAGCATGGAAAGGAAATTTTTATTTGGTTTACATTTCCTGGGTCAGAGTCCACTGAGGGAATCCAAGGCAGGAACTCAAACAAGGTGGAAACCTGGAGGCAGAAGCTGATGCAAAGGCCCTAGTTGAGGAGGTGTGTATGCTACATACTGGCTTACTTCTTATGTTCTGCTCAGCAGCCTGTTTTCTTATAGAAACCAGAACTACCAGCCAAGGGGCGGCCCACCCACAATGGGCTAAGTCCTCTCAAATCAATCATTAAGAAAATAACCTTTAGGCTCACCCACAGCCAATCTTATGCAGGCATTTTCTTAACTGGGATTCCCTCCTCTCAGATAACTCTAGCTTGTCAAGTCATCATCAAAACTAGCTGGCAAACTGAACTACACGGTGACACTCTATTTCAAAAGTCTAGAGCCTGGGTATCAATCAGCTAAGTAGTAAAGGATTTGTCCAGCATGCACAAGTCCATAGAGTTCATACTTAGCACTACAATAAACACAGGGGGTGTTCTTTTCTTGGAGGTCATTCTACCTCAAAATATTGTTCCTCTTTTTGATAGTCTTCATGGTTATGCCATATGGTTATATTTGTTGTCCATTTTCCTCTAGCTATTGTGATGTCTTGGGTTCCTGTTGCTGTGATAAAACACCATGACCAAAACTACTTAGGAGGAAAGGAATTATTTTATCTTACACTTCCTGGTAACAATTCATCATTGAAGGAAGTCAGGGCTGGAACTTGAAGGAAGAAACTAATGCAGAGGCCATGGAGAAATGTTGCTTACTGGATTGTTCCTCATGGCTTCCTCAGCCTGCTACCTTATAGACCCTAGGACCCTTAACCCAGCATTACTCACAGTAAAATAGCCCTCCCACATCAAACACTAATCATGAAATGTACCAAACACTGCCCTGGGGCAGTTTGATGGGCACACTGGAATTTTTCCTATTCCAAAATAACTCTAGCTTGTGTAAGCTGAGATCAAACTAACTAGCAAACATGACTGCATATTTGCTACTTAAGGGTAAAATTGTATACAACCATTGAATTATCCACAGGGCACAAAAAACACAATAATAATATTACTTAACAGCTATGCTAGGCTTGTTTTTCTCTGCCACATTCTGAGTGTTTTGAGACAAGAGAGATGTACTGGGAGAGCCTGAGAGCCTAGCGTATCTATTAGGCCATTATGGGTTTCAGGCATCAAAAGAAAGTTGAAACTTCTCCTTCCTCATGGTAAGCAGTCTGTTCAGCTAGATTCTAGGTACATAAGAAGTCTATACTCACACTTTGGCAGCTACTATGGTTTGTGTTTGACGTGGGAGGGCATCAGCTACCCGATATCTGAGTCAAGGAATGGAGCTCTGAAAGTACAGTTGTATATCTACCCCAGAATTTGTTCAAGGGAAGAAATCTATACCCAAAGTCCCAGCTATGCTAAAACCAGAGAAAGTAGGGTCACAGGAGTTCAGCCAGCCAAGATTAGCCTGGAAAGGGGGGAGGGAAAGAGAAAGAGAGAGAGGGAAGGTAGGAGGGAGGAAGGGAATTAAATTTAGCTTATAAGCAACAGTGAACTGAAGAGACTCAAGAAGGGCAGGGTGGAGCAGGTGCTGTGACTGTGCTCCCTGTGGCAGCGCCGCACAT
Source organism: Rhabdomys pumilio (assembly GCA_030674055.1). Classification (NCBI taxonomy): domain Eukaryota; kingdom Metazoa; phylum Chordata; class Mammalia; order Rodentia; family Muridae; genus Rhabdomys; species Rhabdomys pumilio. The sequence goes on along the minus strand of JANHMN010000002.1, from coordinate 198,138,914 downwards.
GAAATACCACTCCCCTGCCACGGCAGCATCTCTTCTCTACACAACTAGCAAGTGCCTATTGACTCACTTCTTCTTGCTGTCCTTTTTGGCGGACTTTTCCAAGGCTGCCCTCCTTCTCAAGTAGTCATTCTGAATCTCATTGTACTTGGTCGTGTGCTCCTTGATGAGCTCAGTGGTTTTCTTGTGGTGTCTCTTGACCAGGTCTTTCATTTCTTTGTAGTGCTTCTTTTGAAGTTTCACAAATGATTTCTGCTGCTTGAGCTCTTCGATGGTTTGTGCCTCTACTTCTGCAACAGAAAAGCATACGAGTTGAGTGACAGAATGGACTGAGAATCCAGGGGTAGGGACAATGGCATCCTGTTCAGAGAGGAACAGCTCATCCCTGCCAAGAGCGGCTGAAGAACGTAGCTTAGATGTCAGAACTGTCAATCAAACTGCTCTGGCTCACTAGCTAACAACTGTGCTAACTAAACCTTGCAGGGAGCCAGTTTCTTCCTCTGGAGCTTTACGTTTGGTTTTCCTAGGAGAGTCTAGAATGGGGATCTGGGTTCCCGTGACTCACTGTGGGCTGAGGGGAGGGGAAGGAGGGAAGTAGACCAGCAGTGGAAACAACCAAGCAAAAGCATGCACATCAATTTCAGTCTACTTCTGAATGATCCTAGAGGAACCCCAAGTGTGTATGGCATGCCTGGTCTGGTCTCCTCATGAATAAAGAAGGCCAGTTTCTTGTGAGTTCGAGAAAGGTGTTGTCCCTTTATATAGAGGGAAATTCTGCAGAGAAGCAGAAACTCTGAACTTTAATAACCTAGCCTCACCAAGCTTGGGAATAGGATATATCACATCAGAGGAAAATGGAGCAGGTCCCCAACTTCATCCTTTTTAGGGATGATGGCATTTCTACTAAAGGCTGATCTGATGGTTAAATCATGGAAAGTGTTTGGTTATGGCACCATTTCTTAGATCACTGTTTTCAACCTTCCTAATGACTCTGCCCTTTAATTTCTCATGTTATAGTGATCCCCAACATAAATTTTTTGCTGCCACTTCATAACTATAATTCTGCTACTGTTATGAATCATAACATAAATATTTCTAGAAATGCAGGTTTGCTGAAAAAGTTGCAAACTACAGGTTGAAAACCATTGCTGAAGCAACTTAGCAAATAATCACACAGGTTCAGCATCACTCAGGGATGCACTGACAAGGGACACACCATAGGTTTCTCCCTACATATCAGGGGATATATGACAGTCAAGTGTGCCAAGAAAGTGTCCTTTAGTCTAATTTTCACAAAGGCTCCAGCAGGGCTAGTAGCCACCTGTATGACTTCAGTATTTTATTCAATGTTGATAAAAAAATGGTCAATGTGACAAAAGTCTGCCCTTAAATCACTACACAGACACACGTTATCACTTCTATAATAAGCATCTGTAAACTGTGTTCTCACTTCTGAAGTCAAGATCCCATGCTAGCTTCTCTATTGGTTTTTCTGGAATGGGATTTGGGGGAACCTTTCAATGTACGGTGTCTTAACGTCAATGAATTATCATTTATTTGGACCTGGCTAGGTCAGAGTTCACATGTTTCCCTTCTTGATTTGAACTTTCTGTTTTGGGAACAACAACAACACAAAAGATACCATAAATACTTGGAACTGTCAAGAGATTCAGAAATAATATATGTCATGAACCACAGCAAACCTGGATAGAAATGCACTGTGCATACATGGGAACCAGAATGGTAATTTCTGTTGTTAGACACCAAGGCCTTTAAACAGCACTTCCCTCTCTTACCATGTGTCTGTCGTGACAACTACATTTTCTTCTTTTTGAAGGAAGAAGTTGCAGAGAGAACTAGACAGACATATTTAACGGTTTCCCTCAAGCTCAAACTGACTCCTGATGGTTGCAGAGTAATGGTTGCATTATAAATTTAGAATCCTGAGAAACTCCTGCATATTTGGTAACCGATTCCACCTTATAAGAAACAGTTTCTAGAACATGAGCCATGGCAGTTTAGAAATGGGACTCCCCATGCTGCAACCTATAAGAAAAAGACACTCTAAACTGTCTTCGGAAAAGCCTCCAGGTAAAAGGCTATCCCTCTGAATATCTCAAAATGTAAAAGTAATGTTCATTTGCATAAAGACACATATCACGGACGTGTGAACTGTTCAGGGACAGCCACCATTAGGTTACGATGGTGCTGCAGACCCTCTGTGTATACAGTTGCATACTTTTAGATAACTTCAGCATCATGTTTTTTACATCAGTGTTGTCTTGCTTCCCATGGAAGTCTTTTAAAAACATGCTTTGTTGCCTTAAAAGTTCCTCATAATTTTTCTATTAAAGATTTATATTTTTGGTAAAATATAACTGTGTGCATAAAGTTCATATATCCAAACTTCCCAGCTCTGCACATTTATGCAAAGCTGACATGTTTCAGTGACCATCGCCAGGTAAAAAGCAGAATACTGCCAGGAACCTCGATACCTGTCCCTGACCAGACATAATTGAAGCCTGGGCTTCTTCTCCCCTCTAAACACTTACTGTGCAATGTTCAGTTACCAATTCCATGAGGAGAAAAGGTCTGTGCTCACCTGTTAACACGCTCTGGATCAGATCTTCTGTTTTAGCAGGTGCCTTCACAGACCCTGCAACCAAAAAGATCAAAGAAGTGGCCTTTTCTGTCTTTCAAATTTTGATCAGATTTTTATAAGCATGTTTAAGGATGGAGGTGTCTTCAGTGGTAGAAGAACACTTGGCAGTCTGGGTTTCATCTCCAACATGAAGGGAGTTGTGCCCCATGTCTAAGTGTCTTTACAGACTGTGGCTAATTGTGGTAGGAAGTTGTTTATAATACAATTACTGCAAAACTTCTATAGTTTGAAACTTGGATTCAATCATATGCTGACGAGTAACTACATGTATTCTCCACATATAGGGAGACATCCCTCCACTTGGACCAAAACAAGAAATTCAATTTCAGCAATACTACTGCCACCTTCTGGCAAAATCAGGAATGACATGATTAAAGAAGGAATACTGATCACAGAATTTCAACTTCAGGATCATTGTGCAAAATGTGAGGTGTAATAGGGTGTTTACACATCCTCAGAATGCCTCTGCTTGTACACAGAGGAGTGGGAAGCAAAGCTTTAGGAGGGGAGCCATTTTGAACTCGGGGTGGCACATGTCAACACTTCCTGTCCCCATCAAGATGCATGAGGAAGGGCACAGCATCAAAACAGAAGCCCAATCTGATGACAAGAAAACATTGAGGCAGCTCAAAGTAAGCAAGGGACATTTTGAAAAAAAATAGCAAAATATCAGGAGTATGAGAAACAAGAAAGAGTTGGGGGCTGTTCCAGAGGGAAGGTGATTGTGGCGACGTGATAAGCAAGTGCACTGTGGGACCCCAGTGCAAATCTCAGACAATCTATGGACCCTGGTACAAGGCAGGCCGACTTTACAGGAGGTTGGCTTGTATTGAAAGTTTCTGTGTTCTTTCTGACTTGAGGGGAAGAGGAGAGTTTGCACCACAGATTCTGTAATATTTTTTAACTGATTCCTGTAAGCCAAATTATTTTTAAGTATCACTTAAAAATCAAACTGTTAAAACGGCAAATTCTCTTTTATTCTCAGAAGAAATAAACTCCACTTCAGAAGCACTGCAAATGTTTGCCTGTGGTAGATAATAATCATTTGGAAATGCTGTTTCTTGTTTAAGGTTAACTATCTCCTATGATTGATTTCATTGGCTTTCTTAGCAGCAGAGTATCCGTTTGTGCGTGGTTGATAAAAATGAGATAGAATTTGTATTTATAAAACACGTCCTCAGGAAAAGAACCCTCGCACATCAGTGAGAAGATCTGAACTCCACCAATGCCATGTTTCACAATGACAAAGAAGAAAAAGGGCACAGAGTCACACTGTCACACTTTGATTTTATTTCTCTCCTGTTTTTTAAACTGACTCAAATAGGTGGATCAAATGCATGCTGCTTCTTGGCACTGAAACTCAACCTACTATCAGGATGGCTTCTATCTGTTAAGAGACACACACATACACAAACATGTGTACACACCACCACCACCACCACCACCACTACACCACTCACACACACCATGTGTCACACATACACATGCACACACACATATACACATACATACAAACACACACATACATATCACACACACACACCATCACCCCCACCACGACACCACTCATGCATACACACACGCCCCCACTCACACACATATATATACACGTATACATACACATACATACACACACATATATACACACAAAAATATATGTATGTACACAAACATACATAATCACATACACACCCAACTCGTATACACATACATACACACATACTTATGAACATAAATACATATATATACATATATGTATAAACACACACATACATATCACATACACCATCACCACCACATCACTCACACACACATATACATACATACATACATACATACATACATACATACATACACATATTAACACAGAGATACATACATATCAACACAGAGAGACAAACACCACACCACACACACCACATACACCATACCGCCCCCCCCACACACACTCAATTAACTAGAGTGAGCTGAAAGGCTAACATGAGATACATTGAAATGATAAGATTTCACTGAAAAACAAGAGAAATGAATGTAGCTTTGGTTGAAGAATAGAAGCTGAAAGCAAGTGCTTTAGTAGTACCATGTGCCCTCTGACCTGGCTTCTCTGGCATTGTCCCCTTCAGGAAGTTCTTCATCATCTCCCAAATGAAACAACAATAGAACATACCCTGATGAGGACTAGGATGAGAAGGAGATGACCGAACCCATATTCACAGCCTAGCAGACAGCCTAACATAGGAAGACATTTAAGGTTACTGGAAAATCAGATGTTGGCAGAGACTTGAAGTAGAAGCAAGAATGTGCTTCTAAGGCATAGTTGTAAGTTGCTTAAAGAACTCTTTATGAACTCAAACTCTATCAGTGGATGGATTATAATTCACCCCCAAATAACAACCAATGACACAGGTGGGTTTTAGGTTGTCAGCAGAGCCAGGTGTGTAGGCTTCATAACATTCAACCATCCTGTCGCTTACCCACCTACATCACACAAAGGCAAGCTTATATCCCTCAGAGTCATAGTTTCTTGGCCCTCAGAGGTGCCCAGAAGCTGAAGGTTGGAAAGCTAGTAGATGTCACTGTACCACTATTTACCTGGAGTGGGCTGGCTGTGTGGAGCCTGAGAAGGTGGCTTAGGTGCCAGGGATGCGGTGTGGTTCACCCCATTCTCTGCTGGAGTTGTCCTGGTTTCACTCGGAGCCTCAGATGATGTTTCCCCAGGGTCAGCCTAAGATCAATAACACCCTTTTTTAACTTTCTGCTTCACACTGTTTGTATTTTCTTCCTGTACCAACACGGCTACACACGATGGCATTTTTACCATTCCTTTGGAGTCTGAAATACCAAACTTGAAACTGTCAAGAAAGCAAGATTAACTCAGCATAGTGTGAAATCAAGAAGTCACAGGTTAATTGCATCCAGGGCTCAGGTTTCCACTCCAACTTGCCCATGCTCTTGGATAGAGCCTTCCCACACTGCCTCTGGAGCTCAGCAGATGCTATGCTTACCATCATATGAAAGGGTAGCAAAATATAATGCAAACAAAGGACCATAAAAACACAAGTCTGTCCAGCCTTTAGCAGACTCCTGCTACAGCAATAGACACGAGAGGCTCTGAAGAAGGATGGCTTAGCCAGATGTCCTGGGATAGACAGCCCTAGCTAAATACCCCGTGAGAGAAACAGCTAAACTGATCTCAGCTGGGTCCAGAGTAGCAGAGATGGGTTACTGAATAAATAACACAGAAGGGAATGTTATTTTAACTCATACCACCAGCTTCCATGTCACAGCAAGAACTGATGTAGTGGGCAAGGGTGGGCACTTTAGAGCCAAATATCCTTGGGTTCAAATTCAGTCCATTAACAAGTTACTTCTCTGTGCTGTCTCTCCATCTTTATCCGTGAGGGCATACATGAGTTAGGGATCATTATATTGCCTATCTTATAAGGTGTCTTCCAGGATCATGTTACTAAACAGGTAATGTTTAGAACACTACCTGTAAGTATCTAGAACACTTTCTGGTTCAAGCTAAATAAGTAAATGTATGACACAGTTAAGATTAGGTATGACATTACCAATGGACAAAATTAAATGTTGTCGTTCCATCCACTCCAGGAGCTATGCCCTATTCAAAGTAAACATTCTATAAATGTCTGTTGGATCGATGGTGATCCTTATAAAATAACTGCCTCTCTAATGGCACAGTACTCCAACAGCGCTTTCCCACACTCCAAGTGCCTGACAGCTAGTTTAGACTTACTTTCTATGTCCACAGCAAGTTTTGCTGGTGACAACTTTATCCCAGCATGTTTCTATGTAATGCATTTATAAGGTATATCAGGAATATTTGCTTCCATGGGTCACCTGGATATCAACAGTGTGACATTTTGGCTTGTAATTACAAACAGCAAACTGGAAGTTTTACTAAAGGAAAGCAGAAGTATAAACAACATCACTGATTCATGTTCCCATTCTCCCCCAAACTCACTGCTTTTTGTTTTTGAAACAAAGCCTTACTCTACTTTGAACTCATGATCCTCCTACAGCCTCAGAGCTGGCATTGGGTCAGTTCCTAAATTATTGGTGACTTAAGTCAACAAATAGCACTGTTTATTGTCCAGGTCTCTTCAGTGTACCTGATCTCACTGAGATGGGGCAGGAGAGGATAAGTGTTGGTACTAGGCCAGACATCAAGACAAGAGCCTAGCCACAGAACCTAGAAGCATCAGATCTCACTATTGGGAAATTACATCTTTTGATAGGTGGTTAATGCTGATTGGTTAAGTTCTGGTACAGTCACATTAGGTTAGCATCCATTAGAAAAATCCTCCCTAGAGTCACGTCAAGAGGATTGATGATATATTCTTTGTCCAACCAGACATTGCCAATGAAAGTTTCCTGCTTCAAATACTGTGTATGGGTGTGGGTTTTTGTTTGTGTGTTTTCTGTGTTGGTTTCCTATGTTGCCAGACTTTTTCATGTAGGATATGTCATACATAAAGAATGTGTCTCTTAAAAAACAAAAAACCAGAGTTAATGAACTGGAGCTATAAAGTGGTGGGCAGGAAAATGGAAGCCATACCTAAGCCCAGCGGAAGCTCTTATAAGTGGGACAGTCATGGCTCAGTTACCACCTACGCCCAGCAGGTATCGAAGTAAGATGAAAAATTAAATATTCATATGAACTTGTACATTTTTCAAATGACCTAAAGACCAAAGTTCACCTCCAGGGTGCATTAGACTTAGAACAGCCTTCGGCAAGCCCTGACTGGAGGAGCAGAGTTTGCCTACAATTCCCAAGCCAGAATGTTATAAGGATGCTGTGTCTGGGAATGCCCTTGACCAGGAGCCAACAAATGTGCAGCCCTCACTTCCTCCATCCTACCAGACACTCGTCAGGAGAAGAGGGTAAGGAAGGCGCTGATTAATAGGGTCTTTGTGTAATCAGATCCATTACTGAGCTTCTATGATGGCAAACAACAAAAGACTGGTGTCTCACAGTTTGGCCAAGGGATGTGTGGAAAAGCTGCAGTTTCCCCACTAGGGAAACTGATAACAGAGGAAGATAAGGATTCTGTGGGCTGGATGATGCTTCGATTTGGCTTCATCTCAGCCCAGTCGGGTGGACCTTACTTTTAGCACCGTGGCCGAGTGATCAAAGATGGTACTGAAAGTCAGCACTAAACCCGATTGAAAGGAAGCCAGAGATCAGATAGGAGACACGAGAACTCATTATAGTTTAAGGTCTAAATATTTTAAATAGCAGTCACTATTGTAGTGGCAGTTTAAGGAAGCGTTAATATGATAATAAGTTATAGCCAAGATAGTGACATACAAGAAGGTGAGGGAATTCCTGAAGAACTCACCCTGCTGCATTAGAACAACATTCATATTTTAAAAAAATAAATAATATGCTTAAATATCAGCAGTTGTGAAATACTAAATTTAACTTTTTGATATGATTAAAAAAATTAAGTCCTTCCAACAAGATTTATGTGTGAGCTTAAATGCAAAAACCAGATTTTCTGTATCCAGCTCAAAGGAATCAACGCTTTTTACTATGTTTCTCCCCAGACCTCTCCATAATGGCTATTTTCGTGTGTTTCAACAAAACAAGGACAAAATTTTTCCCCCAAAGTGCTAAAAATTATGACATAAATAAAGGTACCAAAGATATGTTCTTATAAACTTAATGGAAAGACCCCTGGGATCCAATGACATGACTTTCAATTAAGGATGGTGGCACTTCAGTTGCTTTTACTTGATTTTTGCATTTAGCCTTTGCCGCCTAGTGGTCATATTGAATTACTGCAATATATTTTTAAAATAAGGCCAAAAATGACTTTTAAAATCTAAGATTTCATATTTTAAAATTACATCTTTCTCAAAGTTAAAGTCAAATTCTTTAAAATACACCACATGTAAATCAGTGAACAGATAACTAAGCAGTCATTCTTATAGCTTTTGTAGGAGGCAACCTGTAAGGTATGATGTACAAGTAACTAGAAAAGACACAGAAATTTTATTTTAATGATCCAGCAGCTGAGAATAGACATCTTAAGAATTCCGTCGAATGTTTAACATGAGAGTAAAGTGTCTTTCAACTATGATATGTGACTGGAGTTATGAAAATAGATGTTATTGGGGTTATTAGAGGATACTAGGTATTCCTGAGTCCTGGGTTGGTCAGATGGCTCAGTGGGTAAGGGTGCTTGCCAACAAGTTTGATACCTAAGTTTGAGCTCTGGGACCCACATGGTGGAAGGAGGGAACAAATTCTCAGAAGCTGACTTCCTGTGCTGAGGTATAGTCATGTATGCACACCCAACACACTAAATAAATAAATAAATAAATAAATAAATAAATATAAAATTCATTAAAATACGCTGTCCCTTCCATGTGGCTGGTTAGGATGACAGTATGTTGCCTTGGACCCTGTTGAGTAAGGGTGAGGTTAGCCATTTTCCCAGAACACCATGAAGGAGATTTGTAATTTCAGGGTACGCAATCCCGTCTGCTGAGGACAAAATGTGGGGAGTGTTTATGGCTTTGTTAGAGACAGCATTTTGGTTGAGACAGCTTTCCAAAACATATTGTTAAGCTGTATCTAAACTTTCCACTAGCCGAATGAACTTAGCTATTGTACCTGTCCTACCCCTAAGAAATGCAGACTCAGTCCTGAAAAAAACACATCATGGCTGGGCTCTTCCACCTGCGTAGGAGTGAAGCACACTGGCATTTGCAGCCCACTTTGAAATGCATTTAAAATAAAAATAGATAAGGGGATAGAGGAATTTATATGTGATCAAGTGAAGATCGGGACTTAATTGTGGACTGAGATAAGAGCATCAATTTTACAATTCTTTCAAGTTCTACTTGTACTTGAAGGTTTCTGAAGAGTCTGGTAGCACAAGTGACGAGCAAAGGCTTTAAGTAGTGTGCCCTTAGAGAGTAGATGAGGGCATTAGATCACATGGAACTGGAGTTACAGATGCTTTTAAGTCTCCATGTGGGTGCTGGACACTGAACCTGGGTCTTCTGCAAGGGCAGCATGTATTTTAACCATGGAGCTCATCTCCTGCCCTGTTTTTCAAACATCTTAATGAACATCTAGTACCTAAAATTCATTTTGTTTCTTTTGCAATCAATGTCCAGCAAGCTATTTTAGTAGAATGGAATTCAATAGGCTCTGCACACATGAAGGCTGCACCACCATTTAAACAAAACTAGCATTCTACCACATATTGACGTAGGAGTGACCACTGCAAGTTTAATTGTGAACTTCTCTTAATTGACGTCACTTTCATCTTCAGAAGTGAGGAAGACAAAGTATGATTTTTCTCAGGGGGTATGTATGTAAATATATATCCATACACATGCATATGTACATGTGATTTTATATATATATATATGTATATATGTATATATATACATATATATACATATATATATTCCAACATAGTAGCTGACATATAGCATTAAAATTACATTTATTCAATAAATGAAATGATGGATGAATAAGGGGAGGAATACTTCTAAATTCAGTTTCCTGCTGGTACATAAGTACACTTCATTGGCAAGGTCCTAAAACTATAGTATATGCTGAATCTTAATACTGAAATCAGGAAAAAAAAAAGCGTCTGGATGAATGAACAGTAAATTTATAAATGGAAAGAATGAAGCTTCTTCTCTTACTACAGTTGCCTCGTCACCACAAACGAGAAATTAGAAAGCTCTTAAATATGAATGCACACAGCCCTGCTGACTATTTTATACACATGTCAGTGTGTATGTGAAGAAAATGACAAAGGCCACAGGCATTGTAGACTCTGAAATATGTGCAAATTTTTATAGAGTTTATGTGCATACTCAGTATTCTTGTAGCTCATGGTTATAGAAACAATTGTACTGTACCGTTTAAAAGAAAAGGTTTTCATGTTCATTACAGAGGTGATTGTTTTAAAAATTCACCATCGGCAGTTGGTTGAATATGCATAGGCCAAACCCACAGATGCCGAGTTCACACCACCTTCCTCAGAAATGTTTCTATAAAGTTTCTAAGGAAGTCAGAAGCACTGAACTAGAATTGCAATAGAGAAGGTATCTTGGTTTGGCTTGTCCTTCTAAAAAGCAATCTAAGCACCCTTTGCATCCATTCTGTAGGGGTGGAGCTTTGAGATCAGGCCAGATTGATTTGCACAGACTGTAGCTAGACAACACAGGATGGAAGAGTTCAGAAAGAGTTTCTCCAGGAACACTTTCTGGGTTTCTGTGATTAAACTGTATGATGGAGGAGATGGGATGGAGGGGCTCTCTGAGGAGAGCCACACCTTTGCTAGAAAGGATACAGGCCTCTAAAGCATCGATTCTCTGATTCTCTAAGTGTGGTCCTTGGGCCATCACCAACATCACTTCAGATCCTTAGATGCAAACTCCAGGGTTTACTCCAAACCCAACTGCATCAGATAGGGACCATGCATGGGTGCTGAAAGAAGGCACCCAGGCGAAATAATACTAAATGCTAAAAATTACTGAGAGCTCTACTACTTAAAACCATGAAGGTTGTTAGTAATGCAGAATTTTATGCCCTGTGCAAGATTTAATGAATTGGCATTATATCATGATTTGTGGGTGATTTTTTTATGCACAATGAAATTTGAGAGTTGTGCGCTAGAGCAGGGATAAAGCCTTCATTAATTGAAAGCCATACTTTTGTACTCTGCTATCGGGTATGACATGGACAATGATTCCAGTGTTTTAAAAGGATGAACCCAAAGCCCTGAACTGTAATCCACTGGAAACTGTCAGTGCACATGTAGAGATTTGTGAAAGCAGTGGGGAGCAAACCAGTGGTTGGCTTGCTTAAGTTCCAGTGTCTATGGGGAGTTCTTGTGGCATCTAACTTTTAAATGAGTCACTCCACAATTACAAGCAACCATTTCCTCCTCTAAAAATGGTGCTACCCTGACTGTCTTAGGGCATTCAAAGAAAATGGCACCTAACTGTCAAAGCTAAATAACTAAGGGATGAAAAGGAAGGTGTCATTTTTTTATTCTTTAAGAAACAATTTTATTGATTCTGAGAATTTCTCACAATATATTTTGTTCATATTTTTCTCTCCCCCAACTGCTCCCATTTTATCTTCCTTTCCCTACCCATCCAACTTTGTGTCTTCATGTCTTTTAAATTCACCAAGTCCAATTTGTGCTGCCCATATGCTCTTGAGTGTGGCGCCATCTAATGGAGTTTGGAGGATCAACCAGGGAGACAAATGACTCCATCCCCTGAACTATTAATTGTCCATAGCTCCTCAGATGAAGGAGCCTACCTCCCTGCTCTATGCCATGCATGGTTTTGTGGGCCTTGAGATTGTGGAGGTTTTGTTTATTCTGTCACAAAAGCCATGATGTATTCATTTGCACAGGTGCCCTGCTGTCAGGGAGAATACAAAGAACCCTTTCCTGCTAACAGTTTCTGGAATATCACAGCTTTGTTATGTGTTGGTGTGGTGTAGACGTGTTTTACCCAGAGTAGGCTCCACAGGTCAGGAGATTCTGTCAATGGGGCTTATTATTAAAGAGGCTGAATATCAGGCCCACACCCAGACCCACTGAATCAGGCTCAGCTTGTCACCATCTTGTCCTGATCTGGATGTAAAATTTGGAGACATGCTGGTATACATGAGGAGACGAGAGAGTGTATCTCATCTCCTTTGTTTATAAATTGTGTGGCCCTAGGCAAGAAATTTAACTCTTGAGTACCTATGTCTCCTTATTTTCTAAAAGGGGGGAAATAGAAATTATGGATATCTTAAGACACACATAAAAGAGGGGCTGGCAGCTCCTGACTGCAAGCCTAGTTACTTATGGGCTGAGGCAGGTAGGATCATAAGCTTATGACCTGTCCAGGCTGCAGCAGGAGTTCAAGGCCATCTCTAAAAAATTAATAATAGCTTGGGATGTATCTCAGTGGTAGAATATCTGTCCAACCAACCAAAAACCAATTAATGAATCAAATTTCTACATATGTTAATACACTGTCAGGTACATGGAAAGTAGCAATGTTCATTATATTTACTTTCCCCCTGGTCCTCTGATATGCTGTAAAAGATCACTGTAGAAGCAAACAAACAAAAAAATTAAAAACAAGAAGCACCTCTCATCCCCAGTGGTCAGATCCTAACGTCTTGACATATGGCCCAGGGCTCAAGTATGTAATAAGGACAATGAGAGCCTAACCCCTAATGGTTTCTAGTACCTCACCCCAAAATGTCACTAGGGAGTACAGGAACCCACTTCTTCCCAGGGGTGTGGTTCTCTTCTCTCAGGGAATTTGCCTACAGTGTTTTTATCTTTATTCTTTTTATCTTTAATATACATTACTTATTAGAAGTTTTCTATCAGGCACAGCAGGTAAAGACATTTGTCACAACACCTAAAAACCTCAGTTTAGACCCTTAGATTCCACAATGTAGAAAGAGAAATGAGTCCCACAAACTGAACTCTGAGCTTGGCAAGCACTCCGTGGGCCATAAATGTGCACACACAAGTGTGAAGAGTCATAATAATTTTTATCCCCATGCCTTTGACATCCCATCAGCATGGCACTCTGAGAATGGTATGTCCAAACATTTTATTTTGACATTAAAGTCTGTATGGAATATTTTCTAGCAGATATATTCAGTGACATTGTTTTTCTTTATAGGTGTATTTTAAAAGTAGAAAACAAGCAGTGTTGCTAATATTCTATTTGGTATTTTACATTAAGATATCTGGACTTTGAACTTTTATTAAAATTGTAGACAAAATCATACACATAGCATCCTAGTATTATCTGTATCAATGACTGACGGTGCCTATATATTACTAAAAAGTTTCTTATGTTTAACATTTTAACAACTTTTTAGTTGTTAATGTTTAAGTCTTTAACTTGATTTTTAGAGAAATACTGCTATATACATACAATTGAGGATTGAGGATTGAGATTACGTTTTTGTTTTGTTTTTATTCTGCAACATTGTTGACCAACAACCCAAACAGTGATTTTTGAAATGACAAAAATACTCGGGTGTTGAGGGACACAGCAGTCATCCCAGAACTTGGGAAACAGATGCAGGGAGATATACAATTTTGGCCCAGCCTAGACTATGTAGCAATAAGCTGGCTAAAAACAAAACCAAAAAAAAAAAAAAAACCAAACCAAAACAAGAAAAAATGAAAGTGCGTGCAGCAAGTCTCCATGTAACCTTCTAATGTCCAACCGTAATTTACGTATTACACAAATATAAGCATCACGGTCTAGACTCAATTTATTAAGGATATAATTTGAATTATACTTTTTTTACATGGTATATAATTAATGCCTGTTAACTGAACCTGGAGGGGGAGCGGGAAACTTCAGATTTAAAAATATCTTAAGAAGGTAACTTATTATCCTATTAGAAATGTAGGCCACAAACATAGTCTTACCAAATACAAAAGAATCAAAACAATTTTTGATAGCTCTTCAGAGCATAGAACAAGAAACTTAGAAACCAATTGCAAGAAAAACCATAGGAGCTACACAAGTACATGCAGATAGAACTATACACGCTTAAATCACTGATGGGTTACTGAGAAGATCAGGGAGGAAATTAAAAAGGGTTTTAGCATCCAACAGAAAGGAAAACAATTTATAAGAACATTTGCCATACTACCAAGATAGTTATAAGAGGGAGGCTTGTGGCTATGAGTTCTTACACTGCTGTACTCCTGTAAGCTGCAACAACAAACTTGTCCTGGCAGGTGTGTGAGCATATGCATCTCATGATGCCCATATAGAATTTCACTTGTAGGCATTGGTTTACTTCTTCCCCCATATGTGTCTTGGTGATGGATCTCAGATGACCAGGTTTGGTGGAAAATATCCTCACCCACTAAGCCTCTCAGTAGCCCTTGGTGAGTATTTTCTGGATTATAATATATCACAAATCACTTGGAAAATCATTCATTTTAAATTAAAAGCAAAAGAATATACAATGGTTTAATGAAGATCACTTCCTAGTGATTTCGTTGCTAAATCAACACAGAAACATCTAGAAACTCCCAAAGCAGCAAGATAGGCACTATTCAGTACAACCACAGGATAAGGCACCATTGTGGTCTAAAGAATGTCAAAGAGAAAAAAAAAAGTGGAAATGTTGGTGACTCATGTAAAGTCACCTTTTGACTCGAGGCTGCAATGCATGAAGGTGTATTCCAGCATGCCATGTCTGAGATGTGATACTATAGAGTCCATGCCAGCAGGTATGTGGAACTCATGTTACAGTCGTAAATTAAGATTGGACTCCTTCTCACCTCCTTCTTTACTTCCTCTTCATCCTCCAGTGTCAATGCAGCCAGCTGCTTAGCTCTCTGTTCCATCAGATTGACGTATCGGATTGGGTTTGATAGAGCTTCGATCACATCTAAACAGGGAAGATTGCAGATCAAGGTTTCTCCATTGTCCATCCGAGGGAGCATCTGTGCATCTAACCCCTCATCTATCCATGTTCATTCATTCATCCCCACCCACCTACTTATTCATGCAGCATCATTATTCCTCCACCTATGACTCCCTGTAACTCTCCACTTAGATATGCCATGTTTTGAAATTTTACATGGGTCAGGACTTTGATAAGACTTCAGAGAGAAGTCAAAGTCCCTCAGTTCTGAAAGCCAATGATAAGTATTTCAAATCAGGATTTCCCAACTGCATCTTCTCCACCTTCCTTTTGAAGGTTTTGTCTATCCCAGAAAGAGCCTCCATACTTAGCTTAGTTGATTAAATGTGATTTATAAATAGAGACTTCACATAAAGTCTGACTTCCAGATTATTGGAACAACCCAAAGACTTGGCAATTTGAGTGCCATTTACATGGCAATGGCTAGGCAGAGAAAGTTCTAGCTTTTGGGCCAGAGATATGTGTTCCAAATTTCCACCAATGGCCAGTGTCTTTCACTCCCAGGACCCATGGTAATTAAAACAAAACAAAAAACAAGCAAACAAACCATTTCAAAATGTGACTTCTGACTAAGTTAATTCCTGTTAATTTAAGACTCCATCCATAGACTTGATCAGAGATCTGCTACTAAGGGAGGCAAACTCATTGTACAGAAAGGCTCACACAACTGTTAAGCATCCACACACAAGAAGTTGTGCTTATGAGGCCCACAGTGCCCCAGCATTGGCCCAGTTAGCCTTTCATCAGGCAACGAAGATGCAGTTGACCTAGGTGGCACTGTTTACCTGCATACGTGTCTGGCACATAGTCTTTGACTTCTATGTAGACAAAGACAGCTGGCAGCATCAGGGGCTGGTTCCTCTCATTCCGAAGGCAGATGTAGTGATAGCCTGCAGGATAAGGAAACCAAGTGTCACCTGTTGGTTTCACCCATGGGGTTCTACAAAAAGACCACTTCCTTCTCATCTTTATCACACAATTCTGTTTCTTTTTTTTTTTTTTTTTTTGGTTTTTTTTTGTGTGTTCTAATCAAATTTCCCCTTGCAAACTGTATGTTCCAGTTTGAATTATTTGTCCAAATATGTCCTGTATAATGAGTCATACCTGACATAATTTTGTGACTGGGGATCTGCTTTGTCCATGGGACATTAGTGCTTTGGGGCAAGCAAGGAGTGAACATGTACATGTAGAGTTAGGCACTTTTAACATCCCTGTGGGTTAGGAAAAGGAGTCCTTATGTTGGGTGCCACCACCACTTCAACATGCACCCCAAAATGAGCACAGTGGAACAAAAAATGAACCCTAATGGCACCCCAAATGCACAACTGTGCCACTGAACTTAGGATAGCCCAGCCAATTCTTATGCTGTGGTCAATATGCTTGGTCTCCCATGAGCTCAGGCTATCCCAGTCGATCTTTAGGCTGTGGCTGATATGCTTTGTCACACAGGTTCCTATGTTGGAGGCTGTGTGGAGTCATAGGCCTGAGCTACTAGGTCTTGTCAGAGATGGTTCTTGAGAGCCATTCTCATTAAAAAGACTGAATGTGGCCTTACCTAGTTACCTTGTTTCCTGTCTGTTGAGGTGATCTCTACCACCACTTCCTCTAGGAAGCCTCCACTATTAGGCTTTTACCAGAGGAAAAGCTGATTGAATGATCAAATCTGGACCTTTGTAGCCTCCAAAACTGTGCGCGAAATAAACGTCTTTTCTTTCTAAAGCAGTCTGACTCAGATATTTTCATTATAGTAATAAAAAAGAAACTAATACACAGGGCTAACCCATAAGACTCACGAATCAGGGCCCGCAAATACTTGTATGTGAGTTTTCAGGCAGCTTGTTGTGACAAGTATCATGGCTAAAGTTGACTTTTACAACACAGCAACATGACAAACATACACGACTACCAGACTGATGTGAGCAATTTTCAGGCCTCTGTTATACAGCACAACCCCAGAGGAGCAATGGCTCCTAAGTCACTCTTTAATGAAAATCTCTCACCACACTATGCATACCTGGCCGAATAGCCTGCACTGGCAAGATCCGGTGGCCAATAAATTTACCTCCTTCTTCATATGCTGCTATCCTCAAACAGGCCAGAGAAGGCAGGACTACCTGTGGGGATATGAAGGATTCTGGTTAAGAGAGCAAGCAAGTCCTAGAAAGAACTAGAAAAGTATTAAAAATGCTAGGCCTGCTCTTCTCAAAGCTGAGCATCTATTCTGCTAATTTAGGTAAAATGTTAAGTTGCCTTTCTATGAGGTAAAAAAAAGACACAAGCAGAAATAGGTCTGCATGTGGGTATACCTCTGCGTTGAGTACCATGTGAAGAGCGTTTGAGTCAAAGGGTAGTTTCTTATTACACACAAATCATAATGAGTAAAGTATCATGAACTCAGGTAGGGAGTCACATCATTATGTAGGTTTTTATAGGAAGCTACTGTGATTAATTAAATCAAATCCTAAAGATAAGGAGCTGGGGAGATGGCTCAGAGGTTAAGAATACTTGTTGTTGTCAAAAGAGGATTCAGGTTCAATTCCTAGCACTCACATGGCAGCTCATAAGGGTCTCTAATTTCACTTATAGGTGACCCACCGCCTCTTCTGATACCCATGGGCACCAGTATGTGCTGCACAGATTTATACACAGGCTGGACATTCATACAATTAAATAATGCTAAATACTGAAAAATAAAATGTAAGCTTTTATAACCTTCAAAATACAACTGCTTTATACACCCATAACCAAATAACGGCTTGTTTTTCCTTTGTTTAAAACACCCAGAAAAACTTGCCTCTCACAGCAAGCATGAGCCCCACCTTTTTAAATACAATCGGTTCTTCTTCCCAGACAGGATTTACAGCATTTCCTTGGGATGTCTTGGTTTTAAATGCCTTTCTCCTTGTGTCCACAGGCAAACCAAACATATCCACTTCCACGTAAGTCCCAACTTTCTTATCAGAGAGAAACTGACCTGAAATAATCTGGAGAAATATCAGGAAGCCTTTAAGAATGAGTAACAAAGCATCAGAAGGCAACTCTAAGGCTGTCCAAGGCAGCCTGAGTGGGAAATCATACAATGAAACAAAAGGAAAGAGTAGAAACACCATTTCTCTTCCCCTTAAGGAGGTGATGGGGGAGAATGGGAATGGGGCAGTTAGGAGCCAATCAGATAGAGCAATATGGGAGCAATAAATGAGCAGCATCCTTGGAAATCACCAAGTAATCATGACCTCCAGTTAGCCATCTGTACAACCGCGGGGCTCCTTGTCTAGCTACAGAATTAATCAGTGTCATAGAGTTAAATAAGGGTTAAGTCTACATATTCCCATAACAGTTTCCATGTCTTCTTCTATCTATAATCCAGTTGTCAACATCTTGGGGACCTGTGATAAAGGTTAATGGACACAATAACACAGGACCAACTCAGAGAGATTTCCAGGTTCCTGCCTCCCTGATTCCTTCAGGATTTCTGACTACATCAGCAGGGTCTTTGGTCTTTCTCGGCTCTCGCCACTTATGACCTGCACCACTGTGCTGGATATCCAGTCCAACCATTGTCTTGGAAATCTGGTCTCTGTCACGGATGATCTCAGAACACTGCTGAATAGCTCATGACTTTGGTCCAAACACATAACTTGGGATTGCTCCATTATCCCCTGTTCCTGCTGCTTTTTCTGGAATGAAGTATAGGGACATTTTATTTGTTCCCATTAACCTCTGTGACAGGTGATGGATTCCTTGGATGTTGACAATTTGGTTACACAGAGAGGAAGATGTGGGAGATGAGAATATGTAGCCTTAAAATCTCATTCAACTCCATAATATTGAACTATTCAGTAGGGAAACAAAGCAGGCTCACAGTTGCATAGATGGATAACTGAACAGGAGGAAAGGCAATGATAAGCTTTGTGAGCCCACACCTGCAATCAATCTCTGCTGTTTAACTTGGGTTCTAACTCCTGGAAGGCTTTGTACAACATGTTTCAAATATTCAAGTGAAGTGAAGTCCTGCCAGGGATTCAGATGTACTGAAGTTTCGGGTGCTCATATTGTTTGCTGATAAGCAGAGCCCTAAAGTAGTAACAATCCCAAGTTTCAGTGTTCTTGTTAGTCCAGTGGGATGGTATATCAGCAAAATAGCTTGTAGTTTTGCAACTGTAAAGTCCCTGCCAGAAGACCCACATAGAGATATTACAGAGCCAATAGGAACCTGACTCCAGGTTTGGCATAATGAGGGAGGCAGGTGGAACTCTATGCAGTGGCCTATATTTTGGACAGAGGCTGCAGAGTAAATTTTTGGTTGGGGCTCTTAACTATTTCTCCTTCACCCCAATTTTCCTGTATCTATGTCATGGTTTTATAATCGTTTTCACTGTTAGAGTAAAAATTTCAACACAAAATCAATAAGCAAAAAGACATCTGGGAAATATGAGAGATCTGAACAAGATCAAGATACTGCTACAACAACTGATGAGAACGCTTAAAATTAGTATTCTGTCACTGCATTCTGTGTGGTGTGTCTTACGAGTGTGGTTTAACTGTTCGGGACAGGAATTAAACAACGTTCGCTGAAAATATTTTCTTAAATATATCTATGCAGCATTGTTTTTGTTTAGTTTGCTCTACAGTCTGTGGTTTGAAATAACTTCAAAAGATATGATTACATTTTGAAACTTTCATATAAGGTGACTCACTTTGAGAAGAACCAGGGACTGACAGGGAATGCTGGGTATGGAAGTAGAGACCTGTCATCCCAGCACGTAGGTTGTGCTGGAAGAGCTGGAACTTCAAGGCAATCCTGGGCTACACTCTCAAATTCTAAGCACTTGAGATGCAGATCAATGGTAGAACATTTGCTTAGCAGGTACAAGGCCTTGGTGTGTGTGTGTGTGCTTCTGGGGAGTTTGGATTAGATATTAAGCTGTCAGAGGATGGTGTGAACAAGTTTTTCACATGACTTTGTTAAAGTCAGTCTGAAAAATGCATTTATGTTTACCTTTGGAAGTTTGTTAATCATACAGCTATTCATGGAAACACAAAATAAATGAGAGTTTAAAAAGTAAGCTTTTAGTTTTTATAACACTCCAGTTTCAACAACCACAGGCTTCCAGAATCCATGACGGAGTTCTTTATAAAAATGGAGACCTCTCATTTAAAATACTTCTTGACAGCTAAAACTTCTCTTCTCACATCTATTTCAAAGGCCGAATTAAATGATTTGGAAATCACTTTTAGGATAAGATGCATAGTTAAGAAAGCAACCCTTTAAGGTTATTGAAATGGCTTTTAGATCCCTGAATACATTGGTAGACTCTAAACCATGATATGGCAACTTGGCAGCTTTTGTTCAATATTTAATAACTAGAATTGGTGAGAGCTGGTGGAGGGGAGACCAGAAGATCCCCCAGACAGACAGCTGGCATCCCTGTGCATTTCCCAGTGGGATGCTTGCACTCAGAGAGATCAGTCTCTGGGATGTCTCCACTTCATTCTTAAGCTTCATTTACCCTCATCTTAAGAATGAGACTCAGCTCCTTTATTTCTATGCAGTCTGGGGGAAATTTCTATGAATATTTGATCCTTAAAAGGAAAGATGTATGATGGAATCCTCCTAGCTCATACATTTTTAATTACAGAGATATGTCTTTATGCAGAATACATGGTATTTCAGCCTCTTCTTGGGGATGCATTTGGGACCTAGGCATCGAGAGTAAGGGGTGGGGACTGTGGGTAATAAGGGAGGAGTGTACGTACCTTAACAGACAAAGTGTTGGCCACTATACCATCTACGATTCCTTCAGTAAATGGATCAAAGTGCTTGTCGGGCCTCCTCATGAACTCTGGCTTCAGCCTATAGCCGCTCTTCCCGTTGTATTCGTACATGCCCATGTTAATCTGCATAGCTAGATCTGATGACCAAAACCACGCAGTGTGAGTGCATCTGTGCTTGGGAACCGTAGAACAAGACTGAATAATACTTTAGTCCACTTCCCCCAGTGCTCATGCCAGTACCAGGAGATAGACACCATTAGAACAATTTAGAGAGAGACACAAATAGAAAAATAAAAGGTGCTACAATCCCCAAATTCAGAAAGAACACTGCCAAAAGGCTGGTTTATAGTCTGGATACCTTTTTGATCCAAATACATTTTTACAAACATTACTTGATTTTTTAACAAGTCCATGCTTTGGACACATTTATGTTTCTAGTGAATTTTCAGCATTTTACATAATTGTTTTAGTGGATGTCATAATGAAATTTTTAAAAATTTTGCAATAGTTTTGTTAGAAGTAAAGGAAATTGTTGAGTCAAAAGGTAGGCACATTAGGAAATCCAGCTACTGCTTAGGGAAGACTCGTTAAAACGTTCTCCAGAGAGTCTAAATTAATCTAATTGACATAAGCCATTTTAGGGAGTTTACCGAGGACTGGTTTTTATATAGCTCACTTTGAGAGGTGATTTTGTTATTTGTTAATTAATTTTTAGGAAGACATTTAAATCTGCATTTCTGTGATAAATTGCAACCAGTATGAATTGTTCAAGATTCTTTTCAAGTGGACAAAGGTTATTGGTCAAAGTCTTCTTAACAATCAGTGCACTAAACGAATGCCTAATTCATTATCATTGCTGAGATTAAAAATAATAGCACAGTTTAGAGCCTGGGAGCTCAGTGGTGGAGTATTTACTTAGTGTGTGGCAAACCCTGGGTCAAATGAAAGCTAGATTTGATTCATTTGATTCACAGCACAAAAAAAAAATTATAAATAAAAATAAAGAGCAGAACAAAGATTTTAAATTCCTAAAGCACTGAGGAAGTGTCTAGCTGTTCCAAATCTGCCATGAAGTGATTTATTTGTACTATTGAGGTCAACAAAGAGGTAATGACAGGGTTTTTTTTTTCTTTCAGAATTCTATGTAACACTTTTTAAAGCAGAGAAAATAAATTAAAATTTCTCTACTGCTTTATTAAACTATTATGATTTCGACACTAAAACTGGACAAGGTAACTTAAGGAAACACAGACCTCTCATTCTTGAAACAGTTAATGTTGCTCAGGAAACTGCATTGTTAAACAGTACTAATTGGACACAGTAGCAAAAAGAAAAGTATTAGGGCCAGTGAGATGGTTCAGCAGATAAAAAGCACTTGCTACCAAGCCAGAAAAATTGAATTTGATACCCAGGACTCACATGGTATATATATAGAGAGAGGTGACTCACCAAAGTTGTCCTCTGACCTCCCTGTGGATGCTCATACACAACCCACACACAGACACACATGCACACATGTATACACACACACTCCTCCAAGATTTTAGGGTTTCTAAAACAAAATGGAAGCCCTGGGTCACTGTGTCCTGAGAGGCACACTGATGTGTTAGCAGGAGACAGAAAGTGATTCATTGGTCCAAATTAACAAAAGGGATCATATCTGTTAGGATATAATTCTAACTCAGTGGGGTAAATCTTTAGGTTCCAGAAGACTGTCAAATGTGAATGTCAAATCTGAACGGGTTACAGGCTTATGTTCCAAATAAAGAAGATGCCATAGCAATGTAGGAGCAAAGAGAGAAAGTGATGGTGCCCCACACAGTTGGCATCACTCGCATCTTGTTCCTCATGTCACCAACACCACAAAAAAGATGACTTTAACATGAAAAATATGTAAAGAATTTTCATGATGACATTATACAAATATCTGATGAAAAATACAAATTTGAAGAGTTGAAAAAAGGAGACAAGCAATAGAATAAATATGGACTTGGTGTTAGTGTGGAAGGTGCCATCATAAAAAGAACTCACAAGACAGAAGATACCATGTCTCATGAAGTGAAGCCTTTTTTTTTTTTAATTTTGAAAAAAGACAATATGCTGACTCTGTTAGCACACTCCTTCTGTGAGGAGGACTTGCAGGTCAGCCTGTTGTTGGACCAGGCAGCTTAGGAAAGCAAAACGATAAAGATGAAGGGACACATCAAGTGTTCAACCTGGACACTAGTCAAAGAGATGTAGCTAGAACAGTGGATGATAGAGTTGTTCTTACTATTTAATGATAGTATTCGATCACGATATCTGATAATAGAGCTGCCTCATGTCACACATTACTGATGAGAGAATAAACTAGCTCAAGAATGTTTATGGTTAAGTTTGCGATATGCCAAACACTTGGTGCTCAAAACTTTTATATGATTTAACATAATTATTTCATTTAGAAGCCATTTTGAAGACTTTCAGGAAATGGGTTAGATAATTAATGTGTAACACTGATTAGAAATAGTAGAAAAAATTCTTGACAGAAAAAGGGTTTTGAGTGGACTATGGAATATGTTTAATAAGCAGGCACTGGAACTCAAGGTTTCTGGCTGTGAGATGGATGAGCAGATCGAGTTGATTGCTGTGCCCCTGTGAGGGTGTGATTCAGTCTCCGGGGACAATATGGTTGATGGGGCAACTAGCTCAGCAAATTGTATTCTAACCTCCCATCCCCACTCTTGCTATGTATGCATGCTCCCTCACACACAGAAATACATGTAATGTACATGTAAAAATTCCATTTTCTGTAGCATATTTCACTGTATGCACTTGTGTACATTCCTTCTTAATAGGGAACTATATGAAGAAGCATGTTTGTGTGTCAGTGTACACACACACACACACACACACACACACACACACTACAAAGGGAGGTGTTGAACTTCTTAGTGGCAGCATTATTTTTGGAATATTTCTTCTCTTCTGCCTGCTTGTGTGTATGAAGGTACATCTTTGTGTGCGTGCATGTGTGCATGCATGTGTGTGCATGCGTGCGTGCGCAGGTTTATGTGTGTGTGTCAGTACACATATGACTGTAGAAAAATAGCATTAAATCCAGATATAAAACCCTTTTTATAAATTATTAAAGACAACATCTCAATTATCAAATTTCAATCTTATTTTTCATTGATTTTTTTTCTTCATTGAAATTTGTTTTTTCAGTCAAACCTGGCTTTCTTACCCAGCCCCCATGGTATTTGTTTGTGGACACTTGGAAATGTGGCCCTGAGGCAATGGGAGTGAACTCTGTGTTACCTACCCACTGTCTGGAAGTTAAGCGCCACCATCTGACAACCAGCATTCCAGAAGAGCTGAGGCATATAGTTGGACGAATCCACGCGTGTTCCTTTGGGATATATCCTGCTAAGTTGCATCTTGTTGTATCTGGACCATCATGTTAAGTAGTGAATACAATTTCAAAGTTATCTATTATATTCTACTAGGCTACTTTCTTATCTCTCACTGGGGAAATGATGTAGATATTAATGATCACATTACATCAACGGGTGAAATATGCACAGAATGAGTTACTAGAATATATGTATTCTTAGAAGCAGTATTGCTTCTGGGAAACCTGTGGATGTCACAAATTGGGACAGCAAGAATGATTTGTTTCAAAATCTGTGATTTCGAAGTATTAGCTGCAGTTGTACTGATGATGGGTGTGGCAGTAGGAGACAGTGCAAACCCCAAAGCATGAATGATCTTTCCTCATCCTCTGGGAATACTCTTTGCCAAGACTATGGCAGGCTTTAAGATTAATAGAACACAGAAATTTCTGACCTTGCTTCAAATTTTAGTTGTGTCTATCCTAAGAACCTTGTAGCCCCTGAACACTACGTTCTCTTCATAACATGATATACTTGCTCTTATGAAGAAGCAAGGTAGAAGTTGGTACAATGCCAATTTGAGTCTTAACATTAAAACTTGTTGGCCATATGACCTTGGGTAAGTTAATTCACAGCTTTCTGTTCTCAGTCTCCTCAGGATCACAGTAACTGAACAATTCCTGTGTCACAGGATTCCTTTGAGAATTAGGGAAGATTAATAAAAAAGAATACCACAAAGTCAGTACTGAATACTAATGGCAATAATTTAATAGTATGACTTTAATTATACAGTTCACATTTGTTCCCTCTTTTCTCACTGATGAGTGTGTGTGTGTGCGTGAATGTGTAAGGTTATACAAGACGTCAACCTTGGATGTTACTTTTTGGTTTTATGAGTTAAGATCTCTCACAGGTCTACAGCTTGCCCAAGTAGGCTAAACTGTCTGGGAGTAAGCAACAGGGATTCTTCTGTCCCTATCTCACTGCAATTACAGATGCATCTTACCATACCCAGCTTTCTAAAAACATGAGCCCTGAACTCCCAGTCAAGCCCCCATGCTTGACTGAGCCATATTCTTAGATCCCCTGATGAGGTGTAACGGGATTTTATTCTAGGGATTATGTCATGAAATAGATGTCTTTAGGATAGTAGCATTAATTTATGAAAAGTAAGATGAAGGCTTCTTTGATTTTCATTCATGGGACATAATATAAAACCACCAGTGTCATTCATTTACATTTATGTCATTATGATCATTGTTTCCCACTCCTTTTTAATTGAATATAAATCACACATATGTGAGGTGCTCAGGCAGGTTTATAGCTCTGCGTACATACCATTGATATAGCTATTCATACATATCTATAAACCTAGAGAGCATACCTAGACAAGCATTAAGTATACACACTTGTGTTACATATATTGCACCCAATTAAACAGCAAATTGTAATGTTAGTAGAGTTACCTCTGTTTAAAGATGAGCAAATAAAAATCAAGCAAATTGCCAAGAAACTTAGAGGTTGATGGCTTGAGGCAGCTTTGTAGCCAGAACTTCTGCTATCCTAAATCCAGTTTGTCTCTCTATAGACCAGGCTACCCACATTGTATGTGACACCTGAAACTTGGGCTATAGATAGAAATCATTCTATGCATCTTTATTCTTATCAATCAATCAATCAATCAATCAATCAAACAAACAAATAAACAAACAAACAAACCATGACTTAAACGGATGAGTTCAGTAGTCATTCATCAAATCAAGGATACTCTACAAATTCCACTGGAGACTTTGTAAGTTGTTCAAGTCCTTTGGTTTCCACGAAGGAAGACATTTCAAAGCTTTTATTTCTTTCTGAGTTCAACAAAAAATAGGGCAAGAAGTAAAATTCAGTATTATAGCTTATACTACTATAAAGGAAATAAACAAATGTTCAGTGACTTGGAGGACACCTGACTCTTTAACATTCAGTGTGCATAGTAGATTTTTATCAGTGAATCATTTACCGGCAGTAAGAGTTGAGTCTTGCAAGTTACCTCTTCAAGAATTCATAGCTTTGGAGAGATAGCCTCATGGTTTTGTAGGGCATGCATTAATTAACAGGTGTAATATGGCAAGAAAAAGTGTCTTGTTCTAAATCTCTCCAGCTTGGCTTCTTGGGGAATCTCCAGATGTTGTGGGGATGTCCCTGCTGACACTGCATGTTATTCATGCACACAGCGCCAACTCTCAAAGTCACAGCTAGTGTGGCATCAGGATTAGATCTGGGAAAGGAGAGCAATCCTTGGAGAAGTTGGAGTCTCTGAGTCTCATTTTCATAGTAGATTACAACAAACAACCACAGAGGCGAAAGTGTCAGAGAACTCGGCATGCTTGAATATCGGATTTTTAGGAAAACATGCTGAAAGTGGATTTCCAGCCCCAAGAGAGGTAGGGACAAACCAAAGTGATCTCAGCTTAGAAAGCCTGACCTTGTCAAGGTTTCCTCACTTTAGGACCAGTGGCTATGCCCGGCCCTCGGGCATGCAGTATACACAGTCAGAAAACAGCTCTGCATTTTGAAAACTGATGATTTTGGGGCCGTTTGTCTGTCCGTCTTTGACTCCCTTGCTTTCAAAATGAGAACCTCACTCTTTCCTCCTGATTCAACAGTTTTTGCCCACTTGCCTAATTTACTTTCGGGAAATCCCAAATCTTTTATTTTGGTTCATCATTAATTTACTTTTATGCAACTAATTATTTTAATCAGGACTTTTAATTAAAACGAAGTCTTCATGATGAGTAAAACACAATCAATGAGATTTCTGGCATGATGAAGCGAGATAAACCAGAGGAGAAAGTGTTTAAATGTCCATGGCATCACTGAGTTCCCCAGAACATCCAGCCCTCACCACTCCTGCCTGGAAGCGCCTTTAGGAACTTGGCACAGCGGAGCCATAGAAAGTGAAGCCAAGCTGCAGGAAACCCACTGCTCTAGGATGCTTACACCAAACTGCTTCGGGGAAATAAGAATCGGCAATTATGGTATCGGAAAGTGCTCATCTTTATGTATGAGCCACAGTGAAATTTAAATTCCGTGTAGCCAGATACCAAGTGCTACTAAGAGACTCAGAGCAGAAGTGCACAAATATAAACAATGATGCCACATAGAAGCTTAAAGTTGGTATAGCTGCAATATTTTTTTAAAATATGGCTGTTTGCATTTAACCAAAACTTCAGGACCCCTCAAGGACCCTCTTGCTCTCATACTATTTTACCATATATAATATATATATATACACACACACACACACACATATATATATAATATATATATATTTACCATATATATATAAATAACAATATGTTAAATATATATATTTACCATATATAATACCATATATATATGTATATATGTATATATGTATATATGTATATATGTATATATGTATAATGTATATATGTATATATGTATATATGTATATATGTATATATGTATATATGTATATATGTATGTATGTATGTATATATGTATATATGTATATATGTATATATGTATATATGTATTTATGTATATATATATATATATGGTATACTTCCATAAAAGGATTTCTCCCTACTAGGTAACAGAAAAATGACTTTTTAAAAATGTATTATGGATGAAGTTGGGTGAAGGAAAACAAAGAGTGATATGAATTGTGTCACCTAGCCACATAGCCACCTAGTCACATAGCCACCTAAATACATGAAATTAGCTGGAACTTGGGTGGGTTGGTTCAATTTTGAACTACCAAGCTTGTCCAAGTCTTTCCTGCTTCCCTTCTGTCATGCTTGGATGCTTAACATTGTCACTTTGTCACTAGTGATCCCATGGGGGTTGTAGCAAGACAAAATGAAATGTGAAATTTTCAATCAGTTGGACACTGATCCAGTAATATGTGGAAGAACATTATGCAATACTATCATATGCTTTTCTAATATATTAAATATAATTATAATTTTGAAGTGTTAGAAGTGTTATGTTTCTGTACTAATACCAAGATGTGCAATCCAGCCAAATATCCAAGGTGTCCAGAACAGAACACTTCTGTTAATTCTGACTACCTCCTGTTTACAGACTACACTAGAGATTTTTCTGCAGGAAGTCTTACTTTTTGAAATTTCAAAGGACTCAAACTTGACAGGCTGAATATAGTTCACCAGGTTAGACATCTCTTCTGTGGCCATGGCCTCGCTGCCAGCAGTCCCCTGGAAGCAACAATAAAAAATAATAAACATTTCCAGTGTCAGCATTATACTACGCAGGGTTAGCTTCTCAAAAAAAAAAAATGGAGCAGAAAATCCTTCCCTTCTGAAAAGAATTTCAGAAATATCTCCCACAGGGGAGAGATGCAAAGCAGGCCAGGTCCTCATCACAAATATCTGATGGCACGTGTGTTTTTAGAGTTTGGAATTTGCTGTGTTTGTTTAAATATAATAGATACTTTGGGAGATGAGACATAAGTCTAACCAAAAATTTCATTCAAAACTCACTGGTATGTTATACCCACTGCCTAAAATTTTAAATAGTGAGTATTGAAACCAGCACATAACAATTTTTTTAAAAAATTTTTTTCATGATGTAGAATTTTTTCATGTGTGGTGTCTGGTCAGCCTTTCAAAGTTTTGAGGTTTTGGACATTTTGGATTCTAGATTTTCAGATTATGTATGCTCACTGTGCGGTTACTTTATGAATGTGAGAGACGGCAGAAATGTCTGGGGCCAGAGCATCAGTGTGGTGCTTCATAGGAATGGTTCTCAACCTGTAGGTGGCAACCCCTTTGTGGTCATCCAACCGTTTCACAGGGGTCGTCTAAGAACATCAGAAAATGCAGATATTTAGATTATGTTTCTAGTTCTGAAGTAATAACAAACATAATTGTATGGTTGTGGGTCGCCACAACATGAGCAACTGTATAAAAGGGTCATAGCATTAAGAGGGTTGAGAAGTGCATTTTTATAGAGAGGCGGGTCCTCAGCCCTCTCACCAGGTATCAGGAATGAAAATCTACATTAATAAGGTGATGCTCACAAGAACTGCTGTCCTCTACAGCAGAGAGCACAGAGGAAGTCTACAGTTAGTAAATCAAGAACTCAGTTGGCAGTAACAGTTATCAGTATGATCTGAAAAAGAGAAGAAGTAAACAAAGGTTTCCTTGTGTAAGGACAGTGGGGCTCTGCAAACAATTCCTCTCTTTCTTGATTCCCTCTCCCTCACTAGTTCCGGTGTGAAAAGGTATGCTGTATGGGTACAGTATAGAGGCTTAGGCCCAAGACAAGGCCATCTGACATCAAATCCAAAGACCCCAGGCCAGAAGTTGTTCCACTCTGGACAAGTGAATTACCCAATGTTTAATCATCTACAAAATTAGAAATATAAATCAGCCCTATAGCATGCAAGGTTTTATAATTATTAAAAGTACAATTTAAAAAACTGGGGGTGGTGATGCTTGCTTTTAATCCCAGTTCTCTGGAGACAGAGGCAGGCAGATGAATCTCCTGAGTTCGAGTCTAGTCTACAAATCAAGTCACAGGACAGCCGGGGATACACTGAGACATCCTGTCTTGAAAAAAAACAATGAAAGGAAGGAAAAAATAAAGAGGGAGGGGGAGTGAGCTCAGAACCGTGCCTGGCAAATGTGAAATCTTACATTAATTTAGATGTTATCTGCAATTACACATCCTTTAATACAAGTTTTAATGAAGAAAAGCCACAGTCTTGCACAAGACAGGCCTCTAGAGATGGGTCTAATATTTTCTCATTTTTAGGTTAGAAGAGAAAATGCATAGAGATGAGGTTTCTTTGTGAAAACTCTAGCAGAAATATTCTGGTTAAATGCCAACTGGGAAATATTCATTTAAAAATAGACGATTGCAGAATGATCCAAGAGTACCCTGAAGCCACTCTCAGACAGACGGAGCCTCGGTTATTACAGCAGTACCCCTCTTGGAAATCATAATGAAATTTAGTGGGGACATAAAAAGCACATATATAAACTAAGCTGGACTCTGTGGCTCATGGGTGTGGTCTCAGCTACATGGAGGCTGAGGCGAGAGGACTCTTTTATCCCAGGAGTTTGAGACCGTCCTAGGCTACCCCTTGAGACTCATTCATAAGGAAAAAAAAGAGTACCAAATAAGAATAGTTTGTTATGCTGGGCAATGGTGGTACACCTTTAATCCCTGCCCTTAGGACGCAGAAGCAGGTAGATCTCAGAATTTGAGGCCAACCTGGTCTACAGAGTTAGTTCCAGGACAGCCAGGGCCTCACAGAGAAATCCTGTCTCAAAAACAAACAAACAAACAAACAAACAACAAAATGTTTATTGAGCTATCTGCAGTGATATACATCCATACTCCCAGCATTCTAGATATTGAAATAGGAGGATCTTAAGTTTGAGGCTAGCCTGAGCTACAAAGTCAGGTCAGGTTGGGCTGGCTATTGATAATATCCTATCACAAAACAATGCAAGTTATCAAACACCTCAATGAATAAGTGAATATTTTAAAAAAAAAGAAGAGTTACTTGTATTTACTATAAGGCTGTCAGTACAGAGCCAAAGACTCTAAACCATATTTGAATGCAAATGCAGTAGAAATTTTGTGATATTGACTGAAAAACTACTGCAGTCCTCATTGAACTGTCTCTGATTTGTTCCTGAGTTCTGTGCAGTTGTTACTTTGAGTTGGTGGTGTGTCTTGGAGAGCTTGTCAACATATCACTTCGGTTAATACAAAACCAAGACAATGGAATCAATCACTGTCACATTTCTGAACACCGCTGCAAACCTGTACTTTCTCTGGATTTCAGACCACTGGACAAATCATTTGTTTCAAAAAAAAAAAAAAAAAAAAAAAAAAGGAGCTGGCAACCCAATGTCCTGCACTTGTTTTTTTGCCACTAGATGGCAGAAGGGGATCATAAGATATCTGTAACCCACCTCATCCATGGAAGACTTTTTACAGTCATCGTCGTCGTCATCATCATCGCTCTCCGTATCTGCTTCTCCTGTCAAATTTTAATCACAGACCACGATTTCAGTATTAAAGAGTTCAAAGCGTTCACAAAAGCACACTGTCAGCTATGTTCAGGCCACGCCCTTGGAAGGCTGACATTCTGCTTCTTTTAAAGTTGTTTTCTTTTTTCAAAGATTTACGTTTTTTAGTAACAGAGAATTAAGTTGACATTTGGACAAAATTTTCAATAAATTTTATTTGTGGTAAATACCATCAAAATTTTCAAGTTCTATTTAAAAAGGCCTGGGTGACTGCTTTTCCCCCATTTGCGTTTAAATACTTAAGTCATTGTGTATAATCTCCTCTCTGTGCATCCTACTGTAATGTACATGTTTTCTCTCGTGGACGTCAAACTCTATGACCCTAACAGAGACAAACCCTGCTTTCATTTTTTCTGTCCTATCCTAAGTCATGCCCCTTTGAAATAACCCTTGGCTAGCACACAGCTCAGTGACCAACCTTCAGTGACCAACCTTCTCCAATAAAAGAACTTCACAGAGGTTGAAGAAGTTTATGAATGAAACCAGAAACTTTGGGGAAATGGTAGCACAAATAAGGACCTGAGACCTGCCAAATGCGGGTTCATAGTCAGAGGCAATGGAAAACTACAGTGTCTTGTGAACTCACAATGGTTGTGAGAGCATGCACAAGACCTGGTCAAGCTCAAGCCAGACAAAAATCTAAACATGGGAAGAAGAGGGGAGCATGAACTCTCACCCTTAGAGGAGAAGTTACTGGCAATCAATAACTTCTGGCAGACAGAGAGTCAGTTTTCTATGACAGTTTATCACCTGGTAAGTTAGTTGATAATGTTTCAGGGGAAGGCTGCACATCCAAGAATATTTGGGCAGCACAAAATGGTACTGAAGAATTTAAAACAAACAAAGAAATGGGACACACAGTTGGAAGGGTGGGGAAGGGGAGTGGATATGGGAATTGTCGGGGGTGAGCACAATCAGAACACACTGTAGGGAATTCTCAAAGAACTAATAAAATATGGTTTCTTTTTAAAAAATAATATTCTTCTTTGAAAGGGCAAGATAAAATAATCTAATGCAAAAAGAAAACAATTAAAGCAATAAAGATAGAAAAATAAGCTTTAAAAAATCACTACACTTAAAAATCTACGTCAATCTGACCTAATTTGATGCCAGGTAAACGTCTGACTGTCAGTACGCAGTCATTTCAATTGGTTGATCCTCCCCTTCTGCCTAGAGTTAATGGACACTTTTAGGTAAAATAACCACATTAGTATTAAGCACTAAATTCTACTACACATCTGGGCTCCATTCAAACTCCTTCAATCATGTAAAAATACTGGACACGTAAAGAAGCCACAGCTGGTTCTCTTTCATTCACCCTTCACTTTTTCCCACTGCAATAGCACAAATTTCCCAGTAGATGGCAGGATGAGCTCATCCCTGAGGCAGCATGCAGCGCCTGGTACCTGCTCCCAGAGGGGCCTTCTAAAAACTTGGCCACACTCTTCATCATGCCTATAGCACTACCTTCCAAGAAGCTCCTCTGTGTTTTCCTGTGAGGGACCAAGGTCAATCAATTACTGGATAGTAGTGAGGAAAGCGTATATGTAGAGGGGAAAGATTTCTTTGCCCAGAAACAGTGGGTGGCTTGATACAAAGAGCCACATAAAGTCCTTGATGGTGCTGACATATAGTTATGCGAACCCCTTATACTTGCTAAAAAAATACATCCTGTTATATAACACACAAATTGTTTTAGGAGTCTGCTACTTGATATTTCATATAAATTTCTTCTTTGTCTTATTATTTTTAATGGGGGGGGGGGCCTTTATTTAATCAACCAAAAAAAAAAAAATGATTGCTAGAACATTCTACATAATGATTCATGAAACATAACAATTGTCCAATCACCATTTCAAATACATGTTCAGGCCATATCTTGGGTTGTGTGAAGAAGAAAAATACTTCATCTGCCTCTACTGTGAAAACAAAGACCTGATTTTTTTTTTTTTTTTTTTTTGGCAAGTTTAACAAAGAAAAAATACATACCGATCTGTCTTTATATACTAAGTCACCACAGAGCCTGTACATACTTATGGGGTTTCTCTTATAAGACTTTGAGAGGACCCTGGAGAAATCTATTTGAACCGCAAAAAATAATACCCCTTTTAAAAGCAACACTAACAACACCCAAAAGTGGTATCTTACTTGACCCTCGTTCATTTTGGAAAGTGTTCTGGCTAAGGGTTGGCTCTCAGAAGAGGCATCCAGACAACAGAGTAACTTAGCTTTAAAGTAAGATCCATGCCATGTGCTTCTTTCCAGTACTGGGAACATCCACAAACCAAATGATAAATTTTCAGGACTCTTCACTCCCAGGCCTGCCTACATACTAAAGACTCCAAAACTGCATGGCAATAAATACCGATTATACACAACCAACTCTTGGCTGGCTTAGGAAATCTACAGAATTGCTAACAGATTGTTGCTTTTTCTCTGTATTAAGCAATTGTGTTCACTGTCTGTGGAAATCATTGTTAGAATTACACATCCACTTAATGGCAGAGAGAAACCCGATTAGATAAAAACAGATGGCACAAATACCCACAAGCACCCACGTGCCAAGGAAGGCACATGGGGACAAGTTGGGAAGTGGCCTCTAATGACTGTCATTGTATCACACTTCAAATGCGTTCTTGCTGAGAACGGATGTTAATTTCCAAAAGGAAATCAGAATTATGTCATGATATTTGAAAAAAACACATTCGTGAACCACGGAAGGGGAGAAAGCTTCAGAAAGAATTATATACTGTCTGCACCTTAGGGTGTCAGTTTAAAATAGAGCAGTTGACAAGTGAGACAGGCAATAGAACAAAAGGTAAATCAGGCTCAGTGAGGGCTTGCGGGTGTGACATACTCAGCTCAGAGGTAGGACACCTGCCTAGCCTGTGAGAGGTCACAGCACAACAGAAGGTCAAACAAGACAGACCCGAACACCCAACCAGACAAGCAAGCGACCAACCAAGTTGGCCATGTTACGTTCTGAATGGCCCTACTTTATATTTTAACATTCCAATAGTTTAAAAAATTTTAAATCTATGTGTAATAGGCATGGTGAAATAAAGATATATGAGCAAATACGTGTATTTTCAAAAAATAAAGATGGAGCTACATTAAGATAGAAAATACGACCAGAGTTCAGAAGAAACCAGGGATCCCTTCTAGTTCCATCTAACGCTAGCGGCTACCTTGACTTCCAACAACTTATCTTGGTTTGCTCTTATACTCCTGCAGACGGAGCTAGATCAGATGCTTTTTTTTTTTTTTTTCCTGGCTACTGTGTTCACAGTCACTGACGCTTCTGGGGAAGGTTGTAAATCTTCATTATAATGCTCTCATTATATACATTATTTCTTTGTATGACTAAACCATGATTTGCAATCAGCTGATGGATTGCTTGCTGCCAGTGTTTGGATATTTTTAATAATGTTGCTTATAGCAATTTTTATGTCTCTTGATAAATATCACTACCCATTTCTTGTTAGTGCTCTCCCTAGGAATAGAACTGGGGCAGGAGTGGTACATGTGCTCAGCTTTTGTGGATATAGTAAGTATCTTTATTCCTTCTGTCCACCCTCCTTTGTTTTTCTTGGCTTTCTTCCTCTTTCCTCCCCTCCTCTGTTCATCCTCTTTCTCCTTCTTCCTCTCCCTCTCCCTCTTCCCTTTACCCACTCCCTCCTTCCTTCCTTCCCTCCTTCTTTCCCTCCCTTCCTCCCCTCCCCTCTGCTAGGGACAGGACCCAAAAGCCCCCTAGCAGGCATGCACTCTTCTGCTGAGAACAGTCAGCACTCCACAGTAAAATCATCATTCTCCAGTAAACAGATTTTTGCAATCGTCAGGATTCTTCCAGGTAAGGGGAGATAAATTAGGCTCAATGGCAAATAATCGAAAGAAACCAGTGGCCCTTTGAATTTTTGTTACATGAGGAGTCAGTTTCAAACTAACCTCAATGGAAATGCTAGGCATTGCCAGTCTCTTTCATAAACAATGCAAGTCATTTGTCACTTCACGTTTTTTTTTTAAAAGCACTTCACAAATCATGGGAGAACTGCAAAGCCCAGAACCTATCAGTGACTGCATTACAAGTCTACCAATCTCTTCCCTTCTGCTGATGTTGTCCATGATGAAGTTGAGAAACAGGTGGTTACTGCAAAGCAGATTTGCCTCATGTGAAAGCCAGAGTAATACCTTCCCAAAGATGAGCTGACTCCTTAGGTGAGGTCAGGCTGAGGCAGGGGACTGCCTTGGACTCTCTCAGTGTGCCTAAGTGATAACTTAAGGCTAGGAACTGACAACAGTTCCAAGTGGTAGTCAGAGGGTAAAGCCACCACAGAAGAAAGACTATAGAGATGCAACAACATCACTGGCTTGGAGGCTGGAGGGAGGGGGACCTGTAAACCGGTGGTGTGAGGGGCCTTTAGGACTTTAGAAAACACAGACAAATCCCTCCTTGGAGCTTCCAGAAAGTAACTGAGCCTGACTGACACCTTTGGTTTATTCCAGGAGCTTTCTCAGGGACCTTTCAATCTACAGAACTTGTGATTCGAGTGTCATAGAGAAGCAGTACAATATAAACCACCCAAAAAAGCGAAAGCTGAAAGCCCTTCTAGGCCAGATTCAGAGCAGCAGATCTGAGAATCTCCTCATCCTGAGCCTGGCAGCCCCTCACCAGCTCCTGGAGACGAAGGCTCGAACACACTGGAGGAGTCGCTGTACGTGTTGGAAGCTTGTTCAGAAAGCTTCTTTTTACTCCCCTCTGACGACTTGTGTGACTTCTTCTTGTTTTTCACCAATATTTTATACATTAAATCCATAGGGCTTGGAAGCGGTACCCCAGATTCCAGCTATTTAAAAGAAAGCACAGCCTGTAAAAATACTGTCCCTTCCTTTCAGGTACCTCTCTAAACCCACCGCATAGCTTTGGATACCACAGCCTGTAGATTAGCATCTACTATGTTTAAAACAGCTCATGAAAGCATTCTAATCGTGCCCTGCATATTTTTTTTTTTAAATAAAAGATGCTTTTAAATGACCTAATTCATTTTCCACAAGGAAACTAGAAAAGTAAGGCCACTGAAATGTAGTGGTAGATTTGATGGACTGAACTCGGACGCTCAGGCATTTTCTGATGGGCTTGGCAAATCCAATCATTTTACTGCAGATACATCAATTATTTCTGACCTGAATCTTCAGGGAAAGGCCAGATATTTGACAGAAAGAATTGGTGAAGTTGGGCAAAAGTTTTCAAATGAGTCACTGTTTCAAAGTGTTAGGAACAGCAGAATCTTATGTTGGTTTGGGGTGGGTTTTTGGCATCAGCCAAGATGGACATAATTTCAGATTTTCCTCTTGCTCCTAGATCTGAGCTGTCTTGTTACTGAGCCTTATTTTCACTGTTGCAACTTTGTATGTACAATGGGAAATCAATTTCCCATGAGAAGGTTACAAGCTACTGTATCAGGGAGCATGTCCAAGACATAAGACAGGCTTATTTTTAGAAAGGCCTTTGAAGTCCCATAAGCTAGTCCTCTATCCTTTGCTTGCCATGAGTCTGGGGACTAGTATGAACTAACTTGAAAATATGCCGATTCTGGGCCAAAGTATCCAGGAAGAAGCGGCCACTTTAGGTTTTGGCTGCTTTTTGCCTTTGTGAACAGGGATGTGACTGCTACCAATCCTCTGGGTAGGGTCCTCTTACTGTACTTAGGAGTCACAAGGAGAAGAAGAGAAGCTCTTCCCTTGTTCTAAGCTGGGGCCTCTTGAAAACCTGAGCCCAGGACCTGGAGTTAGTATGTCCAATGACTTACAGCTCCAAGCCCAGAGAGACAGGCTTCTGCTGCTCCAGGCTTAAGAAGCTTAAAGAGTTATGGTGACAGGCTTTCAGTTTGAAGGATCGTGGTGTTGAGCTTTAGCCAGCTGTAGTGCAGAACTGGGCAGCCGTCATTATGCTCAGCTTCCGGCAGCAGTGAACAGCAGCAAGGGATAGTACCTGCTTGTGCTCTATCTCCTGAGAGAGCTTTGGGTGCTGGGACCCTGAGTACCTAAAATCCCAGTATTATAGCTTGGGATCCCGGCAACTTAAGGCTTAGCTTTCTTTGCAACGACTTCTATTAGATAGGGCACAGTTTCCCTTTCCTGCCCTTTACAGCTCATTGTGTGTCTAGCACCTTTTTCCTGCCCTTGGTCACCTTTTGGAATCCCAGTGTTATCCCTCTGATGCTATTCTCTTGCTGCTTCTACCAGCTCCTCTTCCTGTCAGCCATAAGAGAAAAGAAAATTGTCTTATGCACTGCTTTTGCTGCAACACCAGGGGGCAGCACTGGAGGCTGTCTCTTTGTGGAGTCACAAACAGCCTGCTTCCTTTCTACAGTGGCGGAGGGGGCGTGGCAGGTGTGTCTGCAACCCATTGCACCGCAGAATCCCCACGCCGCCACCTAAGTACTGTGCTTGCATTAACCACAAATTTCTGCTGGGCCACCAGGAAATGTGGTCCCCTCTGCCTTGGGTGAGTGTGGCTGTTCAGAGTTTGCCTAGGCGGTGATAGCAAGAAGTCTGGTGCACGCTGTTTAACACAGAGGTAGCTACAATAGTAACACATGGGGCTGGAGTTTTGCTTTGGCAGCAAGAAGCTGCAATTGCAGAGCAGCTCCCTCAAGGCCGGCATATAATGTTCAGGGCTGTCAGACTGCCATAGGCTGT
Organism: Rhabdomys pumilio; assembly: GCA_030674055.1. Lineage (NCBI taxonomy): Eukaryota > Metazoa > Chordata > Mammalia > Rodentia > Muridae > Rhabdomys > Rhabdomys pumilio. The sequence goes on along the minus strand of JANHMN010000002.1, from coordinate 198,100,856 downwards.
CCAGCTGGCTGCTAACGAGGTGCTGCTTGAGCGACAATCCTCTGTTCAAGCATCCAGACACTCAGGAAGGGACCAACCACTGTCCATTAGGGACTCAGCTCCCCAATATCTTGTTTAATGGAAAAATAAGTAATATGAGAGAGACTTAAATAGTATGTAACAACCATCTACTCTTAGTTGAATACCCATGGGGAGAGTTGGGGCATTTTATCCATTCATGGGTACAATGAAAGCTTGAGTATTCTCTCAAAGGTAAATGTAGGTGGTAGGCAGCAGGTGGTGGACAGCAGGTGGCAGAAACAGGCTCAGGAACCAGCACTGCTACAGTTTGCGTTTACTTCAAAACGGTGTGAAAAAGATCTTTTGGGGGGTGGAGTTTACAGAGTGCTACCCTCTTGGACTGTCTCTATGAGCTGACTCTCATTGCTGAGGAGGACTTTGTAATCTTGACTGATTCTTGACAGGTGAAATATTCTCTTCTAGAGAGAAGAGGGAGGCTGATGAGATTCAGGAAATAAACAAATCTCACACACTCAGGAAGTTCCTAAAACCTACAATGCTCTCCAGGCCCCTTTCCATGATTATGTCGGCAGTATGGATGCCGGGGGTCAGGGGTGGGAATGCAAGGACTGCTCGACATGTCTAGCTGCCTGCATGTCAGGCAGGCAGCGCCGGGGATGTTGCGTTCATGAGTTGATGCACATGCTGGAGTGGGCTTTTGGATTATGCAGTTGCCTTTGATTTATCCACACTACTGTCACTAGCCCTTCACCTATATTCCCATAAGTAACCCCATGGCACCAAATTAGACTTTGGTGGAATTACTACTTTGGCTTGTCCTCAGTAACTTTTTGGGGGTAAACAGACATTTGTTCACAAAAACTAATGGTGTCACTTTCAGCAGAGGAGGGATAAAGCTGGAAAAGGAAGAGGAAGCAGACACATGTCTTCTGACCTCAGTTGAGCTCAGATCCCGCTGATCAAACTACACCAATCATGTATCTATACAGAAGATGTATCTCCCTAGCTGTAACTAATAAGTGTTTGCCTTTAAGGTAGCACATCACAGATACTTACTGGGTATTTTTCCAGTGGCTCCATAAGGAGGGCATCACCAAAGATTAATCGACAATACTCGGCCATCTTGGCTTGTTGCTTCGGGCTAAGAGCAAGAAAAAAGGAATTATGGGGTTTATTCAGAGAGGTTTCTTTGCATTATTAACACAGAAAGAAGTCAGTCAGAATCAGTTTCCACTGTTATGAAACCCTATCCTAAATGTCACAAGTTCACATGAACTCACACATTATACACAGGCAGCATGCAGGGTGGCTGTGCGGGGCTATTTTTCAAGGTCATCATACTCAACCCAGACAAGGACATAACACATAATTTCCCTATCACCAGATTCATGAGCTTCCTAGAGTTATAAACTTTGTTCCTTTTGTTGGATTCCCTGGTTGTATGTCAACTGCAAGGCACCTGGGATTGGAATATTTTCCTGGTTTCATGTGAATTCTTGGATAAAATGTATCACAGCAACAAAAAGCAGAAGAAAATTGTTGATAAGGAGCCAAGAAGGGAAAGAATGAAGAAGAGAGGAAAATAGATGGGAAAGGACAGAGAGAGAGAGAGAGAGAGAGAGAGAGAGAGAGAGAGAGATTCATATGCAGAAGGAAACTAAGCAAAAGTGAGTGTGTATGTGCATGTGTGTGTATGTGTGTGTGCATATGTGTGTATGTGTGTGTGCGTGTGTGTGTGTGTGTGTGTGTGTGTGTGTGTGTGTGTGTATGTGTATGTGTGTGCATGTGCACATGGGGATACTGGAGGAAGGATAAAGCAGTGTAGGCAAAGGCTGTCTCCAACCCTTTTCTTCCCTATTTTTTGAGACATGGCCTCACTGTGCAGTCTAGGCTGGCCTGATATTTGAGAACCTCCTGCCTCAACACCCTGGGTGTCAGGATGACAGACATACATACACTTCTATGGTTAGATTTGCTTGTCAGCAACTTTTCTGTGCAGAAAGAGTGGAGCAAAGGAGGTAGTAACCCAGCTGGTTGCCAGGAGGAAGCTGGTCTGAGAAGGGCTAGAGTTCAGGGTTTGCCGAATTGAGCTCTTGGCTCTGAACTGCTCTGAATCTGTACAAGGAGAAGGATTTTAACTGCTCTTGGAACCAGACAAAGGATGTTGAGAAAATGCAACAGAGTAATGGCTGCAAACACCTTTAAAGAACTACACAAGCAAGATGCATGTAAAGTGACTCCATGGGGAGGAGACAGACAAACTGTGCCTCCAGCCCTGGTAAAGATGCTGTTAGAGGGAACATCGAATGCTTTCAGCACTCCTGTTTCCCTTGACCTTTCCAGATGTAATTAAATACCAGTTTTCTCATCCTGTGCAATGATAAACATCATTACCCAGTACCCAGTACTGCTGGGTTGGGTTTAGGATCTACAAGCTGAGGGTCCTAACTTGTCTTGGTTATATTGCAGTAACAATCCATTCTAGCAACAACAAAAAAAGTAATAAAGAGAGGACTAGTAACCATAATGCAAATGATGGTGCTCGACCCTAAATCATAAAGATTAGAAGATGTAATTTATATTTTCACTCCTTCCCTGAAGGGTAAGGCTGGAAAACACTGTGTTTTCCAGGAAGAGGGTACGTAGACTGAATCTCTGCTTCAGTGCAGAAGGAAAGTGCTCATTATAGCTGTCTCTGACAAAAATGAATTCTGTGCTCTATGGTCAGGTGATCTTTTGGGCTCGTATGTCAATTCTCAAAGTTATTATCTTCTTGGAACTGTGGGGATGTTAAAGGAAAGACTGTAAGAACTTGCAAAGCCCAATGAACCAATTTTACATCTTTCTCCAGAGAATGTCTGCTTATATAACTAAAGCTTACTTCAAACTGTATATCCCAGGCTGGCTTCAAACTTGTAATCCTTCTGCCTCTGCTGGAATCATGTCCATACCAAAGCTTTACACTTTTTTTTTAAAACAATTTATTGGACATTTTATTTACATTTCAGATGTTATCCCCTTACCCCATTTCTCCCCCTGGCTAAGGAATCCCCTATCCCATCCCCACTCCTCCTGCTTCTATGAGGATGTGACCCCACCCACCCTCCACTCCCACCTCCCCACCCTCAAATTCCCTCCCCCACACGGCATCCAGCCTTTATGAGACCAAGGAACTCCTCTCCCACTTATGCCCGACAAGGCTATCCTCCTCTACATATACAGCTGGAGCCATGGGTCCCTCCCTGTGTGTTCCCAGGCTGGTGGTTTAGACTCTGGGAGCTCTGGCTGTTTATATTGTTGCTCTTCCCATGGGGCCACAAACCCTTTCAGCTCCTTCAGTCTTCTCTCTAACTTCTCCATTGGGAACTCTTGATCAGATCAGTGGTTAGCTGTGAGCATCTGCCTCTGGGTATGTCAGGCTCTGGCAGACCTCTAAGGAGACAGCTATATCAGGCTCCTGTCAGCATGCACTTCCTGACATCCACATCAGCATCTACCTTTGGTGACTGCACATGGGATGGATACTCAGGTGGAATGGTCTCCAGACGGTCCCTCCCTCAGTTTCTGTCCCACACTTTGTCCCCATATTTGCTCCCTTGAGTATTTTGTTGTCCATCTAAGAAGGACCGAAGCACCCACACTTGGTCTTCCTTCTTCATGAGCTTCATGTGTTCTGTGAGTTGAATCTTGGGTATCTCAAACTTCTGGGCTAATATCCAATTATCAGTGAGTGAATACCATGTGTATTCTTTTGTGATTGGGTTACCTCACTCATAATGATATTTTCTAGTTCCACCCATTTACCTAAGAATTTCTCGAATTCATTGTTTTTAATAGCTGAGTAATACTCCATTGTGTAAATGTACTACATTTTTTGTAGCCTTACACTTCTAAACTGTCCTTGTCTTGCTTGAGCAGGACTTTTACTGCATGGTTTACACAGCGCTAAGAGAAAAGGATGATGACTCTCAGAAGTTTGAGAAAGGACTGACCAACCCTTGATTAAATCCTAAATCATACTGGAGGTTGTACTTTAAGGACAATTTGTTAGAAGCTGTATGGATGGGACCTTTAGGACAGGCAGGGACGTAGTTGATAAGGTAGATGACTTCTGTCAGTGTAACTTACATAGGAAGTTTGCCAAGTCAGTCTGCTCTCTGGCTGCGACTGAGAACTCAGCATCTGTGCTGGGTGCTGTTGTTCTAAGCTGCACTAAAGAACATGGGAACAACACAGAGAACCTGAATTTTGAGGAAGACTGCGGGGTAATCCTGATATGATCAACTCAAAGGCTACACATGTCATTCAGATCACCTGGAGTGTCAGTAAACTGCAGATTCACATTTACAATGTATAGGGCAAACAGGCAGCTATTTCTAAGAAGTTCTCAGAGAACATATGCTGTTGGTCTGAGAACTGCTCTGAGAAAGATGTCTGTGTGGATACAAGGAGAGGAAGATGTAGGCATCTAAGAAAAAAATGAGATGTGGTACTCAGTAACCAGGTCATTCATGTTCTCAATAAATACAAGCATTCTCTTAATAGAGCAGAGAGCAACGTGAACACACACACACACACACACACACACACACACACACACACACACACGAAATGTTATTTTCCTGGTTTTGTTTGTTCTTTTTTTTTGTGTGTGTTATCAACTTGTGCAAATTATGAATAAAGTCGTGATAGCTACATTTATTTATCAAGAAAATGCAGAATTCTGGTGCTGTAGTCTCTTTGCTTTTGTGCAGAATGGGAATTAGGCTTTGTGTCCAGTTTGGGATCTCTGTTTAATTTGAGTGGAAGACTGCAAAGCACACCCTGTGGCTGGGGATCTTGGGTGAACATTGGCTGACAGTAGGTCTCAGGTTGTCACCTGGCTTTGTAGATCTCAGGTTGTCTTGATTCCATGTCTTGGAAGTTTTTGATACTTTCTCTTTGTGTGTGTGTGTGTGTGTGTGTGTGTGTGTGTGTGTGTGTGTGTGTTCACATTCTGTATTCTAAGGCCAGGCTAGCTTGGTTTGAATCTCACTTCAGCTGCATAGCCTCGGGCAAGCTAAATGCTCACTTGGGATTCAATTTCTTTACCTGAAAGCTGAGGACAATCCTGTTCCTTTGATAAACAACAGGCTTCATAGCAAAGGCTGCATGAGCACATAACATATAGGGAACAGTGTTTGGTGCAAAATACATGTTCACTAAATGTAAGCTTTTCTATGTTGTGGTGATTATGGGTGTGGCCTCTCTGTCTACTTCAAGGGAGAGTTTACTTTGTAGCTGGTAAGACAATGCAAAATGGAACAGCATTGCTTGATTTTTGCCTGCTTTTAGTAGACATACTCCTTTAAGAAAATAACACTGCTGGATGCCTTTTATTAAAGAAAACATAAACAAGTCACTGTCGACAAATCTGAAAACCGCCCCACCTGAACAAGGTAGACAGGGGGTGCTGAAGCGAAGGAAAAGTGAGATAGACAAGGAAAGCCACTTGCAAATCTGAGCCCTTGTAGCAAACTAGATGTGAAATGCAGTCACTGCAGGTGTGTGGAGACAGCAAGGAATGGGGTAGGTTCTGGTCTCTTCCATGCCTCTCAGGGGGTCAGGAAACCCATGAATAGTGATTTCATCATTCATAGGATGAAATGCTCACAATGACACAGAATGCAGAGTGGTAAATGCTGTGCTTGTCCTGAGAACAAACTAGAAATATACTTACAAAATTGGTTATTTCAAAATAAGTTGCTTTCTACTCACGGATTAACGGAATACTATATTTAACTACTCGAAAATTTGGTTCTGCTCAAACTGCTTCATGAAGAGTTAGGAATTTAGGCACTAAGGTATGTGTGGCAAATTAGGAAACTGAAAGGGACTCTCAGAAGGAAGGAGAGACAAAGAAATGTATGAACCCTTTTATCATAAATGCCACCAGCTTTGTTAAAACAAAACAAAACAAAACAAAAACAAAACCCAAAGCAACCCAAACAACAACAACAACAACAAACCTGCCAGGGGTCCTTGTGAGGCATAGAAGACGTCACAAACACTCTATAAATAATCATGACCCTACCACATGTTCTTCAAGCATTACATCCACACACTAAAGTTGTCGTTTTAACGGACTTTGTCTCAACACAAATAATAATCTTTTCTTATGAGCGTGTGAGAGCAAGCAACTGTGTGATACTATGATGTATATACTAATATCCAGATCATAGTTATAATTACCTCACCTTGATTCTTTGCAATAAAATGAATAGCTGCTAGATGTGGTGGTACACCCTTGTAATCCAGCACTTTTCAGGCTGAGGCAGGAGAATTGAGAGTTTAGAGCAATCTTGGTTACCCAGCAACACCATGTCTCAAAAAATGAGGGGTGGGTATTGAGGCTCAGTTGAAGAACACATGTCTGATAAACACAAAGGCTCCATAATCCATCCCAAGCATAGCAAATAGTTGAATAAATAAAATAGTTATGCCAGAGTTATCTTTTCCTTATTATAGCTCAGCAGTAGGCACAGGCTACTTTGAAACAGATATTTGCAATACGAATAAGCACTAAAAAGCAGTGGGAAAAGGAGGGATGTAGCCAACAAACACGGGTATGAGAAAGGAGTTTATAGGTGTTCCATCCACAGTCACGGCAGAGGGAGCTGGCCTTTTAAGACAACAAAATGAACTATAAATGCATAGCCATGGAAGTTTCTGAAAGAGGGTTTTAAGAGTGGCCCACTGCATTTCAAGTTATTAAAAGAATGACATATTGCAAAGACAATGCACTCTACCATACTGCAAAGTGAAGTCCTTAGTTTAGAATCTTGCGGTAGCACGAAGATAGACTGAGACCCCACAAGGCCACGGGCTGTTTTCATGCTCATAAGATTTAAATGAATGGTTCATCCTTTGCAGATTAAAGCATGCCACATACTGTACAACATGACTGAAAGACATCAATGCTAATATCAAACCATTTGAGACTGGGTGGAAAATTACTAAGGAGGCCTCATTAGGGAGAAAGACTGCTCACCGCATGTTCCAAATACTTACGAGTCGACGTGGTTCTCAAAGGAAAGGAGGATGGGAAAAGGAGAAGTCTTGAATGCACACTCTGCGATGGCTTCTATGACTTCCTAAAACAAGAACACATACATATTCAACACTGCTCAGCTCTTCATGTGCATTATTTTTTCTTGGAGTTAAATCCATGACTATGGAGGGGTTTATTGTTCATTTCTTTTGGTCTTTGTATATTTCAGGTTTGTAGTCACTGCTGTTTGTATACAGCAGTTCTGGGCTTAAAACTGAAGCCTCATGCAGGCTGGGCAAGTTAATCTACTACTGACGACGTGCCCAGCTCATGGAGCTGTCTTTGGACAATCAGTGAGGCAAATTTTCTACCCATAAATTTATTTTCTGAACCAAACTGCTATTAGCATTTGGTCATATTTACTTCTCGTCTGTTGTTTTGTGTGTGTGTATGTGTGTGTATGTGTGTGTTTGTGTGTGTATTTGTGTGATTTTGTTTTAATAACAGTTACATGTATTTTCCATAAATATTATTGTTAAGAGATAAACAAACAGGACTGGAATGTAGACTGGTAGCAGGGTACCTTCCTAGAGTGGGGAAGGTCCTGGTTTTGACTGCCAGCACCAAAACCAACCAAACGACAGCAAACAAAGTGAAGACAGACCTTAGGTTCACAACAAAAGTGCTTAAGACAGAGTTGCACCGCCACCATCCCAAATTACAGCCCTGTCAGCAGTTGCTCACTTTCCCCAACCCCCACCTCACACACACTCTCAGCAACACACCCAACAACCTGAATCTTCATGTTTCTGTATACCTGCTTGTTCCAAACACCTCATATATAAGGAATCGTGGAATATATGGTTGGACACTCTTCAGGTAATATGTTTCCAAAGCTTGTGTTCTAACGTGTATCAGTGATTGAGTTTTTTCTTATACTTGTTTAAATATTTATGTCAGGGTAGAAGCTATAGCCCAGTGTTAGGCTACTCAACAGCCTAGGTGCTTCATCCAGCAATGAAAATACATTATATGTTATAAGCTCCAACAGCTCTACAAAATTCAAGAAAGATAGAAGTACCACGATTGACTTAACTAGTCATCAACTGTTAGATGGGTACATACTTCCAGAAATGGACTCTTGAAAGAAGAAAAAACAATTTGAAATAACATGAACTCATTCATAGGCTTTTACATGTTTCCAAATTATTTTTTATTGTAAACTGTCTACAACAATGCACAAAGATTAGATTGCAAAGCATATTCACTATTAGGCTTCTGGGCATTCTTTTTCCAAAGTGTTTTCCTTATTTAAATGGTATTTAAATAGAATCTTTTTTAAAATTTATTTATTTATTTATTTATTTATTTATTCATTTACTAACTTTCTTTTAAGGTATATTGGTTTTTGTTATATGTGTATGTTGTCTACATGTATGTGTGTGCACCATGTACATGCAGTGCCCACAGAGGCCAGAAGAGGGCATCAAATTCCCTGGAACTGGAGTTACAGATCTGTCCTGTGGGCTCTGTGAATTAAACCTCTAGAAGAACGACCAGTGCTCCTAACCACTGAGCCATCTCCTCAGCACCTCATTTTTTGTCTAAGTGTTCCAGCACTCATATTATTTAAACTTCACATTACCATACACTGCTTTTATTTACATTTATTCTTGCAGTTGTGACTTCCGTTCTCATTCTTTGTGCTGAAACCCTTCCCACAGACTCCTCTCCCTTTCCTGTGCAGTGCACAGTGTTCTTTATAGCAATGTCATTAAGCTATTTCCCTTGCTTGGGAGTAGAAATGAGGCTTTCTAATTCTGTGCTGCATTTGCATATATCTTCTAAGAAGGATGCTCTTGCACAGAGCGAGAACCACTCTTACTCTTCCTTAGAAGTGAATTCACAGATTGCTTTTCATACATAATCAATTTAACTTTTATCACTGCCGAGTCCATTAAAATAAGAGCACTATAAAAGGCAAGTGATGTCAGGATGCAACATTTTTTTATTTTGTACATTTGCATAGACGGTAGATGCAAAGGGGCTTGTGTTGAGAACTGTGTCTTGGACTTGTAAGCAATATGATGCTGGGAGAATGACCTAGTGCTTCCAAGCTCTGGCTCGAAGGGTCATAAAGTAGATATGGCCAGTTCCTCAGGTCTGTTATGAAGGTGCAGTGAGCGAAAGAGAAATGCTAGCTCACACTGAGCAGATATTAAGTCATCTTAGGGTTCTTATCTTGCTAGTGATTCCCTCTTTCCTTGCTATAACTGACTCTCTAACTAGTAACACTAAGACCTCAGTTAAATGAGCTCAGGCTATAATTCAGACACAATCGTACCACGCTATTCACATCTCATAAGGAGAATACTTATCTTCCTTTATACAGGTTATGAAGTACAAGTTCTGAGTATTAATTGACCCAAGAATTCAAGCTCATCGCCAGAATGTTTCTAAGCTCATCTGTCACATGCTTCTCTGCTCTCCACTAGGCACCTAACCAAGCCTGGCTTGTGTTGACTATCCTATGGGTAGGGGCTTCTGGCACCTTCCTAGTGAGCATGGGCCAAGCAGATAGGATACTAAAACTTCCCTCACCAGTTTTACAGAGGACTTAACTTGACTCTCAGCCCTCAGTCTGGTTGAATAAGAATTCCTTACCTATGTAACACTACATAGCCTTTATCTTTACAGGAGGAAAACTAAAGTTTGGTTTTATAGTCAAACACAATGTTACAATGTCTGGGGTTCACGCCTGCAGGGGTCTCACAGCATGCCTGGCAAGCTTCTGAACTGCATTTCTCTTTACAATGAGCCTAGGAGGGAATGCACTGTTACCAGCTGTTTGCTGAACAGGAACAAGGCTCAGGCTGACAGGAAGCTTTTCCAAGATCTTGCAGCCAGCCCCTGGAGACCTATAGTTGACCCATCAGTCAGCTGGAGAGTAGCACCCTAACATCTATCTTCTCTTTCTCTCTTTCCCACCTCTCTTCCTTTCTCCTCTCTCTGTCCAGCTCTCCTCCATCTCTACAATACTTTTAGCTACAGGTTAAAAAGCTTAGCCAATTTTTCACATCAAATAAAACGTTGCTGAATTACCAGTTGGCGACCAGTGAACAATCTAGAAGCTCTCCTAGGAGAATTTTGTTCTCCTTAATGTTCAAAATATTTTGTAAGGTATGTATGATTGCTCAGGGTCAGAAAATTAGCAGGGACTCTTAAGCTGCTCTTTCATATGTGCTGCATTAGTGGCAAGGGGTCACAGCAATCCAGTACCATGGTCCTCTTACTCTGGAGACTTACAACACTGCTTTCAGTAACCCGCTGACCACACAGGTTAATGAATAACTGAGTGGGAGAACTGTCCTTGAACGCCTGCGTCTGCAGGGCAGTGGTCATGCGTGCTTTTAATCCCATTACTCAGGAGGCAGAGGTAGGTTAATCTCTGTGAGTTAGCGGCCAGTCTATTCTACAGAGCAAGTTCTGGGACAACCAAAGCTATACTACAAAACCCTGCCTCAACACACACACACACACACACACACACACACACACACACACACGCACGCACACGCAAGAGAGAGAGAGAGAGAGAGAGACTGACTCACTGACTGACTGACTGACTTTGATTTTGACAGAAGAGCAGGGGGAATTTATATAGTTAGATATTTATAGAACAATATAAAATGTACCCCAAATTATTATTTCTTACAGAAAACAAGGCCTTATTTTCAGAAATGTTTGGTTTGACTGATTCATCTATTTTCATTTTGTGTTTTTTTTTATTCTGTTTTATACAATTGCTGGTTAAAGGTAGCTGACTGAGGGGAGACAAATCCTGGGATGGAGTAGGGAGTGTGGTGTCAGTCCTGTATAGAGGGGAGAGAGACTGAGTGTGAATGGAGAGAGTGGGATCAGGTGGTGTATTTCAAGAACAGCCATCAGAAAGA
>JANHMN010000002.1:198051965-198084852 GCA_030674055.1 Rhabdomys pumilio | reverse complement strand
GAGAGGAGAGAGGAGAGAGGAGAGAGGAGAGAGGAGAGAGGAGAGAGAGAGGAAAGGCATGGTAACATAACAAGAACACTCAACCATGGGCCTTTGCAGACAACAGTTCATCTTAAAACAATTAACTGTTTGGCATAACTATTTTATAGGAAGCAGAATCCATTCCAGATAATGAAAAGAACACAGAACAGCAGGGTCACCCAAGTCTCCCAAGGGAAGACTTAGAAAACAGAAAACACAGGTCTGTTCATGGAAGATCCTTAGTAAGTGAAGACCATAACACTCAAAGTGGTATACAATTTTAATTCATATTAAATTCAACCTGACCTTTTTATCCTTTTGCCTACAGAAATTCACATTCTGACCCAAAATGTCACATGGATGCTAACATAAGGATGTTAGCAACCAGGCATCTCGACTACCTGTCACAGGGATTCAAGGACAGCAAGACACGTCATCATCAGCTGCCAAGATGCAACACATTCCCACTGGTACCATGAGTTGTATATCTTCCCGGTGAGTGTGCTACATCCCCTTATAAAAGGCCAGTCTCTCCTCTCCCCACTCTCTTCTGCCCTACACCATTGCCCAGAGGCAATCTCTGTATAGCCACTCGCCAAAAAACATCCCACTTGAGATTGGCCACATGGTGTGACTTTTTGGCACCTTTCCCATAGGTCGTAACAAGGGGAGTGGCACTTAATTAGCCAAAATAAACCTGAAAAAATTATAAACAAAGTTGTAAAAATCACATTTTCCAATTTTAGAATTTACTACCAAGTTATAGTAATCAAGACAGTATGGTGCCACCATAGGAAGAAACACACAGGTAAATGCAATGGAAAAGAAGGTTTAGAAATACACCTTTGGTTTATGGTCAACTGACTTCCAACAGGGTTACTAATACAACTTAGTACAAAAATAGTAGTATTTTCAATGAAATAGCCTGGGCCAATAGGGCATCCATATGCATAAATAAATAAACAAACAAACAAACAAACAAATAACTGGATCACTCTCTCACACCACATAGAATACATTAACGTGAAATTGAACAAGTACCTAAAAGAACTCAAAGCATTTAAGTCTTAGAAGAAACATAGGAAGGAAGCACCAGTGGTTCTGAGCAGCTGACATCCAACAGCACAAGCAACAAAAGGAACAACAGGAAAACTGTGTAAGATTGAAACTTGTGAGCAGAGCTGAAATAACTTAGCGAAGCTGCTGTACAGTAGCCAGTTAGGACTAAGCAGGCTTCACCGCTGCCAGCAGAATTAATCTCCAGCCCTACCTCCCATGTCCTTGTCAAACACAGGGATTTTTGAAGAAGAGATAAATATGACAAGGGACTGAGGAGCATATTTTACATACCAAAGCAGACCTGGCCTTCATGCTCTTCCAACATCCCAAAGTCCCTACCTGGCATACCCTGTCCCCACCCCTGAATTTTCTAGCCCAGGGGCTTGGCTGCTCTTTCCTCAGAGGTTCTTCGCCATATAATCCAGACATTTTGGTCTCTCTCTTCTTCTCCTCTTCTTTCTCTGTGCACCCTTTCTCTCTCTCTTCCTCCTTCCCTCCTCCACCCCCTCCCCCTCCCCCTCTTTTCTCCTTGGTGACATCCCTGGCTTTGGTCCTTGGTCCTGGAATTTTCCCAACTGAGGGCAGCTTCCCAGTAAACCTGCCTTTAATATAATCTAATCTGGCTTAAATTTGCTCATTTCAGTGGAGGCAGAGAAACAACCTATCCGAAAGCCATACAAAGACTACCTAATAGGTAGAGATTGGCATATGGTCTTTATGGCTGCTGTCCTCCTGGCTGGAGACTGTTTCCTTCTGTCCCTTATTATGTACCTTGTAATAAGTTGCACCCATCTTCTATGTTGTGCTCTGAGTGTCTTGTCTGAATTCTTCTGACAAAAGTCACCTGGATTGAAGACCTGAGGGGAGCTGGTGAGATTAGACTGTGTTCTGTATTAATTCCATACTGTATAAGAGGTTGGCTTCAGGTGGTGTCTTGTCCTGGGAGACTCCATTTTACAGCATTTCCTTCCATTTAAGAGCAGATGGAAAGGTAGGAAGCCTCTGTATCTTGATTAGCACGTGAATCCCACCATATGTCCAGTGTTACCCATGAAGTAGAGAATGATATACAGCTTACTCTCAATAATGGAAAGGGTGCTGCCCTATGAATTTATTAATGTGAATTGGAGCCCAATTAGTAGAGCAAAACCACATCACTTAAAACAGGCTCTAGAATCTACTGAACACATCAGTTTGAGAAAAGAAGACAATAGTTGGGTTTCATTAACACCATGATGACAGTAACTCTGTTGACTTGATAAGGAGTTTGCTCCAGAGACGGATTAGCAGAGAACATTCATACTATCTCAGAGGTTTCAATTTGGCTCACTCTCCATGCTCAAAGGCAGCATGTTTGACTTGTCGTTGACCCATTCATTCACATGGACCGGGCCTTGTCATTTATAACTGTGGCTTCTATGGCCCTGCATTTCACCTGGTCAGCTTGTCTCTCTTGGACTATCTCTGTGCTCTATCCCATATCAGTCCCTCCAGCATAGTTCCAACAGGATCTGCTTCCCGAGTCCCATATAAACTCTCTTTACTTTTTATTGGGCTTCTTCTGCCTCTTAATAAGGTTCCTTGCACTCCTTAAACTCTACTGAGGCCTCTTTAGCCACTGTGGCCATTCCGTAGCCTCAGTATATAACTGTCCACAGCTACATTTGCTGTGTGATAAGCAGTATGTGACCTGAGAGTTAATATCATTAATTAAGACTGGAATAAAAGGAGTGCTGATTGCCAATGTCTAGTTATCAAAGAAGATCAAGACTACTAGGCAGATCACAGCCAACAAAACTGATGTAGCTTGTGAATTGATTGTGACCCAATAATTCTAGACACTGTGGGGAATTACAAACATGTCTCTCTATGTTCCTAGAAAGGAGACTCATGACAAGAATCCAGAGGAATATCTCTGTCACAAAGTTATGAAATTGTGACAATAAAGGCACATGACAAGTCTGAAGGCAGAGGCCATGGCTTAAAATATTTATGTATTCATTCATTTAATGTGAATGCACGTGCATGAGTGTATGTATGCGTACCACATGTAGGGTTAGAAGATGATATCGAATCCCCTGGAACTGGAGTTGAGGTGGCAAATTATGGGCTGCCATGTATGAACAGGGACATGAACATGGTTCCTCTGCAAGACAAGTAGGTACTCTTAACCATCAAAACAAATCCTAGTGATCACTAGTTCTTGATAGAATTGTTTAAAAAGAATTAATAATGAATACATTTGAAACAGGTCTATTATCAAACATACAAATTGAAGGCTTTGATCTCCATGTCGAAAGTTTCTTTGATCAATAACTCATAAACCTTTATTTATTTATTTATTTATTTATTTATTTATTTATTTATGTTTGCTTGCTTATTTGTTTATGAGTCATAGTCTTACTCTGTAGTCTAGGTTACCCTCAAATTAAAACCCCTCCTGCCTCACCCTCTGTAATGTTGGGAGTACAGACCGTTTTCTCCCTTCCTGCCCTTGGATTTCTTTTATAGCCAGTTGTAGCATGTTGGGTAAAAAAATTGTCAAAATGACTTTGAAATGGACAGCATCTGCCCTGTGGAGACACACAGGGGAAAGAAAAAATGAAATTAGGCCAACTGACTTAATTTTACTTTTATATGCATGGCACAATACCAGACCATCAACAGAACAAAAGGACAACACTCTTCGGTGCCATAACTCACCGGAAGACTGATTAAGTACATTTGCATAATCACTTTTCTTTAGTAGAAAAATAGGGCATTTAAACACACAAATGTATCTGCAAAGACAAAACTGCTGACAGAATGACCTGGGAGACTCCTGATGCTGGATAATCAATTTGCCATTCATAATGGCCTCAAAGTTTATTGTTAATTGTGAAGCTGTCCCCCTACCTGCTGCATAGAGGACAAGGGGGAGGGGCAGTGAAAATTAACACTATTTTTATTTCTAAACCTCTGAACTATGGGAAGTGATGAATTGAAAGACTCATAAGATTGATTTATCAGAAGGTTTGTTCCTGCATAAAACAGGGCAGATCTTCATGTGTGCTGTTACTGTGACATTATAGACTCTAGATCCCTGTGAGACAGAAGTCTGGGCTTGCCTGTGGGGAATTGCATTGATTCTGTTAATTGAGGTGAGAAGGCCCACCTACTGTGCATAGCATCTGTGATGGCTATTCTTGGTTGTCAACCTGACTACATCTAGAATTAACTAAAACCCAAAAATGACTGGGCACACCTGTGAGGGACTTATTTATTTTTTGCTTAACTGGATCATTGGAAGTGGGAAGATCCACTTCTAATGCAGATCTCTGAGGTGAGAAGACACTGTTATTGGAAATCTCTTCATGTACGAAGGCTCAAGTCTAATCTGAGCCACACCTTCTGCTGGAAGCCTATAAAAGGACATGGAAGAGGGGAACTCACTTTCTTTGCCTGCTTCCTCTCTCCCTTGTTAGCCAAGACCATTCCTTCACTGGCATGAGAGCCTACTTCTTAGGGATTCTGGTCTGTCCTGAAGACCAGCTAAGACAACTAGCCTTATGGACTGAACAACTACTGAATTCATGAGCAGCCATTGTTTAATCAGCTGGACTATAGCCTGTAAATCATTCTAGTAAATCGTGTGTGTGTGTGTGTGTGTGTGTGTGTGTGTGTGTGTGTGTGTGTGTGCATGTGCGTGTGCATGTGTGTGGGTGTGTACTTTGTCTACAAGTTCTGTTACTCTAGAGTCTAGAGAATCTTCACTAATGACACTCAACACTCATCCTTCTATTCTGATACTGGTTGGCATGTGGCCAGCTGCCTCAACGCCCTGACACTCTAACTTCCCTACCATGATTAACTCTGCCTTGATCTGTGACTCAGGATAAACCCTTGCCCCTTTAAGTTGCTTTTGCCAGAACATTTTATTACAATCACAGGAAATGTAGACAGTTATGTGGGGGTTGTGAAAGATGTGTTACTAATGACACTGATGTTATCATGTCATGTGATTTCTGTTTACAGAGTCAATACTTTGTTAAGCTGCCTACTTTTCTGATGTGTAACCCTTTATCTTCTTGTTATCTTAGTTGCCAAAACCTGGACAAGTTCTCCAGGGAACTCCAAGATTTCTCACTCTTTTGTAATAAAAGTTATTCCATTCCTATCCTTCACCCCAATACGGTTTCTGGCAAATGTATTGTCTTCCTCTTCATTGCCCTCCTTGAGGGCAACTGACGAGATCGACAGCTTTCTCACCCACACCTGAGTTATTGTTGTTTTAAACTCTAATAAATTTGTACTCAAGTTTTCTTTTGAGTCCATGCTGTTACTAATATAACCAACAAGCTTGAGAAGAGACCCCTAATTTTTCTGGCAACACTTGACACACTAAGTGGAATACTCCCAAATTTCTGCAACCATCAGTTACTACAGAGTACTCGGTCTTGGTAGACTATGCATGCCATGGTTGTGAATAGATGGATTGTTATAAGGCCAAAGATAAAATTATCCAGGAATATCTTAGTTCCTTTGGTAGCCAAATACTTTTACTTTGTGTATGTGGTGTGTGTGTGTGTGTGTGTGTGTGTGTGTGTGTGTGTGTGTGTGTACTGGGGATAGAATCACACTAGCCCTGATTTCAACCTTTCTGCTTCAGCTCCTTAGAGTCATAGGCCAGTTAGAGTTAGCTCCTCATCTCTAAAAGATCTCACAAGCTGTGACTAGTTGATACCAGTATTTCCAGCCAAACAGTAGGCCTCCAGCCTTCACTACCCCAATGAGAAGCATTCCATAAGATAACATATGAACACACAGCAGAGATCACTCCCTTACTCCATTCTGCCCCATTAGGCTCCCATCAATGTTTTTGTAGTTGGGACATGTGCTGATTAACTTCCCTTTTGTTTGGTGACTACAAAAAGTTCACACAACCTCTTCTATAGTGAACCAGTCCTTCAGGGTCTCTGTTCCTGGTGCAGGCTTACTCATCCCGCTTCACAACAAACTGTTTTCTCGTGTTTTTCAAAGCAGAGGCATTATTTCATGTCATCAGCAACTAAGTAAAACCTGGAGTGCTCTGTCATGAATGATTCAAGGTACATCTAAAAAACATTTCTGTGAACTGGCTTGCCAGTGCATTTGTCATTCAAAGAATAATCAGAAGGAATTGAATGTACTTTCTCAGTGTGGGGTATGTGAGATAAAAAATAATCTGAAACACTAAAGACTGCTTGGGTTTACCATGCAGCACTTACAACCTGCAGAATCCCTCCAAAGTAAATTTCTTGCTCATTCTTAAAACGAACATTTGTTTTTAAAAGAATAAGAAATGGAAGACTTCAAAGAAAGCAGAGAGAAAAATCCATATTCCCAACTGTCCCATTACTTGGAATTGGAATTCCTATTATGTTCCCTGGATATAATATAATTTCCATTCTTTTTTCTCCCTAAAGTCTCTGGTTTACTTTATTTTCATCCCTGAAATTCTTTACTTCTCTTCATAAACCATATCCTGCCATTACAGTTCCCTGTGACTGGGGCTAAGTACTACTGATATGTCCTGAGCCATTCAACCCTTGTTATTTCTGGTACTATTCCTTGACCTTGTCTCTGCCTGGCCATGCATACTTTCTGCAATTCCCCCTGACTTTGTGACTGGACTCTAAGCTGCCGTTCCTTCCCAGATGGACTTATACAGGTGCCTCATGTCACTCTACAGTGGCTCCTTTGCCTTTGTTACTTGTGGCAGTGCTGGTTCTAGGCACTGCAACTTGGACTCTGATTACCAAGGCATCCCGGGACAGAAAAGACCTGAAACTGGAAATTAACAGCATCTCTACGAATACAACCTTCTAAGAAATCCCTCATGCTTTAAAGCATGGCAAATAGCTGTCTCTCTTTATGTTTATCATTGTTTGATGTTTCTCTTCAACTCCAAAGTAAGATACTTCTAGAATATGATGTGCTTGTTAACTCAGTCACCTTCTGTAAACACTGTCACCTTCAATAAATGGAGATGGGCACAAAATTTTTGCCTACTTTCAATTTTTTTTTGCCACTCTGTCAGGACATATGACCTCACAGCTGCATCTATGGGAGCAGTCCAGGTTACCAAGAATATACTGAAGTCACCGGCTGTTTTCTCACTAGGAACACAAAGCTCTCTAGATTACAGATTCGAGTGATATTAAAGGCCTAAGCAAGAAGGTATGAAAGATTCCCTCACCTGAGAGAATCTATTTTAGCCTTAAGCCTTACTGTGAACAAACATATCATCAGGTCTCTCTATATTCCCAAACATCCTCTCTGTGGGAGGCACTGGTTACTGGGAATGCAAAAATAAGGCACACCTCTAACCTTATTTCCTGGCAGGGGAGTGGAATATGAATTATGGTGGTTCCTGTTTAGCAAGGAGTTTAAACTCTCCCTACAACATTATACTTTCTTTCTCTTTCTTGTATATCTCCTTACCAGCAGATCATTATTTAGGTTATAATAGGCTTCAAGGCCCCCTCCCAGCCAGAGAAAAGAAATCTAGAATCTCCTCATTCTGTTAAGGCAAAATTCCATTCCTACAGTGGTGGTCAGCATGGCCTCTGCTGTATAGTGTAATTCGATGACACATGATAGGAATAATAGAAAGACTACTGGGTGGACTGGGAGAGTGGGTTAGGGTCCTCTATACACTCTTACAAAGGACCCTATGTCAGGGACTTTCACAGAGATAGATGTGGATATTGGCCATGGGAAGCCCATGCTTAGGGTACACAGTCAACCTGAAATCATAAGAGACCCAAAGGACAGGAAGTAACTGATGGCATTCATAAATTTCTAATTGAGCGAAGCCTCAGCTGCTGGTGCTGTGCCGTGTGGGGTATAAATTCCTCATTTTTAAAGTCATTTAGACAGTATCCAATCATATCCAATCACATTCCACCACAGGAACCCTGGCACTTTTAATTTATCTTCGTTCTATAAAGCAGCCAAGGTAAGAGTGTCATTGAAAGGTAAATTCAAGCAGGGCTTGTTTATTTCCTAAGTTTATTCCACCACTCAATTTGCTTAGGTCTGTGTGTAGTTTAAAAAAAAATGATAAAAGCTTGCAGTTGCTACAGTCTAGTGAGAGGAATAATGATGAAAGAAGGAAGTAGGTGGACTCAAGTCTTAGCTGAATAATGATTGGTCTATAAGATGCAGCTAGACTTTTTCTGCAGCCAAGAAAGTGTATGGGAGAAGAAGAGAATAATTATTTCAGATCTGAATAAAATAATCTATCAGATTATTAGGGTAAGTAAATCTAATATTTTTCCACATTAATTGTCAAATCTTGCATTTTGTTCTAAGTTTGATAAGGATGTTATAAATTAAGTAATGATGCAGAATATAGCTGCCTTTATACAGAACCATTATCTTCCAAATTCTTGGATATTGGCCAATTTTATGAGCCCGCTAAGGTGTATGTTGAAATGACTATGTAGAGTTCTGCTCTGGGAAAGTCTTTTTCGTTGTTGTTAGGATATTTGTTTGTTTGTCTTTTTTGTTTTTTGTTTTTTATTCTCCTTGAATCATTGGGATTGATTCCTTAGAGAGAAGCACTAACCTAAAGCAGTCACTACAGGGTCACTGGCAAGGCTGTCTAAAACTCTCAAAATTCATAACCAGCTCTTTGTACACACGGTATTTTATCAATCTAATGTATTTTTCCTTTTGGGTCCATCTTGATGTTTAGCAAGATGTAGTAACAGGGAGAGAGGAAATAACACCCAGAGCTTGCTAAACTGATTCATTTCTCATGCTGTACGTATTCAGTTTTTATAGTCCCTTTGAAGGTTCAGAAGAAAACAATCCACATTTTGAAAGTCTTCTTGTTTGGATTAGAGTGCGTGCCTCAGAAACACAAGTTCTGAAAAATGCTCCAAGAAAAGTGGAGTGGCGATAGGGTGGCTTAGGGTCACGTGGGTCATTCTGTCTTTCTTCTTACAGTCAGAACACAGACCTACCAGTGCCAGCATCTGCTTGTGCCCAGCCTTGCTGAGGCTCATGTGAACAGGGGCTCTCCTTGTGCTACTACGAGCATATTACTCCTATGACATAGATTTAGGTAAAGTTCCTATTTGTTTCAGAAACGGAGATGAAGCACAAATACCCAAGACAGCAGACAGTCAAGGAGCCTGCATGTCACAGTTAAAATCCAGCTTATTTCTTAGCTATTGGTTTTCAAATTTAATTGGATTTGCATTAAGATTTGTGTGTGTGTGTGTGTGTGTGTGTGTGTGTGTATGTATATGTATATATGTATATGTATATACATATGTATATAAAATAAGCATGTTTAACTCATTTGATAGTGTTTGAATTTTTATAACAGAGATGTTCACATTTATTCAAAGCCCTCTTGGAAATAGAAATTCATTGTATTCATTTTGTATATAATTAAGGAGCAGCCCTCCTACTAGTATACAAAACAAGGCATATTTTTAAACCATAAATCAAAAAAGGGCTTTTCAGGCAAAACCCTGAAAGCCTATGGAAATTGTTTCCTCCCTTCCCTCCTTCCCTCTCTTCCTCCCTTCCTTCCTCTCCTCTTTCTTTTCTCCTTCTTTCTTTCCCCTCCTGATTATATGTTATTCTCCTCAATTCTTGCACAGGAGAGAAAATACTTTGTCTTGAACTTGAAAAGTGTAATGAGGTGAGAATTTATTTGATCTAATTCAAATTTGTGCAATGCAGACCATGGCATGATAATAACTCAAAAGACAGAGCAAGAAAACTACGTATACTACTCAAGATCACATCAGAAGCTACCAGCGGCTGATGTTACTAGAATCAAATAATGAGTTGGAATTAATCAGGAATCATGTTATGTAAATTAGATACATAAGTGGGAAGAGGCTGACTTGAACTTATTTTTCAGAAAATAGTCAGAGGGCTGGGGGTGTCACTCATTGGTAGAGCATTTGCCTTACATGAACGGCTCCAGGTTGCATGCCTAGTAAAACAGGGGAGAAGGTGAGTCCTTCTATTTCCTAGTAGCTAAAGGTTATACCTCCTCAGAACTGTTAGCCATTAATGTGTGATTACCCTTTATAGTTTTTTTTATTAATGTACAATCATTATAGAAAATAATGGGCTTCATTTTTGACAATTTCATGCATGGTTGTCATGGTTATACTTTGACCATACTTTGATTTTCTTTGTCTTATTAACCCTCTCTTGTCCTTCTCTCCTTCTCTTTCCTCCTAGTCCACTTTCAACTCCCAGAATAGTGCCCCATCTGGCTTCGGGTGTGAATTCTTAAACTGTGGATTTCACAGATGATACATGGTAATCTCTAGTTTCATTCATTTTCCGGAGAAAAACAACATTCTGTTCTTCTTTACAGTCATAGGTACTTGGTTGTTTTTAAATACCAAGTTTGCTCTAGCTAGACTGAGTCCACATCTAGGCTACTGCAGAGTGCCTCAGGACACGTTGATGTCCAGGAGCTTCTCTTGTATGCTGAGTTGGGTTTCTTCTGGCACACACCCCAAAGAAGGTATAACTAGACGAAAACGTAGGGCTGTTTTCAGATTCAATTGAAACCTGTGCACCAGCCTGGCATAATAGAGCTCAACTTGTGTGATCATGTTACACAGTTATGCTGAGGGAGGAAGATGTAAGTGAAGGCCGAGAAATTAATTTGTGTAAAAAAGACTTCTCCGAAATGCAGTTTATGAAAAGAAACCATCAAGAGAATTTTGAACTATATCACTTTGTGTTTCAATGTTGAATAATTTTTCCATAAGTATTATTGCAATATCGTAAGCAATTCCATATTATTAGGGTTGTTAGTAACTGTATGTAATTAGTGACAGACTAAAATTAGTGACGGATGTTCAGCTATAGAATTAAAAATTTATTTGGAAGATAGAAGTGGAAAGATCTTTGTGTAACGTACTCTAAGAAGTAACAGATAAAAAGTTCTTTTCTAGATTTGGGTAGAACTGGTCACAAAAATCATTTGGAAATGATGCCTCATAGCGCAAGACCCACATTGCTATTAAACTACTTTTTCAGCATGAAGGGAACCAGGGCTCGTTGTGTCTGTGCATGTGCTTGTGTGTATGTATGTGTGTAAATGTGTGTGTGGGGGCAACATGGGGGAATGAGGGAGATGGAGGCTGATTCTGCCTGAACACAGGTGAGTCTTAGAGGCAAGGCATTTTTAAAGATCACAAGTCCTGTCAACAAGCTCCATAAAAGGGACAACAGAAGCACCTACCTGAGCACCAGAGGGAGAAAGGCTATGGGCGAGAGAACAAATCATCAAAGGACAACCACACATCCATGTAACATGGAGTGATGTACTCCAGGATGGCAGAAGAGAGGATGCATACCCAGTTAGTATGGATGCCTAATCACTGTGCCATTGCAGACACATGGGAAGCAAAGAATATAAATACAAATGCTGGAAGAGTGCTTTAGTGATGAAAATTCCATGTGTACAAAATTTAGACACATTTTTAAAAATTCTGTCCTTAGTAGGTGATAAAAACAAGACTTTATTATAAGCAGAACCTTTTCAAGCTGCAGTTCCTTGGATTAAGTTTTAAAAGTTCATTTTTCTTTTCTTTTCTTTTCTCCCCCTCTCCTTTTTGGAGACAGGGTGTCAGTCACCATGTAGGTCTGGCTGCCCTGGAACACAGTATATACCTAGGCTGGCCTGGAACTCACAGAATTCTGCCTGCCTCTGTCTCTCAAGTGCGAGGTAGTGTTAAAGGCAGTTACCATTACACAAAGGAAAATGAAAACTATATTTTTAATTTGGCATTTGATACACTTCCTTGAACTTGTGCTAAAAAAAAAAAAAAAAACAGGCATCCACGCAAATTGTGACATTCTTTCCAGTTGTAAATATAGGTCACAGGTCACAGTTGCACTGGCAAGATCTGTGACTTTGTTACAAAGAGAAATCACAGCTGTTTAACAATTTATTCTAATTGTTGCATATGTCAGAACACAGTGCTTACATGCATTTAAAACTTGTTAACAAAAGTATATGTTACTTTAGTATAAATTATTTTAATAATTATTAAAATATCAGTGAATTTTATTTTCTTTTTAAATGCTAGATACTTTATTTCTTATATTTACATCTGAGAATCGTCCGTAATCTTCACCAAGTTTGCAATAGGTCAGTAGCACCAAAGTTGAGAACCCATTAAGAAGGGAAAATCCTTTATAAAAGGGTGATAAACGTGGATGAGTGGTGTGTGGTGTTTGCTTGTTTCCAGTAGTATTAGTAGTAGGAGTCTTAATGAGCTGAATCCAAGGAAGGTGGTAGACTGGACACTCTTCTATTAGTATGACATTGTGTTTTTATTTGTTGTTAGGGGTCTTTTATGGTTACGTTGTTTGTTTGTTTGTTTGTTTGTTTGAGATAAGGTCTCACTCTGAGGTTTTGTTGTCCTGGAACTTGCTCTATAGACCAGGCTGACCTCTGTCTGTCTGTGCACATCCCTTTCTTAACTTATGAGGCTTATGGTGGTCTTAAAGTAGGACTGAGAACTCTTTCAGATTTTCCCACTGAGGGCCTGGCAGTGTCCCCCTCTATGAACCCAGGTAGACTCATGAATTCCAACAAATTGCAGAAATAATAGATCTCACTGAGCTTTAGAAGCCAAGTTATAAAACCATGGTAAACTTTCTCCTGATTTGGGGTGTTTGCTCTGGCAGTGCAGAGTCCATGTAGTAAGGCTACCTTCCCCAGGGTCCCCATGATACAGAGAAACCCAGGCTATGCAGTGCAGCCTCTTTCAGACAACAAGCTCATAGTTCTGAGTTATTCCTGTTGAACTGTTAGACATGTAGGAGATAGTAACCGAAGGCTCTATCACAGAAGTGGTTTCTGTCATCTCTCACATCCTGATACTATTCCCAAGAGAAATCTAAGAGACCCTTGGAACACAGATGTGCTGTACCCTCCTTCACTGGTCAAATTACTGACTCAGTATGCTCATTATTTTATGCCATTCCATTGGATTGATTTGCTATGTGGCAATGAACAACTAGAATAAGGCTTAGGATGAGTCAAGCAACAATTAATTTTGTGGCAGGAGTTTTTCTTAGTAGACAGCACCATTAGGCAAAAGCAGGCCACAAATGGTAGGCAAGCTGTGTGATTGTCACAAGCCTCTAAACCGCACTGCTGTGGAATTCATATACTCCAGTACTAACTAGATGGTGTCAGACTGTGTAGATTACCCTGAGGTAGCCCATTCTGGCTGTCTCAAGGTTACAGTGCTATCTTTGCTCAAGCTTGTTTCTCACTTAGTGTAGGAACAACATACATGTACTTGAGATTGGAGCAAAGGATATACCAGGGAAGCCTAGAGAAATGACTTCTGACCTGTCACTCATTGGCAGATTGAAATTTTCTTACATGTCATATGTCTATCCAGTATTTGAATCTCTAACTTTATTTGTATCACTGCGAGTCCAGTCCGCAGCACAAACTGAACAGGCCCAGACCAGGTCCACCAGTGTGTCTATACAACCTCGAAGGTATGAGGCCCATCTGCCTCTCTCAGACACCAAATAACACTCCAGACTTCAGTTGTCTAACAACTGTTAGGATTACAAAGCAGGAGAAGGATTATGTTTGTTTTTCAAAGCTTTTCTTTTCTTGTTTAAACCAGCAGCTGATTTTCTCCAAGGACATTTTAAAGTTTGTGATTAGAGATAAAAACTTCTTTCTTTCTTTCTGATGATTTACCAAAACCCTTGCCAATGTTCACTTTGGGATCAATGTAAGACATTGTTTTCTCTTACTTTATTATATATTTGCTACTAAATCTGTCACTTAGAAAATGTCTGTTTATCCAAAGCCCTGTTTCACTTTGCATGAAAAGTCATTTGTCTCACGGCAGTCTCTCGGGGGTCTCAGAGCCCTTACAGATGAATGCAGCATAGAGAACTAGGTGGGGTCGCCAATCAATGGCTTCGATTGTTTTTGTGGTGTCGGATACAGGACAAGGCTTCCTGCATATTAACAGGCATTTGAACCATATTCTCTTTGGAAATGCCTGCATGTTCACTGCACACTAAGTTCCTATTACACAAAATTCCATGGCTCAGAAAACATCAGATACTGCCACAGTTCAGGAGACTTGAAAACAACACAGACTGTACAGAGGGGATGGCACAACTTCACATATACAGGCAGGGTGGCTTCTACCTGGAGAGGTCAGCAAAGCAACCCAAGTCCCCAGAGGCCATGCCCAGGACAAAGGAAACATTCGTTTTCCAACAGCAAACACTAGAAAGCCTAGTGGGACCTGCCAACTAACAGAAATTGCATCGTACCTGTGAGGTAGGTGTTGTGCGAGGAATTGATGAAGTAGTGAGACAGGGGCTGAGACATGTCTTCGTTCAAATCCAGTTTCTCAGGTGAAACGACTCCATTTTCTTCTCCGCTCAGGTAGCGCATGAATCCATCCACTGACATCTGCCCTGGAGAAAATGGATTTAGAGGCATGTGAGAGGCTCAGCATTCTGATACTGGTGGGGTTACTGGTGGGGTTATTGGTGGGGTTACTGGTGGGGTTACTGGTGGCGTTACTTGTGGGGTCAGCTTGCACTGATCCTAAACAAACAAAACATGCTCTGCAGTATTCAAAGAGAAGACAGAGGATAGAGCATAGTTTTGTCTTAATATGGATGCACCCTTGTCTAGAATCATGCTAGATGTGATTGTTTAGAATATGAATTAAGGAAAGATTATTCTGATGCTTCCCTGACTTTTGAGATGATTTAAATACAGACTTCCTCCTTTTAAATATAACAGTGAACATCAAGTTCATAGATTAAAAAACAGAAAGGTTAACTGTGGGTAAATCACCTTAGGATGGTCTTCCAAATTTTCCATTAAGAATAGAATTGCTTTTATTTTTATAATAAAGATAATGAACGATTATTTAACTTTAAATTAAAAGTGTTCAAATTATTTTTTCTCCTTACATAAAATAAAGGTAACAACACATGACTTACGCTTTACATAACACACCGAAAGCATATGGAAGGGAAGGTGAGCGCTCTGGGGTTTGTATTTACAAGTTTATTTCAGATAGAAAATTATAACTTTCACGTTATGATTCAACTCAGAAATTTGTGTTTGCTTATAACATTTTGAGGTAGATAGCGCTAAACATTGAGACCATTGTTTTACTTCAGCATTGTAAAATTCAAAGATAGAATTTACATATTTAGAGAGTGGATCTGAAGCAGCATTGTAAGGACCGAGCTAACCCCTAGTCTCTACCTCAGTGGTTGCAGGCATGCAGAGCCTGAACCACAGCATGTTGGTAAAGGTTAGAGGTAGCATATCTTATGATCTTATTGGAACAGTTTTAAGTTCATTTAAAAGTGCTATATCTTCATAAAAGAAATTTAGCTGTTGAGATAAGCAGAGAGAAAACAAACACTTTTCTAAATATATAATTGTTCCCGCAGAAGGGCAGACTTTGGAAGCTTTGCTGTGTATCATCAAAAAGGTAGTATGTGAGTGTGCCTGTGTGTATGTGTGTGTATTTTAATAGGATGCAAATATATGCATATATATCTAACATAGTTTAGTAATTTCTTCTGAATTAAATGAACAATACATTATAAATATTTTATCACAAAATTCTCTGAGATCAGTGCTTAACTTGAACTCCTAAAATATATACCTACTTATATTTTATATATTATAAAACATAAAAATATAAGATTAAGCAATAGTCTATTATTATCAGTTATTAAATTTGTTTCAAATATTTTTTAAGTATAAATTTCACTATTAAATGCATGGCAGTTAAGTCTTTATACACATACTTAATTCCTTTTGCTAGCTGTATTGGTATGAACAGAGCTATTGATTTAGAATATACATGCCATTAAGGCTTTTAGTTAGGATCATTATTTTTTTTTTTTTTTTAGGCATGCCATTTATAAACAGCAGATTTAACCGTAACATTTTACTACAGTACATTTTTTCACACCTAACATATTTTTCAAGATAACTGCTACAAAATCCTGGGAATATTATAGTTAAATCATTGTTAATATTATTCAGGAATGAATGAACAGAAGCTTGAATATTGGTTCTCTGAAGAGACTGCCTATTCTATGAAAGAGACATGTGTTTTTATATTTTTATTTATCATTATCATCATCATCATTATCATCACAGTTACTGTCTGTGTGCATGCATTATGCGTGGAAGTTGGACACATAGGCCAATATGCCATGGAACATGTGGGGCTGATTGGAAAGCTCTGTGGAGTAGGTTTTTTTTTAAATTTTACCTTTAAAGAGTTCCAGAGGCTGAACACAGGTCACTGGGCTTCTTCGTCAAGCACTGGATAAATTATTTTGCCAGAGCAGCACTGGCTAAATTATTTTGCCAGAGCAGAAAGAAACATCTAAACAAATGTTTAAATAAAAACAAGAATTTGCACCTCAAACTGCTAAGACTGGACTCCAGTGTGGGACTTGATCCTTTTTGTAAGATAACGAAGAAGTAGCAAGAAGTCTCTTTGTTAGAGATGAAAAAGATGATATAAAGGCTTTAATTGGCACATTTGTGACCTACAGCAGAGACTCGCCTGCAGGCTATGCTTGTGTGCGACTGATCTTCAACAGGCACCATCATTTCAGATACCCATCACTTAACACAGCAACCATTCTGGCTATGTGTCCATCAGAAAGACCAAAAAAAGCCTTGATGGGAGGATGCACACATCCCTTCAACTGATCATGAATTTCCTAAGTAAGCCAGTCAGCTTAGTGCCAAAGCTGTTTCTATAGATAATTCTCAAATATTTTGGATAGGACTCTTAAGGCAAAATTTGATAAGAGATTCATTTTTTCCCAATCTTTCAGTTTTCTGTGATTATTGTGCTTTGCTAAATATCACTTTACCTGGTATTCATCCTTCCCTTCCTCTGTTCCTTCCCTTCCTCTCTCTTCACCTTCTATTTATTTAACAATTTATTTAGTATGTGCTGCAGACACAGTCAGATAAAGCACAGGAAATGCAGACAGAGAGCCTGACTTCAAGGAGCTCCCATTCTGGCAGAGAGCACACCTCTTCACCCCTTGAACAGCCACTGGCACAACAATGTGTACAATTTCAGCTCTGCCATCCCTGGGGTCTTCCATGATGCTCTGCACCTCATCATATTAATTCTTTTACGTGATTAGAGCCATTCAAGTTAGAAAATAAATTTCTCTGAAAGTAGAGGGTCACCCAGCACAATAGTACTTGGTCTTTTTATCTCATGCAAATAGCAGCTTCATATAACTCTATCTCCCATTGTGGCCATCCCTTAGGGTTCAGGAAGTAAACTCCATGCTAGGAAAGGATGGTAATATAACTTCTGGATGGGTATGAATACCAGGGAGTAGGTGCTTACTGTAGTTCCCAGGTTAATGGACGCTTGGGTATACATTCCTTTTAATGAAATATGAAATGTACCAGTAAAAGAGGATGTGACAACAAAAACAAGTAAAACAAAAGCAAAACAAAAACAATTTAGATAAAATATATGTCAATAGGATAGAGGTAGCAAATTAGCTTTTAAAAGAAAGAGACATTGCATTTTATGTGTCTATATGGGTATATACACATGAGGCAGTGCTGACAGAAGGTAGAGGTATAAGATCCCCCTAGAGACAGACTTACAGGTAACTGAGCTACTCAATGTGAGGCTCAGAACCAAACTCCCGTCCTCTGCAAACGTAGTACGTGAAGAACGTCAGCTTTCCAGGCAAATGTAAGGTCAGCATCTTGGCCTTACAGCATCTGTGATTAACTTGAGACTTTGAACCTTGTAATTTTGTTGTCTATATTGACTACAGAGCAAAAATTGAAGGTTACATAATGTACAAATGCCATCCTTCAATGAAACCATTATAATTCAGATCAATGGGCAATTTACAAAACAATGTGTCAAAATTTTATTCATTCATTAATAAGAAGGTCAGGAATATTACAAAACCAGTTTAAAGAGGCTATGAACCACTAACTCATCTATCCATCTATCCATCTATCTATCCATCCTATCTATCTATCTATCTATCTATCTATCTATCTATCTTCTATTAATTTATCTATTATATATCTTTTAAAAATTTAATTAAAAACCTAATAATTAAAATAGAAAACTATGCCTGTTTACTTTTTACAAGTTTTCATGCCAAGATTTGAATATAGTGTCTCACACATGCTAAGCAAGTATTCTACTGCTGGGCTATCTGTTTAGTGTTTTTATCAGTAAAAAAACAAGCTGAATAACAAAATTAAACACAGACATGGGTAAAATTGGTAAATTAAATATAAATCTAGTTAGGAATCTATATATCGGCCTTTTAGATAATGTTTTACTTTATCGTTTCATAGAAATCTAATATTTTAATTTGTTCCTGCCCCTCCCCCTTTTTGGTGCTGAACATTGAATGGAGGCCTCACTCACTAAAAGCATTACAAACAGGTGCTGAGACACTGAGCTATGACTGCAGACCCTTAGCATAATATTAAATGTAGGTCACATTCAGAAAACAATTTAGGAGTTTAGATGAGTTAGTGCTTCTCAAGATTATTTATGTTAAACAAAAAAATCCCCAGGGAAGGGCATTTTCTAATTTTGTTTTAAATTTTTACTTAGTATTATTAGTGAGTGTGTACATGTATGAATGCAGGTGTGGGCATGTGTGTGCCAGGATTTAGTTCTCTTCTTCCCCTGGGTTCTAGGAATCATACTGAAGAAGACAGGCTTGCAGTGGGAGGATGCTTTTACCTACTGAGACATCTTGCTGGATTACACTCATCTAATTTTAAGTAAGAACAATGCATAGGTTTTCAGAATGGCCAGGCAAAAAATGCCAAAGAATATGAGTGATCAGACACTTCCCACTCCAGAGCTTCACCTGCGGATAACAGGAACAAGTAGTCAAGATTCTTGTTGCACCCAGTGACTGGGTAGAGATATGGGAAAGTCAAGAGATGCCACTGTGAAAATTAGGATTATTCAATGTATAATATAGAAGGTGAGTCACTTAAAGGGTCAGGAGTTCAAATTCAAAATATATTCCATACTTTGAACATTGTGTGAAAAAAATGCCTTTGACTGTTCAAGGTGTGGGGGCAGAGAACAGATTGTTAAAGATTTTTACTTCCAGGTAGCCTACATTGACTTAAAAACATCAGCATTCTAAAAAAAATTCTTTCACTGTTTGTTTGTGAAATTTTTCCATTTATTTTCATAGTCCATGGAGAAACACAGAAGGTGGAAGACATTGAGAACCGATGTAGGAAGGAGCTAGACACTGTAATTCATTGGGGGAACATTTGCCTAATAGGTACAAAGCCATGAGTTCAGTTCTTCCCATCCCCAATGTAAAACAAAACAAAACAAAACAAAACAAAACAAAACAAAACAAAACAAACAAAACAAAAGCAGGAGCCTGTGAAATGATTGAGAGGATAAAGGTGCTTGCTTCATGCCTGAGCTGAGTCTGCTTCCCATGAAACACATGGTAGAATGGGAGTTGTTTGTTCTCTGACTTCTACATGTTTCTACACACACACACACACACACACACACACACACACACACACACAGGTTCACATGCAGTCAGACACGAACACAAAAATTAAATGTAATAAAATTCATCAAAGCAAACACAAAACCTAAACCAACCAAACCACCAAGCGAATGAAAACACATTGTCTTTCTAAACAAGTTTGTAACTAGCTAAGACACTAGTTTCCACATTCCTACCAGCAGTGAGTCAAGGACTTCCTTGTCACCCACAGGCCTCCTTACAATTGTTCTTCCAGCTTTCACATTCTATAAATTCAAGCGGGCTAATATATTAGAGATGATTTAAAATGACAGCCCATGTTAGCAGGAATAGGAAACATTAGGCCACAAAGAGGAGCAATGGTAAATACAGTTTTTTTTTTTTCCTGGAATAAGATCAAATGAAGTTTAAAGGATAAAGACAAAGACTAAAATAAATACCCTGACATGTTTTCTTAATAGAGACTGGCATATTTTCCATTGTCCCTATGGGTCACATAATGTATCTTAAGGTATTTATGAGAACACAAACTATTACACCATTTGGAGTCAATATAGGGAAACATAGTCCCACAGGGAATGTAATGTAACACTGTTCTATGAAGCTCTTCAGTAGAAACCCAGTGTTCACAGTGTTCAATGGAAAAAGAGACTGGGTCTGAAAAGGGAGAACAGACCTGGCTTCACTAGAGAGGAACCATCTTTAAAGCGATCTCAGAGGAAAGTGACTTGACCACATGATGGTCCCCATGGGCCATTTAAATGTCTGATCAGTTTTATCCAACAACACATTTGTCATAAACTCTGAAATGTCATGTGGTTTTTGCACTGAGGTCATGGTCATGCACCACACTCTCCCTCTATTTGGGCCTTTTTTTTGCCCTTGGGACAGACAGAGGCTGGTCATTCTTCTGATAGATCCCTGTAGGATCAGAAAGACCCAAACTCAACACTTAACCTGTGGCATTGTCATCTTCCAGAGGTGCTCTGACACACAGTGGTGTGTCATTCAGCTATGTGTAGTGCATCCACCAATATATGGAAAGACCCTGGAGGAGTTCCAGGGTAAAGGCACAGTCTGAGGCTATGCCATGAACCTTGAGGGACAGTAGAAAAGGAGGTGGATTTATGCTCGTGAAGAGGAACTCTGGAGTCATGCATTGGCAGAAACCAGGTATCTGTCCATCAGCTCCTTGCCTTTCAAAATATTTAGGGCTGGAGTGATGTTCCATGGTTAAGACCACTGTTGCTCTTGCAGGTTCCATTTCCAGGACCCACAGGACAACTCACAAACATCTGTAACTCCAGTTCCAGAGTACCTAATGATTTCTTCTAGCCTTTATGGGCACCAGACGGGATGTGTACAGACATACATACAGGCAAAACACTCATATACATAAAAGATAACTATAACATGGCCACAAGTCTGCTGACCAGGTCTGACAAGTTTGATAACTGGTAGACTGAGCTTGGAAGGAAGATATGAAGAGGGACCAAGGGTACATAGAGAATAGAATCTCCAAGGATTACCATGAAGTCACGTTCTTAATTTGCTTTTGATGCATACATGAAATTCCAAATGGGGAGGGATGGGGATAATGACAAGATGAACACCAGCATGGTCTGGAAGCTAAGAGTGGATTTCTCAATTCATTGCATTTTTAAAGATGCTTTCTAAAAATGACCTGTCTCAGGTCAATAAAACAAGAAATAAGCACCCCCATTTCTCATTGATTAGGAGCTAAGACTTGATAATGTTTCAGCTATTTGGTAAATGTCTACTTACTTCTAACTTTTAATATAATTTTCTTGTTTATGCTTTTTTAACTTCCCATCATGAAAGAAGAGGGTACCATTCTTTCTTATATCTACTCCCCCAGCACATATGAAGTCACTGTATCCAAGGCTGATATTACACATGGCTACGTATCCTATTCAGAGCCAAGTTGTGTAGTAACCCAACAACTCATCTTGCACAATTTCTAATTTTCTAACTTCCCTAGAGTTTAATAAGTGTGTTATTTATCATTTACTAATTTCTGTTCACATAGATCTAGGACAACTTCAAACTGCCCGTCAGTATCCTGAACCTCATTGTAATGTGTTCAAATGCAAGTGCTCTCAGTTGCAATGTCTTGAAGTCTTTCTGTGAGCCTTCTGATCTATCACAATAGAAACGAATGGATTCCTATTACTTTTACTTCCAGCTTATTCCTATTCTCTTTTATTCTCACATGCTATGCCTTGCTTGTTCGTGGATATATTTTTCATTTTAGTTGTAGTGCATTTGTCTATAGTTTCCTGTGGATTTAAGAGTGTTGAATTTCCTGAACTCTGCATGTCTGAAAATGGGTCACATTCACTTGCATACATACTGCCTAGTTTAGCTGGGTAGAACACTCTTGGTAGAATTTTTAATTTTCTTTTATAAAGTTGTTTTTATTGTCTTTTAATTCCTAGCATAGTTCTTGGAAATACTGAAATTTTTTTAATCTATCATCTTACAAACAGTTATGTGGCCTATTTCGCTTTTGTCTATCTAGAAATTTTCAGCATATTTGGCTCCAATTTAGAAAAATTTCACAATGATTTTTCTTGATATGGTTTTGTCTTTACCCTCTGCTTTGGTAGTGGTTGGGTATCAAAGTTATAAGCCTGTCTGGGATAATATATATATATATATATATATATATATATATATATATATATCTCAGTTTTCATTTGTTTGTTTAACTCTTTGCTATTTCTTTAGTTCCATTCCCACCTCCTTTTTCAGTGTTTTGTTTCTTCTATGCAATTTTTAATATCCAAAAGCCAATTTATAATATCTGACATTTCTCTTAAAAATTACATCTGCTCTTACATCAAAGATGATATATATTGTTACTTTTCTAAGGATAAAATTATATGTATATTCAATTAATTCTTGCTGTATATTTATCTTTTATTGATACTTTCCCCCCATATCTCTGCTTTAAAAGGAGTTTTCCTCCTATGCCTAGTAACTATTGTCTGTTTATATTTTCTAATCAGCAGAATGAAACCATTCACTGGGTTAGTTTAATGAACTTTGATGAATGGTTTTGAGACCATTCATTTGATGAGCCAGCAATGCAGAAGAACCTGCCTTTGTCTTCCTGGGAGTGATCTCTCATCTTCAGGTTTCCATGTCTAATCTTTTGCACAATAAATGCATAGTGTAGGCTAAATGTAGGGAGAGCATGTCTCTATGTGTTGCAGTCTGTGATCTTATTTTCAAAATGGTTGCTCTGCCTGCACCTTTTCTGTGTCATCTTCATTTTGTCTGTTCTTCTCTCAGGTAGGGATTCTGATTATATTTCAGCAGCTGCCAACCCCCATCACATTCTGTTTCAACACTCCTACATATGGAGGAACATAGCATCTTCACTTTGAAGGTTTCTAGGGAATAGCTCAGGGTGATTCCAGGATGCCACTTGGTTGATCTATGATCAGTTCCTCAGACCTATTACAGCTGTAAACATATGGCCAACTTTCTAAGATAATTCTTATCTTCTTAGTTCAAACCCTTTCTATCTCACATCTATAAAATTATCTCTTAATGCAGCTTTAGTGTGGACTCAAGGTAGCACAATTAGATAAACATGTTCATCCCATTAGGCTTATCTTGACGTTCTACAATGTTTCTACAATGACATGTACTTTCAAGTATTTTTAGATAAAACTAATTATATTAGATTAAATGCATTTTAATGATTATAGATGAAATTGATTCATGCGGAACAGTTTTTTTTTTTCAAAAAAAAAAGAAAGAAAGAAAGAAAGAAAGAAAGAAACAAACAAAACATCTTCTATTTTGCCAGGAATGTATTGTGGCATTGCTTTGCCTTTTCTTTTTGCAGTGGGAACATGCAGTTACAAACATCTCACGATAGGTGGCACTGTGTGGATAATTTGTCAATCAGGTGTCTGGCTGTGTTTTCACTTAAAGCTTGAAATCAAAGGGTAGACAGGGTCTGAACTTGCAATTGGGAAATTGCTTAGGCCTCATGACTTCTCTTGCCAACCTCACAGGGTTGTCTATGTACAACAGGTATTGTAGGGTATGAAAGGTCTGTCAACTCTTGAGTTTCTAACAGAGTGAAAAATGAATCTAGTTGTTCCTTGGGACATCAATCAGAAATCATGAGCACATTTATAACTGCATTTCTTAAATCTCTCATGGTAAGTCACAATCTGAGTTCAAAACACTGTTGAAGAGTATAACCAATTATTAAAAGAAAAGTAAAGAAGTAAATAAAGAAAATATCAAATTAAAGGAAAAAAAGTAAAAAACTTGCAGGAAGGGCAAATTTTAGGGCTGTGAACTCATTTGTATACTAAGTCCTCGTGTAGCTGGACAGTTTTTTATTATTATTATTATTACTATTATTATTATTATTTTCCAGAAGCCTTACCCTTTGACCTTTTTAAAAAAAATAAGTATCAAACAAACCCTTTGCCTTTGGAAAGGGATGACTATCTAAAAAGATACGTGGTTTGCTTGGTTTTATGAAAACTGTTATACCAAAGCTTCCTTCTCCTTTGGAATACAAGAAGTCCAGGCAGACTGGTATCCAAAGATACCAAAACAGACCAGAAAACAGGATCTAGGACAATTGAGAATATGGTAGCCCAATCCTTAAATGGTCAAAGAGTTTGGTGGACTCCATTACATTGCTCCTGGCAAGCTATGGATCTATCAGTGCATATTCTCCTTAATAACTTTTGCTCTGGAAGAACTTTCTATTCAAGTCAGAAGCAAAAAGCATATTTGAAATAAATCCACAGGCTTCAATCTTCTACCTAGAAGCTTACACATATGACTTTCAAGAAGGACCACATAGCACAAATGACTGATTCTCATTTATAATAAAAATTCTGAGCACAGCAGTGAATCTGATACCATACTTCCATCATATTTGGCATAAGTGGGATGATCTAGTGATGAAGAAAATATATAGTGCATGACTACAAGCTAATCTCTGAACTGAATTCATGGCACATTAGTTAGGTACAGTTAGGTACCCAGAGTGTCCTTGGTCATGTCTTACTAAATACATGCTTTTAAAAATTGGACATGCTTTGATTTTTATTTTATATTTTATTTTATTTTATTTTACTTTGCAAGACATGGTCTTTCTATGTAGCCCAGGATGTCTTGAAATTTGCTATGTAGATGAGTCTGGCCTTGAACTCACAAAGATCTGCCTGCCTCTGTCTAAGTACTAGGATTACAGGCATGTGCCACTGCACACGGATTCTAATTGTTAATTTTCAGTCAACTACTCTAGATTTAGATTCCTAGAATAGACACATCTGTGTGTGAGATGCTCCCATAAAAGTTTAACTCTGGAGGGAGAACCACATGAATCAGTGGCATCTTTCCACGGTAACAGGCACCATGAAAAGCAGAGAAGCAAAATGTGAGGTGAGCTCCAGATTCCATCTCTGCTGGCCTCCTGACCCTCCTCCGGGCAAAGGGCTGTTTCATGCTCCTGGTGCCACAGCTAGGCTGGGAAACCCACCACCTCTTCTCAACCACGACAAACCAGATCATTAAAGTGAACAACAAAACAAACTCTTCTTCACGCTGGCCTTGACAGGTACTTGGTCACAAAAAATGAGAAAAGTCACTAATACAGAAAAAAACTACCAGGACCAGGGTTATTTTTGTGATTTCTAGAAGGAATGTAGAATTTGTAGTGCAGAGTGGAGACTGCTGTCAACAGAGTTTAATGCGCTATTCTGGCGGGAGTGTGGAAGACCAAAATGCTCAGAGTGTTGGAGTGTAAACCGTGCTCACAAGTTTCCCAAGTAGAATTAGGACTGTAGCAGGAAGTGGGCTAGAGCCCCTTGTGCTCTGTTCTGGTGAAGAATGTTGTTGCATGCTGCTCATGTCCTGATAACCTGACTTGAGGGAAGCTGGATTTAATTGCCATGGACTAAAGCTTTTCTGAAAAGAAAATTTAGGGTACCATAATATCCAAGATGTGCATGGAAAATGCTCACTGTTCTTAGCTTGGGAGATGAAAAGAGAGGGAGAGGGAACAGAAAGTTACGGAAAATGATCAACTTGGCTCAGAAAGGAGTATCAGCAGGCTTAAAGTTGGACAAGGTAGGTGGAGGGAAAGTAACTATAATTCTTCAAAAGACTATCACCATGAAGGGAACCCTGGAGTTCTGTCCTGAACTCTAGGGACAGTGCTCTAAATCAAGATTCTACCCATCGAAGGCTCCAGCAAAATTCAAGTGCAAATTCCCTTGAAAGGAAAGAGATAGAATCAAGAAGCTCACAGAACATGTTATCTACTTATCTACTCAAAAGAAAAAAAAAAACCACTTAAAAAGTGTTTGTTATTTTTATTTTTTTTTTTTTTTTCCAGATTAAGCTGCCAAAGTGTACAGAGGGCATGGTGAATAGCTGTGGTAGAGGCAAATCATACTTTAACTTGACAATGGGCCTTGGCTGAGTGGTACACATGGTGCTGATTTTGTAGGCATGTAAGAGATCCAAGAGTGAAAGGGTCATGGAGACTTGACCAAAGTTCCAGAAGGCTGCCAAGGCCAAGCTATCATGTGACAACATTGGATTTCCCAAAAGAAGGCCCTTAGATGCCATTGTATGAAGCGATGAAAGTGAGATCTATGTGGCAATAGAGATCCCAGGATGTTAACCATGACAGAACTGTTCATGTCTGCCTAGGGAAACTGCAAATATCAAGGAGATGCAATCCAAGAGAGAAGTGGTGATCTGGAGGCAGCAGAACTGGTGCAGCAGGTTCACCCAAGGCTGCTAGAGCCCATCTAATGCTACTCAGACCCCAGATGAAGTACAGGAAGCTGCAGGATTTGGTGTTCTCTCTATTGGTTTTCAGTCTTCCTTTGTTTATCTTTTCTTTTGGATGAGAATTTTTATTTTGTACCATTGAAATTTGAAAGTATATGACTTTTTTTAAAACAAGGGTTTATAATCAAGAGACTATCTCAAGTCTGAGGAGAGGTTTTGGACTGTGCGCACATGTGTGTGTGCGTGTAAGCATGTGTGTGTGTGTGTGTGTGTGTGTGTCTGTGGCCGTGGCTTTTTGAGACATCTTTCCATGTCCTTGGCTGTCCTGGAACTCACTACATAGATCAGGCTGGCCTCAAGCTCAGAAAACCACTTGCCTCTGCCTCTCACATGCTAGGATTAAAGGCATGCAACACCATGCCTGGTCAACACCACACCACTGTGGACTTTTAAAGACTACTGAAACTGGTTTTTTTTTTTTTTTTATACTGGATATTTTATTTACATTTCAGATGCCATCCCTTTTCCCCATTTTCCCTCCCTAGAAAACCCCTATCCCATGCCCCCTTTTCCTTTTTGCTTTTATACAATTTTTTTAAATGTTAATCAAAGGCTTTATAAGTATGGTAATGCTCAATCAGGAGTGTAACCCAATACCCAACCTAGATATGTAAACTATCTTTGACTGGTGGAGACACGTGAACATCTGCCTCTGTGCCCCCTCTCTCTTTCTCTCTCTCATCACCTAGCTTCTCCTCTCCTTACTCCATCTCTTCCTCTTGGTGCTCCTTCCCCCTTAGCTCCTACTACATATCACCCTTCCTGTTAAAATAAAACTTTTCTCTCAAAATACAATTAGAGCATAATTATTCCTATTTGTACCAGTAAGGTACAAAATAGTCTTAATACCCAGTCCATCCTTTTGTTGACTAACCAGAACCTCTGTCATCTCTCTTGACTAAAACACTTAGTTTTGAACCTGGCTTTTTTCTTGGCTTTAGAATGAATGTCAGCTGAAAACCATCCACTCAGATCTTTTCTCTAAAAGTAAATAGCCAGGATTGGCTATGAGACTATAGGTCTTCAATCCCATCAGAAATCCAGAATGACTGAGTTAACTGAAGTTATGGGAAGCACTAAGCATAGCTTCTAAAACTTAGCCAACTTATAGAGACTGCTGAACACCTGGACAGCCCCTATATTACTGAACATTGGAGCATCAAATCTTCAGCCTTCTGGCCCAGACTCATCTGACAGGCCTTAGTGATGCAGAATTATTAAGGGCTGATTACTCTGTCTAGGCAGATATAATCAGTCGACTATTCTACAAGTGTGTCCTTTTCTTTGTAATTTGTCTGTAGATGGAAAGAGGCAATTCTTGCCTAGTGGCTGTCTCACCACAACTGGAGTAACTCCCAGGATGCTCAATTTCTTCTTAGAATACAAGACAGGAAGCTGTCAGGAGCAGACAGGTCTCTAATCAAAATGAACATTAATATAGAAATATTTGTGACGTCAATTCTATGAATTTCTGATGTTTTGAAATCCAACTATCCATGTAAGGTAACCTGGACTGTTGTCTGTTAACTTCTCTCAGCTATTTCTAAATAAAATATAGAAAACACCCTAACAATAAACACAAAGTCATGAATTTGCTATAGTCCCTTAACTCACAGGCTAACCATCCCAAATCAGTTAAAAAAGTTAAAGAAGGACTGGGTCTAAGCCTTGTATTCCTAAATGTGTTATACAGGCACAATGCGTATGAGGAGTATCAATATGGCATAGCCATAACCTATTGGTAGAAATCTGTATAATTATTATCAAGATGAAGTTATAATTTCTTAAATGGTACAAAATTCACTTGGATTTCAAATTTAAGGTTTTCATTGGTATGAGCTTCTTATTGATATAAGAGTACTGAAACTGTTAAAGACCATAGAGACTTTTGAAGTTGGGCTGAATTTATTTTGCTTTGTCAGAGAGACATGAGTCTTAAAGACCAGAAGTGGAATATTAGGATTTTAAGGTGATGTAGCTGGGTGTCAAGTTGATAAGGGATGGACTTGTGATGATTAGACTTCACTATCAACTTTACTGGATTTAAAATCACATAAGGATCTCACATCTGGTTATGTATGTGAGAGTATTCACATAGAAATTATTTAAGGAAGTATGTCCCACCCTGAATGTTGGTGACATCATTCCATTGGATGGAGTTCTATAATGAACACAAAAGGGAGAAGGAGAGAGGGAGCTGAGGGCAGCATTTATCTCTCTGCTTTCTGAAGTTGGGTGCATTGTGGGCAGCCCTCTCTTGTTCTTGCTACACCAGCTAGAGCTGCCATACCTTCTTCACTATAATGGAGAGAACCCCAAAGCTGTGAACCAGAATAAACCCTTCCTTCCTTAGGTTACTTTTGTCAGGTATTTTATCACAGCAACAGGATAAGGAACTAACTAGACATATACCTAGGAAATACCCCCTTCATGGCATTAACAACGGGTGTGGAATTGCTTGTGATCAAGAAGTTTCCAGCAAAACAAAAATATGGTTGTCTGTGTTTATGTGTGTGAATTTTCTTTTTAGATAATGGATAGTGACTTGACAGAGAATTAATACGTAGCTACAGGCAGGATCATGAAGGAGGAAAAACTGCCTTTGAATAGGTTCATCAGTTTGATTTGTTTCTTGTGTGCTGCTTAACAAATCATTCATGTTTCTTGTCATACGCAGGATGAACTCAGTCCATCCCCACTGTCACTGTGCAAGGGCTAAAACTTGTATGCCTTTTTTTGTAGATACAAAGTCTGAAGAAAGAAGGTTGCTCAAGACAGCATAGAACACAAAGGATTTGTGCCTTAGGTGGACAGATTGTGTTGTATTACTATGGAAGACACTTCTTGTGGTCTAGTAACAGAGAGCAAACCATAATAATAGTGGTGATAAAACCAATTACCTACTACTCTGAGGCAGTGACCAATTTTCAGTTCAGTAAACAGAGGCTGGGAGGGAAAATTGAGTGGAAAGTATGAAGGCTGGACCAGGAGCTCATGCTGGACCATGAAAGAGAGAGCTGGGTGACGCTGATCATATGTATCCACTCATCTCTCCTAGCAGTGTCCTAAGTAAGGGCCATAGACTGTGGAAAATGGGACATTTTGCTGTATAGACAGTTGGCCTTAATCTGCCTACATTGCATCAGTCCTAAAAATAGCCCTGAGTGTGACCAGGAAAAGAGTCTTTCCCATGATTTACTTATCTCTCTAAAATGTGTTACTTTAATCTTTTTGTTAGAAGAAGCCGGGCTCTGGCAGATAAATGACCCATCTGGCAGAAGCGTGAGGATTAAGGTCTTTGATTTGAATTTGTCTATCAAGGTTCAAAATTCCTTTCCAGATTTAATTTATGTTCTAATCTTTGTGTGCAATTTTAAGGAGTCCTCCAGCATTTTTTCTCTTCAACCTATGAATCTTACATCTAGGAGTCGAAAAGTAAAATACAATAGAAAAATGTGTTGCGCCAACATCGGACATTAGAAATGCTAAGCAGGAGGTGACATTGTTAGTGGGATTTGCAGAAACTATGCAGGTTAGCTTTGAAAGGGTAAGAAAAGCCAAATGCATGCAAATATCTTCAAAGCAGTTTAACACTGGGAAATTCTGCCTTGGAAGACAGATGGTCCACATGTATCATCGCACAGCTGAGATGGGAGAACTGGACAATGTGCCTGCCAGTTAGCATGGGCACCAACCACGTTCTGTCTTGCCAAATGCCAATTAGGCAGGATCTGGCTCTCATATGTTTGGATGTCACTGGGATTAGGTGGATGAAAAACCATTCATCATCATCCAAGCCTCACTCTCTGTGTAATGATAGCAGAGGTCGCTGGAACACTTCCTGCCCAAGGGCTTAACACCCTTAAATCACTTCCAAGCTCAGCAGTGAGACGCCCTTTCTTGGCTTATGTTTATTCCTGGTGTTCTGACCCTTGAGGATTCTGCTAGCTCCTCTCAGGGAAAGAATTGCAGATGGCATTTACATGGCTCACCCATATCTATTTGCCTGCTTTCAGAAATGATCATTAAATGTTCCTCTTTTATTTTTCTCTGCTCAGGCACGGATTTTCCTATAGCATATATTAACTACCTTGGTTTCTATATAATAGATGAACATTTCTGGCTTTTTAAATTTTCATCCAGAGTTCCCAATTCTGTATTTAATGTATTCTACACATGTTCTCAGACATTATTATTTGATATTAAATTAAAAGGATCATCTATTCTATGCATTGTAGACTGTAAAACCTGCCCTATACCCTGGACGAATACAAGCTCAGGCACAGCAAGAGGATGTTCACTGAATGCTTATTTGCTCACCTCAAGAGTCTCCCCATAGGTCAGTCTCTGTCCCTGCTGCCAGAGCTCTCTGTGGCTCTGCAGTTTTCTCAGTTTTTTACCTTGTATTTGTTGATGTGGTTGGTGTGAAAGTTCTTAACGATGACGCCTAACTTTGATTCAGCACTTTCCCTTCTACAGAGCATTCTCACATTTGTGAATTTACTTACTCCTCCTGTGTCTGT
The DNA here is from genome assembly GCA_030674055.1 of Rhabdomys pumilio. NCBI lineage: Eukaryota > Metazoa > Chordata > Mammalia > Rodentia > Muridae > Rhabdomys > Rhabdomys pumilio. Next base: position 198,053,785 of record JANHMN010000002.1, on the reverse strand, counting down.
TTGACATGTCAAAGAAGATTTTGATATTTAATTTGACAGATGAACTTTGACTTAAAGAAGACTTAACCACTTATTTAAATTGACATGGAGAGATAAAGACAGTCTAGTTTGGGCCTTTTGTTTAAGAGCTAGTTGTGGTGGCTCACACTTGTAATCTCAGTGCCTGGGAGGTAGAGGCAGGAGAATTGCTATAAATCTGAGTCCACCTGTGCTACACAGCAGGGTCCAGGACAGCCTGGAGTTATATAGTTCTACTAGTTATATTATATAAAGTTATATAGTAAAACATTGTCCCCAAACACCCTCCAAAAGAACAAAACAAAGGAAACTTTCTTATTCTCTGTTTTCAATTTAGCACAAACAACACCCCTTCATCCACATATGCTAGGCATGCTTCCTGAGTTCATCATCATCCTCAGTCCCCTTTCCTTTTAAAATGCTGCCTTACTTAGATTTATAGATGGAGCCTAGGATTGCCCAGGTCCAGATCTACCCTTTGAACAGAGATTCTTAGAGGGCAGGAAGTCAGCTCTACTGCATTTCACGAGTGTACTTTTCATTGCACTGTTCTGAGATTTTGACCACAATGCAAAGTAGGCAAAGTCTTCTAGATGCTTGACCATGATGTCTAAGTGAAATGGATGCTGACTTTACACACACAAAGCCTTCACTCGCCTTAATCCCATCTACTCTGGTGTACAAAGGCAGTCTCAGATGTATGTTCTCCCAAGCTTTCTGAGAAAAAACACAGAACCATCCTAGTATTTCAAATGTCATGAGACTCTGTCCATCTGTCCTGGGAACCCTGCTCTGTAGACTTCTAGTAGCACAAGCAGGAAATGACACATGAAGCTTTCAGATAACAAGTTCTTAAGTTAGATGTAGAGTTCATAGTTTTAAACCCAAAATGCCTGTGACATAGCATCAGGTATCTGGTAAACGAAGCAGCTGTATAGATATCCTGGACCACGGAGGACCTCTTCTTTGACTGTCTAGAGATTGGCTTGCTTGCTTGTTTTCTTCTGTACTTAGAATCAAACCTAGGGCACAGACATGCTCATTAAGTGCTTTACTCCTCAGCTACACTCCCAGACACCTTTTTACATTTGAGACTATGCCTCAAAAGCTGCCCAGGCAGACTTTAGAGTTGAGATTTCCTCTGTCAGTCTCCCAAGTAAGCAGCATTACAGACTTGTGGCATTAGGTTCAGGTAGAAAAATCTTTTAAACTACTGAAATCAGGGTGAACCTTTGTTTTGCTGGTAGGGAGACTGTAGTAGGAGATAACAGTGTCTAGGAGAAAATATGATTGAACTTCAGTTTGCATCTCTCTGCTTGATACCTTACTTGGGAGTCCCGGGAAGTTTGGACTTCCCTAGAGCATCCTCAAACACAGTGAATGATGGATGCCCCACATACTAACATAATGCTTGCCCAGTACTGAGTTCTGCTTGTGCATAGTGAAAACAGTCTTCTCTGACCACCTTTTCCTCCTTGTTCTCAGTCCTGTGGCCTTTCTACTGCTTCCAAGGATTATATCTCAAGTGTTTTTGGATTCTAATTTTTTTTTCAGAATTAGTTCCTAAGGGAATGTGGAAAAAGGACATATAGCAACATGACTATGCAACATCTTTGGTTCATTTTCTACACATTAGCTGCAGTATTAGTTAATACAGTTGATTTTGTCTATTGTCCAAAATTAAGGTTTGTTCCCAATACTGGAGATACACACAGACACACATACACAGACACAGACACACACACAGACACACAGACACACACACACACACACACACACACACACACACACACACACACACA
>JANHMN010000002.1:198039192-198051955 GCA_030674055.1 Rhabdomys pumilio | reverse complement strand
CACACACACACACACACACACACACACACACACACACACACACACACGCAAAACTTGAGTTCTAGAGACTGCAAGGGTTCAGAGTTAAGACCGAGTCTCAGAATTGCTGAAGTCCCTTAAATAAAATCCTCAGTCATCACTGACTTCTATTTGGTAGCCATCTAGTTCCTCAGTTGTGTACTCACATGGACCATCCAGTCTTGTTTCCTTGTGATCATGTGTCTTAGTTAGAGTTTTTTTCTGCTGTGAACAGACACTATGACCAAAGCAACTCTTATAAAGACAACATTTAATTGTGGTTGGCTTACAGGTTCAGTTTATTATCATCAAGGTGGGAACATGGCAGTGTCCAGACAGGCATGGTGCAGGAGGAGCTGAGAGTTCTACCTCTTCATCTGAAGGCCGCTAGAAGACTGACTCTCATTCGATAAGGAAGAAATGGATCTCATTGCCTTGCCCACTTCAAGTGATACATTTTCTCCTAATAGTGCCACTACCTCGGCCAAGCATATTCAAACCACCATATTGTGACTTGTCTGTTCCATACATTCAACATGTCTTCCTCTTATTTGGTGTGAAGGACACTGGGGGTTGCAATGCTGGAGATCAACCGCCTGTGGCTTAGCATAGGTCAACTTGCCTAGCAGTTCTTCTTGCTGAACAGTGAAAACAGCACCTTCTACCTACAGCTGAAGTAGAGTCCCCTCCATCTACAGCTGGAAGGTGGGAGGTGTAACTGCAGCGACTGCCATTATCATGATGGTAAGTTTCATGGAAGGGCAAAAAGCTATTTTCATAGTTTCAATACTTCACATATAAAATGGCAGGGCATCTTGGGAAAGTTTTTGTGATGAGGGAAGAAGTCAGAAGACACAGTGTACAGTAGGTGTCTTGGCCTACCAAGCAGCCCTCTTTTCCCTTTAGGATGCCATTTGTCTTTGCCTTTTACTATTTTTACATTTCCTGTGTGGCTATTTTCTGAACAAAAGGAATTTTCGTTGTGACAAGACAAGGCTACGAGTTTCTGGCTAGAGTCTAGCTGCTGAGCAAACACTGAGGTCATCAAAGAAAGGCCAGAGGAGGAAAACACATGCTTCCTGGGCTAGGCCTCTGCTTCCCCTCTTAGTCCAGGCCTTCTGGGAATGAAGGAAAAGCAATAAGAGAAGAAAGGTGCTGGAAGTTACCTGGTCTACCAAGCAACAGCAGGCATGTCATGGATATTCCAGGAAAAAAGAAGCTTAGTTCCCTTATTTGTTTTTGTTTTTTTCCCCTTTCTTAGCCCATTTCAAATACGTCAGAGAGGTCTATAAAGATAAGAGTCTCAGAGAGAAGCACAGTTTTCAATGAACACAGGAAGGACAGTGCTATTCTTTCCTAACCTTCTACAGGGGGCTCGAAAGTCAATAGATGGAATTTAAGTAGAATTCTAATCAATACAGTGCTAGAGCAGCTTTCGGCAGCTTCTTTGGCGCAGTAAATTAAGGCATGGAAGAATTAGCTAAGGCATATAGTTTTCGTTTAACTTTGTCTTTGGAGAAGTTGGCTTTGTTCCTTCATTTTAGTTCTTTCATTCCCTCAGGTGCTGCGTGGCTAATCTATGCACACACCTTAATTGTGAGGCAGATCTTTAAACCGGTCAATATTTCCTCCAGATGAGCAGTTTTACAACTGAACATCTTGCATCTCCTGGGGTTTGAGCCACAGCTCCTGCAGGAGCAGGCAGTGGACTGCAGAAAATACAAGGGGAAGGGAGGGCTGTCACCACCTAGGTCTAGGACACATTAGCTTCTTCTCTTGTAATCCTAACAGTGCTTTTGGCAGTTTTATTCCCTCTACACACTGGTTTTCTTGTAATACTTTGCTAGAAGCAGCCCAGACTAAGTAGTGCTCTGGCAAGGGAAAATTTGAGAACCATGGCTGTAGATACCATATTGACACACAATGTCAACACTATATCTCTTTTCTAAGAATTGCTGTGGGGGGGGGACTGTGTGGAACTCTAGAGAAGCTGAAGGCAAGAAAGAGACTAGAAGAAGCCTTAGTCACAGTAGAGCATCTTTCTTACCTTCTCCCTTTGTGATCTGAGAGTTAAGTGCTAAATGGCCAAGTCCCTCAATGAGAAGAATTCCTGGTGCAAGCATCATGAATAGTAACAAGGAAGATGCTGTGAGAAGGTAGGTCATGCAATTCAGGGTCCGGCTACAGTTCTCAGGGATTTTTTTGGATGTCTATGGCTGGACTGAGAGAACATTTTGGAGTGTTATAGAGAATGCTGCTGGCTGAATTGGACAGTGTGTTCCAAGGCAAATGAGAGGAACACCCATGTCACTAAACTGCAGTGTCATCCCATTTCACGGGAGAACAACCCAAGGACCAAGCAAGGAGGGCTTCCTTCACTGAGTTTCCTTACTTAAGTTTGTCATGATGCCAGACATTTTCCTAAACTCTGACAAGACATTTGATTTTTCACCTACGCACATGGCAATAGTAATAGTAAGAGCAACAACAGCAACAGCAAATTTTTGGGATAGTGCTTCAAGTAGACCCTCTATGTATCCATAGATGACCCTGAACTTTCTATCCTCTGTTTCTACTTCCCAAGTGCTGGGATTACAAGAGTGTACCACTATTCTTGGTTTATATGGTGCTGGATGAAATCCAGGACTTTGTGAATGATGAGCTAGTACTCTATGAACTGGTATCACATCCCTAGCCCACCATTAACTTTTATAAGTTCTATCTAGAAAAGGAGATACAGTGACAGAGAAATATAACTTTAAACTCTATCCGGAAAACAGTAATACTAAAGTAAAAATCAAGTGAAAGTTCTAGGTCATGAGTCATGTACAAATCCTTATGTTTATAACTTAACCATAATTCTAAATAAATGTTTATGAAAAAAAATTAATCCAGAAATAAATATTTGGTCAAAGTCTCATGTTATTTATTTATGTTTTTTAGGTTTTGTGACTAAGTGATTATAACATATATCTTGCTACATGCAATTATGTCTGACAAGGACTGTAACAGTGATGTCAACTGTAACCATTATGTTTAGGACATAAACAATCAAGTAAAAGTTGCTAACATCCTATTAATAGTTCAGTCAACTCTATTTAGTGGGTGATGATACACAAACCCTTGTCACACATGCCTTACTTAGCTCTTTGAACAATCCTTTATGGAATCATTTCAAAAATGAGAAGATATGGAAAAGGTGTTGATCAAAAGGTTAAAGTGGCTTAATGTATAATGACTAGATTTGATCTTTGATTCAGTTCTAGTGGGACATATTGGTGAGGTATATTAATTACTTTCCTGTGACAAGATTACCTCTCACAGGTAACTTAAATAAAGAAAGATTTATTTTGGTTCACCTTCAGTTTATCAATGGGGAAATCATGGTGGAAATGTCCAATTAATTGGTGACAAAAGCTTGTGCTTGATCACATTGTCACCAAGAGCTTGGTCACATTGTGGGACACTAAGAAGCAGATAGAGTATGGCAGGAAGCAGGAGCTGACATGATTTTAAAGCGTGACCTCCAATGGTCCACTTCCTCTACCCAACCCTATCTCTTAAAGATTCCTCAGTCTCTTAAAATAATTCCACTATCTTTGAACAGACATCCAAAATAGGAGGCTGACTAACACATTAAGACTCAAACCATAACATAGATTCTATTATTATGTTTTATTTGTCTGGCAACCATCCCTTCTTTGTCTAGTGAGCTTAACTCATAACTTTCTCATCCATTATTAAGTCACGTGGTATATGGTTTAGATAGATGAGCCTGCAATGACCCTAGGGAGACCCAGGTGACCCAATGTGTTTAGTTATTTTATTTGATCTTCCAGGACAGTGATTTTTTTTTTTTTAAACTCATGAGTGGCCTTGAGTGACCTAGAGCCTAGAGTAAGCCCAGGATTCTGACACTTTGATGGAGCCATGAGTGGAAATAATTTCTTTATATAGGAATACCTTGGTTAGCAGGCCTGGAGCTTTGGTAGCTATCATGTTACTTCAGAGAATCTGCTACAGAGCTTCAGTGAATACAGAAAAAATGATGAGAGACAGGGAAAGATATAAAAAATATTGCATATTGTATATTTATGAATAGAATGTGATGTTTTTGTTATTGTCTTTTTAAAGTCATTTGACAGTTTCATATGTGTATATACTGAATATTTGGTTATTTTTATTCCCTCTACCATTAGCCTTGGTTTTTACCTCTTTCCCCTACTGAAACTCCACTTCCTGAAGTGAGGCGCCGTCTTTGACTCTTTTTTGTTCTTTGTGCCTCACTGGGTTAATTTTGGTTGCTTGTATGAACACAGTGGAGGTTACTTACTAGACTATGGGCAACTTACTGGTAGTTAGATGACTGAAGGATACAACGCCTGCTCCCCAGGACTCATTCACCTCAACAATGTGATATTATGATATGTCGGTGGATTGCAGGATGATGAACTCAAATAAATCAATGGACCCATTGTCTCATGTACTTATTTCTGTCTCACACCTTGAAAACCTTTTCTTCTACCAATTTTAAAACAGTGCATTATCATTTATTATGGCCACCAGCACATCACTATCGCTTACTTTTCCTAGGTATATCTTGTCACCCTCTGATCAGCATGCCTCCTCTTCACTCTTCCCCAGCTCACGGATCTATGACTGCACCCTCTGCTTCCATTTGCCACTTTATAGATTGCTTTCCTGAGTGAAATCATACCACACTGGAGGGAGGACAAGTCTCAATCACATCATTTGAGCTCTTGGATTCACATGCTCAAAGCCACTGCAACCTAGGCTCTTGGCTTGTTGGATAAACACACGCATTTCTGTGTTTCAGCCCAATTTACATTTCTGTTGCTTTCCAATGAAGGAGCATGATCTCATGTGCAAAGCTCAGAATCCGGTCACATTGCTTTCTTCCTGGTATCAATAGTGTTCCACTATAGTTGGACTGTGTTGGGATTTAAAATAAAACAATATTGCAATTGCAAACACAGTTTAGTTATTCCTCCTGATACAGGCATGTTACCTTGTTTCTACTTTGTGGAAAATGCTTGGTGTACCTGAACTTGTAATGATTTGCTTAAAACCAAAATGTTGTGCATCGTAATTCTGAGTTTAATTCAACTCTTAAACCATTAATTCCCTAGGGGGAATTACATACCTTCAGTTTTACAATTTAATGGCAATAAAACATATAGTACATGTAGTACATATAAGATATACTACATATAAATATATATTACAGTCTATAAGTAATTTATGAGGGAGACTTGGTGATAAAGATGAGTGGAGCTTGAAGCACCTGCTAATACTGTGTTCAGCTATAGTAGTTCAATTATTGAACACACACACACACACTAACATACACACTCACATATGCTCTTTACAGAGGAGTAAGAGAAGGAACAAACCCAACTGTTTTATTTCAGTTTTGCAGTTTAAGGAAAAAAATGGCTTTCATTCATGGATATCCATTGAATCCTGAGGTCTTCATTCTATTATCAAAAGCACCAATATAACTGTCTTATTTTATGCTAATTTTAACTCACTGATTTTTTTTCTAAAGAGTTTGATTAAAAAGACATTAGTCTTCAGTCGAAAACATCCATGAACATCTTGTTCAGGAGAGGCAAAGGTCACCCTGCATTCCCTAGTCAAGCCTACTTAGATCAGCATTAAGACAATTAGGCGAGGAAGAAGCTTTTGGTGCCTGGGACAGGGACATTTCTAAATTCATGACATTACATTAAAAAAAAGGAAAAGACAAAACTCCCTTCAGAATGGTATTTTCTAGTACAAGACTCTAATCCTCTCTTTGTGGAAATCAATCAAGGCTTAGAATGCACAGAAACCCTTGGATTATTTGTAATGAATAAATGCATCTCTCCAAGCAGAGATGTCAGAGTGGACATATGGCCAACAGGCCAGCTATAGTTGGGTAACAGGGCACCAGAGGCCATTCTATTCTGAATACTTTACACTTCCTTGTGTCGTATTTTTCAGACAGTCTGTATGTATATGGGTTTACTGTAGGCTTCTGGGAACATTAAGTTTTTTCATTTAATTTTTGTCCTCTACTTAAAATTTTAAACCATTCACTCATATATCAGTGTCTTGCTCAGCCACCCTCAGATAAGCTTCCTCCTTCAGCAGATGGGAACAAATCCAGAGACCCACAGCCAGATATTATGCAGAAAACGAGAGACCTTGGACACTCAGACCTAAATGGGACATGTCCATCAAATCCTTCCCCGAAGGGTTCAGGAAGCCATTTGGAGGAGGAGGCAGAAAGAGTATTAGAGCCCAGAGAATGGAGAACACCAAGAAAATAAGGCCCTCTAAATTAACATCATAGATGCACATACAAACTCAGAGACTAGGTCAGCACATACAGGACCTGCGCAGGTCTGTACCGGATGGGGTCCTTGAGATGAAAGGAGAAGTTGACATAGTCTCCCATCTCTAACCCAATGGAAATTTAGTTTGTTCCAAGGGAGTTTTGCTAGGAATACAAACCACTCTTAAGAATCAGTCTCATGCCCTGCAGTAGTGACCAACAGAAAATGAATACAGGGGCATGTCTGGAGTTTCTCTGTCTCAAAATGCAGTGTCATGGCTTCTTAATTTTTCTCTCTCTTTTATTAAAAATATAATTTAATGTTGTTTTTATTAATTTATTGTTTTTACAGTATAGATCATTTGCATATATATTACAGCTTCCAGTTTTATGGGGTTTCTGAATATGTGACTGAGTGTGTTTCTCTATCTGTATCTGTGTCTTTTCTTAAGAATTTTTTTCTGTTTGTTTGCTTTGTCTTATTCTGAGTTTTTTAAAAAAATCCTACTATATTTTACTTATTTTGTTATTTTCCCTTAAATTTCTGTTTGCTTTTTAAGGAGAGACAGAAAGGGAATGGATCAGGATGAACGTGGAGGAGTAAAGGGGGGATAGAATCAGAAGATAGAAGGGGGAAAACCTATTTTCAATAAAAGAAAAACACATATTTCTTAAAAATCAGAGTTTATGTATAGTTCTAACATATATATTTTCTACATTCACAATTATATAAGTTTCTTATGCCTCACACTAAAATCATACCTTGTGATTTTAAGGATATAAAAGGAAAATAGACATTTCCTTCTGAAATAAATTACACCAAGTTTGTCAGTCAATATTGAGCTTAACACCAACTTAATTGATTCTTGGGCACACCTGAGGAAATATTCAAAATGGCAGCAGCAGGAGAAAACAAACTTGACATCTTATTAGGCTCTGGTATTTATTTTCTCATGTCTTCATTGATAAAAATACAAAACCCACCTGATTTAAAGTTACAATTGGTTTCATGAAGAGCATGCATTTATTAAATCTTGAGTGAGCCATTTGACTACAAAGTCTTTGCTTTGCAAAATGTTATGGAAAATGTTCCTGTGCGTTTAAATATTTATTTACTCATTCATTTATTATTTGGGTTAGTGCTGGGTCTCAGGGTTTGCTTCCTATGAGATGGTGCTCTACCACTAAGCTGCATGCCTAGCACTCATGGGCATTGTTAAAGTCACATGATTAAAGAAACAATTTCCTTGGAGCTCTGAACCAGCCACTACATTCAAGTAAACCATGGCTTTCTGAAATTGAACTAGGTTAACTGTGAATCATACTTACCCACTAAAGAGGAGACAAAATGGTTTTTGTTTGTTTGTTTTCCAAGAAAAGAAATCCCAAAGTCAAACACAACAGGTTAGGAACTACAAACTCTAAATTAATAGCATTGATTTTCATTGTCTAACATAATATTTCAGACATTTAATTTCTTTCTTTTCTTTTTTCTTTGTTTATTTTTTTAGACAGTCTTTCTATGTAGCCCTAGCCATCCTGGAACTCACAGAGATCTGTTTGCCTCTCCCTCCCGAGTGCTGGGTTTAAAGGCGTCCACCACCATGCCTGACCTCAACCTTTTAGTTTCTCAAGTACTGCAATTTCTCCACCATACAGATAAATCTCAAAATCCTTCTCCTATTGACTACAAAACTAAAGTGAATAAACAAGAAAAAAAAATCTCTAGTCTTTGTTCCCATAAGCTGTGGCGGCGGCACACAAAACACCTTCAAATACAACAGCTCATGATCGATATTGTAATTTCACTCAAGTGGCTGGATTAAGAAACAGATTAAAAAAGATTTTAAAAAGATTTCCTCTGCATAGCTAATGGAAATTTAAAATAACAACTGTCTGGGCTGTTTGTCCAGACATACTTATTTGTCTTGTGATGTCCTCAGACTCAGCATGCATGACTTGGGAAGTTCTGTCTTAATTTCTCTTGGTGATAATTATATAAGGATGCTCAAGATGGTTGAATGAGTGCATGAACAGACAAAAGTGTTACCCTTGATGCCCAGAAAATCTTCCATCCATTTCTGTTAAAATGAATTCAGCTCAGAGATTCCCTGGATCTTCCCTATGGGGCTCTATCTTTCAGGTTTTTTTTTTTTTTTTAATTTTTTTTAACTATCCTCAGTACCTCTCAAACCCTGGCTGCTCCGTGTAGCTCCTGCAGGGTGGGTCAGCACTATTTAGTACCTTGTTACAAATGAAGACCGAAGAATCTAAATTTGATAAGGCATTCAGTGATTTTTGAGACACATTAGCACTTGATAAATACATTACTTTATGTTTATATCCTCCTGTTATTGAAAAGAGGAGAAACCTTCTTTGTTGCTGTTTTGCTTGTGTTTGTTAAGAAAGGGCTTTGCTCAATAGCTCAGGTTGGCCTTGAATTTGAGATCCTCCTGCCTCAGCTTCCCAAATGTTGGGATAACAGGTTTGGGCTACTATGTCCAATGAGTACAGGTCTTCAATATTGAAAGTTTTATGTTTTGACTGTCATCTCTTGATTTTTTCATCAACAGTTTTTGTTTGTTTTGTTTTTAAATGCTGGCATCATGAAGAATACAGATGCATTCTTACAGATTTGAATTATCTGGACTAGGGTCTATCGTTCCTTCCTCCAGGGTTGTGATAGCAAAGAATGGCATCTATGTCTAGGTGAAGACAAGCCATCATCACCTTTCTTAAACACTTAATTCAACTGAGGTGGTTAATCCTTTGGCTAATGGACCACCTCTCAGGAAGATGCGCCTATTTTAAGCCATGCTAACAAGACAGGAAGAATAATTAATATTTCAGGTGTGTCAAGAGAGAGAAATCTGCTTTTCTGAGTTCTGCTCAAAACTCTTCTGTTTTTCTTTTGGATGCTGGCCAAAGCCTAAGTATCCTTTTTCTAGCATGTTGGTTTCCTCCATCATGTCTAACCTTTATGGTGGCTTAACTCAAACAGCATGGACCTCTCTCCCCTTAAGCTCCCAACTATGAATTAAAAAAAAAAACAAAAAACCAAGACCAAACCAAAACAACAAACAAGCAAACACCCCAACAACAAAACAAAACAAAGAAAACAAAACAAAAAACTTCTCTCTAGTTCATGAGATAAGAACCACAAAGCCACTGGCTTGGGTAGCTTTGGGGAACTGTCATGATCATAGGCACCCTGACATTCCAGTGTCATTTCCAGTTTGTCCTACTTTAAGTAATAATGGTAATCCATTAGCTATTATGTATTAATCTAATCCAAATCACACACTTTCACTTTACCCTTAAAATAGGACAGTTATCAGAGGTTCTTTTGTTTGTATGGGCTTTGGGGTTGAAGTGGGACAATTGAGGCCTCTTATAATTTGACTAGTTGACTACTGGAGAGTTGAATTTCTCACTGGGGAAAGGATGACAACTCTATCCAGACCCAACCAGATCTATTTATTTATCACTTTTGTCTCATGAAGTGACGGAAGTTCATCTCCTGTATCCTGGTGCTACAGGACAAACCTATCCTCCCCATGTGTTGTTACTTGTGGCTTATGTGCAGAGATACTAATGTAATCTTACTATTCTGGAGAATGATGCTTTGTTGAGGCACAAATGCTTTATGGAAGTTATCAGACCTCATCTCCCAGGCTATAATAATCTTGCATTCTTAAGCAGGCCTACATTATAGGTCGAGGGGGAAATAAAAGAAAGTCTAACACACAGTACCTTATTATGACCTAGAGAGCAGCTAGATGGAACACACCAGAGGAATTAAAACCAATCTTCAACATTTCAATATCTGGAGTAGACTTAACACTTGGCCATCACATCACATGGGCCAGGTGCTTTCTAGTGGGTGTTATTTATTTCAAACTCATAAAAGGTCAGTGAAAAACTTTTCCCCCTTCAGTTTTTCAGAAGAAGAACCTTGTGCATGGAGAGGTTAAGTGTCAGGATGACATGCTCTGTGCTGCCTCTGGCTACTGCAGTTATTGGTTTCATGAGCAATGTCATTAGGCCACAGGGAGGCCTGCTAGTTTCACAAAAGCTTTTCCTTGTCACATTGTTATGAGCTAATCATTTTTAAAAGTCATTTTGGAATTGTTCCACCACTGAGTGTTATCTGTTCTTGGGAAAGTCAGGAAGTTGCCCTAGCTTGAAAATAAGGAACAGGCATTAGAAAAAAAAATCTTTACATATGTTTGCATGGCAGCTCTGCCAATGACACAACAAACAATTGGCTTGTGACTTTCTTTCTCTGACCTCACCTGAATGGCAACAATGGAAATTATGTTAATAATCAAGGCAATATGCTTGGCCAAGAACATAGAGAGGCCAATGAAAAGTTGTCTATAAATTCCCAGTTAACAGACTAAAGAAAAAAATACAATTTGGTTGTGTATTCAACACATAGCTCCCTTCTCTTTTGGGAGGGCTGATTCCAGGATGAGTACAATGTATGAGAAAACCTGTGCCATCCACTCTCATCTGTGGCATGTGATTGCTATTTCTGTTACTACATGAAGTTCAGTTGAACTGTGAATCTAGGTGAGTCACAACAAAAACATCTCAATTTCCCCAAGAATCTGTATTGATTGATAATGCAGAGAGTATAATAATAAGGCAGAGAATGTTTCTATTTTGTTGATTCAGTTTCTTGTTTTGGGGGACTTATTATTCATTGAAACAAATAAAATATAAAACATAAATATAAATATAAACTGCTGTCTGGAGACTGTATCTTGAAGAGACTATTACGAAGTGGCATGGGTGTGCAAGTGACAGAGTATACAAGTCCGGGTTACAGAGCACTCCATTCGTGTCTTTACGTGTAAATATTTAGGTTAATTCAAAGACTGAAGAATGGACTGAATGTGTAGCTCACTGGCAAAACACCTGCCTGATGTGTATAGCCCTGATTTTGATTCCCCATACTAAAAGAGAGAAGATTGGAAAGGTATTTTGCTCGTAGTTATTCAATAAAGTGTTTATTCCTACCTTTGTGTAAATGTTTTTATTCTCCTTGTTTTTAATATTTATTTTTGAGAATTTTATGTCTCAGAAATATATTTATATTTATTCCTTTACTTTCTTGGCAGATAAATAAAGGAACAAAGAAATGCACAAGCATAAAGTCTAATGAAACTGTGATAAGATGAAATAGCTCAAAACTATGAATATGATTTGACAGCAAACGCCTTCAGTTCTTATAAGACTTCAGGAAAGACATCTCTGAGTGACATAAATGGCACCTGTAGACTCAGATTCTTTGGGGATGATAAGGGTGAACTTCACCCTGGGAGTTCACAGCTAATTAGTGACTCTCCAGTGATAATTCTAATGGCAAGTGGATGGAACTAGAAAATATCATAGTGAGTGAGATAACCCAGTCACCAAAGAACACACATGGTATGCACTCACTGATAAGTGGATATTAGCTCAAAAGCTCAGAATACTCAAGACAAAATTCACAGACCACATGAAGCTCAAGAACAAGGAAGACCAAAGAATGGATACTTTGGTCCTTCTTAGAAGGGGGGAACAAAATACTCAAGGGATCAAATATATAGACAATGTGTGAAGCTGAGACTGAAGGAATTGCCATCCAGAGACTGCCCCACCTGGGAATCCATCCCATATACAGTCACCAAACCCAGACACTATTGTAGATGCCAAGACGTGCTTATTGACAAGAGCCTGATATAGCTGTCTCCTGAGAGACTCTGCCAAAGCCTGACAACTACAGAGGTGGATGCTCACAGTCAACCATTGGACTGAGCATGAGGTCCCTAATGGAGAAGTTAGAGAAAGGAATGAAGCAGCTGAAGGGGTTTGCAACTCCATAGGAAGAACAACAATATCAACCAACCAGACCCCCCAGAGCTCCCAGGGACTAAACCACCAACCAAAAAATACACATGGAGGGACTCATGGCTCTAACCACATATATAGCAGAGGAAGGCCTTGTCAGGCATCAATGGGAGGAGAGGTCCTTGGTCCTGTGAAGGCTCAATGTCCCAGTGTGGGTAGGTGGGTGGGGGAATAACCTCATAGAAACAGAGGGAAGGGGAATGGGATAGAGAGTTTATAGGGTGGGGTGAGAAAAGGAATATAACATTTGAAATGTAAGTAAAGAAAACACCCCCCTCCAAAAAAAAAAAAAAAAAACCCAAACCACAAAAACCTGTAAGGCTGAATTTCAGAATATTCCTCATGTGGAAAGATTTATCAGTTAGTGTAAACTGGAATAAGATTTTATTATAGCAGACTGAATATTCTCTTTATTTTTGGAGACTTGTAGAAAAACAAACAAACAATCAAGAAAAGAGAAAAACAAAACAAACTCATGGGCTACTTTACAGAACTTTCAAAAAATGA
>JANHMN010000002.1:197976172-198039182 GCA_030674055.1 Rhabdomys pumilio | reverse complement strand
ACAACAACAACAACAACAAACTACATCAGGCTAAAAAAACCACAGGGGAGTCCAGACACAAAGGAGCTACATGACCTTAAATCCCTTACATCCTGAGTGTGGCCAGTCACACAGGAAGCAGGGACTCTGCAATGTGGTGTGGAGTGAGGCACACTACCTTTCTTGGCGAGGCTGCTGTTGGGCTCATATTTCTCAATCAATACTTGGACCTGCTCTTGCTTCAGAGGTGGGTAAAGTATTTCATTTAGCCGGGGATCTCTCTGTTTCAGGTTGATAAAATCCATCATCTGATCAACAGTAAGGTACGGCTTGCTTTTGGCACCACTAAAAGTAATGGAAACACAAGAAATCACCGTCCTTTCTACATCTTATGTGTGCATTTGGCAACCGAGAAATCAGATCGCACAGTATCTGGAAAGTCTATAATGGAATTCTGACCTTGCCCTTAACATGTGCTGCTTCCACCCCATTCCCAGTTCCCAAAGCCTGGTGGGTTACCACTGCTCCTAACCGCCAGCACCCAACCTAGAGAAGCATCAGACGACCAACAGCATTCTTTATCACACATAACATTTGAAGATATACTGTTGGTTTATCACTTTAAAAAGAAAAAAAAAAACAATGTGCTTGAATACATTTTTTCCTTTTCATCTCACTGAAGTTACAAGCTTATAAAAGTCTATATTGCTTTTATTTGTTTGGTTTGGCTTGTGGAGACAGGAACTCACTATGTACCTTGTTTATCCTGGTGCTTGCTACAGTCCAGACTAGCTTCAAATACCTATTAAGCCTCCTGAGTCAGCTACTTTCAGGTAATAGTAATAATAATAATAATAATAATAATAATAATAATAATAATAATAATAAATAATAATAATAATAATTTGTATTATTATGTAGAGCTAAACATGTAATCTTGTTTTATCCTAAAAAAAAAAATGTGCTTTTATTGAATAGTGTTATTCAAATGCCCATTTCAATTTAATTGGCAACTCATGACAATTCAATGGTATAAGTATTGTGGCTACTCAGTAAGTGTTTTATGGTGATGAAATCACAAAGCAAAGGTGTTCAATGTGCAACGTGACGCTCAGCAGTGGGACTTGTCTGTCTGCCAGTTATATCCTCTACCAACTTTGCGTTGACTTTTTGCCATTAGGTAGATTTTGCTATATCAAGAAAGATAAATGGTGCTTCCATTTAACTGTTTCTTCTCTCTTTTCACTTCTGTGTCTCTTTAAGAAGCAAAACCTAGGGGCTAGAGAGATGGCATAGCACTTATGGGCACTTATTCTTGCAAAGGATCCAGATTCAGTTTCTAGCACCCACATGGTGGCTTATGACTGTGTGTAACTTGTTTTAGCGAATCCAACTTCCTCTTCTGGCCTCTAAGAGAACTAGGCATACACACAGTACATAGATACCCATATAGGCAAAGCAGTTGTATATATTAAATAAAAATACATCTAAAAAGCAAAGTTTATAAAAGTTTGTAATTTCTAGAATCAGAGAAAATTATATGTTGTATGTGAGGGTGCTTAGCAAGCTAAACTTCTCTATACTGATACCATTGACAGGAATACAATGCATAGTGTTCAGTCAGGACTCGTTGTGTTACATGAATCTTTCTTTTGTATGTTAAGACACTTCTTGCTGTACCCATAAGCTCCAGCCTAAACAAAGCCAACTGAGCATGTGAAATGGCATCCAGCCATACACGTGTCATAGTAAACACATGCTCACTAGAGCAATAGTTGCTGTCGAGGCCAATAGCACATTATCACCTCCATGAAGCTGATGCTTTTGGACAGTCTCCTTCTAGTCATAATAAAAGTCTGCCCTAGACACTCTGACTATAACTGCAAGCTAGAAAAAAGTAGCTTAAAATGCATCCTCTTACAATTCAGAAAAGATGTTATCAATTTCAGGTCGGGGACAAAGATTGTTCAGGAAAACTCTGTATACATCTGGAGTGAAGTCCTCTTGAGGGATGGAATCATTCTGGGAAGTAAAACAACAGGGTGAGCAGGAGCTTTCTCTCGTTTCCTTCCTGAATTTTCTTTGCCCCTCCCCTCTTCTCTCCCTCCCTCCCTCCTTTGCTCCCTCCCTCCCTCTGTCCCTCCCTCCCTTTCCTCCTTGCCTCCCTCCTTTCCTTCATTCCTTTTTTGTCAAATCATGTCAAATGTCCAGAGAACATCTCATAGGCCAATTCAGACTTCATGTAGAACCCGACTTTGCTATTCCAACAACTTTTCTGTTGATTTTTAATTTTAATTAAAGCTTAAGAATTTTATCTTGATAAAAAGATGTTAGCACAGTTTTATTAAAGTAAGTAACACACAGGAAGACAGAATTTATTCAGTAGAAAAGTTTAGCTTGCCTGTCTTTCCCTCCCTCCCTCCTTCCCTCCCTCCCTCCTTTTCTCCCTCTCCCCCCACTGAACCCCCTTGTTTGCTTTCCCAGTGCTAAGATCACAAACATGAACCACCAAGTCTGGGTTGTTTATGTGGGTCTGGGGATCAAATTCAGGTTCTCATGCTCTTCACTAAGTGAACCATTTCCCAAGCTCATTTTATTCTCCTCTGTCTGATTGTCTATCTGTCTGTCTGTCTTCTCTCCTCTCTACCCAGTCTTTTCCTCTCTTTTGGGTTGAGTCCTCCTCTTTAAAGGCAGTGGTAGAAGACATCTAGCTTTCTTTGCCACTTTAAGCATTTGAAGTGGATGCCTCAGTGGCATAAAGAATATGCACATTTTCATGCCCTTTATCAGACTTTTGAGTGAATATTTCTAAGAGTCATGATCCTGGAGATAATACTAAAATGAAAAACATAAACTCCAACTTTATGTCCCTTCTCTTTAGAAAGGAAAGTGTTTATTTCATTTTACACTTCGAGGTTACAGTCCATCAGCGAGGAAAGCCAGGGCAGCGACTCAGGCAGGCCAGGCACTGATGCGGAGGCCATGGACGAGAGCTGGGTTCCGCTATTTGTTCTGTTGTAAGACACTTTTCCTAGGCAGGGAAGCCCCAGTAATTATTTGGTTCTGATTGCTCATTGTCCCATTGTCTGGGAAGTGAGCCACTGATATAAAAGGCCACTTCTACTGCTTATGTTTTCTGTTTGGTTGGGCTGCCATGGAAACCGGAAGCATGTATCTGAGCCTTTGTTAACAGGAAGGACATTTTTCATGCAGCTTCCTATTTCAGGTGTGTGCCTGAATGATTATTTTTATTTTCAAGTTCCCTAGAAGAAAGAAAACACCCTTCCTTTTAAACTTAGTCATATATTTTAACTGTATTTTAATAGAAAACTAAAAAAAGAAATTATGCTGCTTGCTAACAGACCAGAAGAATGTAGCTCAGCACTTGGCAGAGAGTAGAGTTCCCATGTTTGTGGAATGAAATAAATGAAGAAATAGTTCTTTCACTAAGTTCATTTACAGGAAGCAAAACATGCTATTTTAGAAAAATGAATTTTGAAAAAACAAAAACAATGCATAAGAACATCTGAAAGATCTCTGTACCAATACACTTGGGATGCTTAAACACAGCTTAGAAATCCTGAGCTCACGAGCTCAGAGTCAAGGAAGGACATCAGAAATCCTCTTGAAGGGCTTTATTGGTGTTTTGCCACTCACAGAACGGAGACAGGAGCACCCCAGGTAGGAGCCTCCAGAATTCCACTTTGTTTATGAAAAGGAATACCTCTGACGAGAGGATGCCAGTTTCTGTCTGAGTTAGACACACACTTGTCTTGCTCTTCCAGATAGGCAAAATGACTTGGCCAACTTTTTGGCTGTGAGAGGAAGATTTGAAATCATTTGCAAAAAATATTCACTAGTACTGCTGCCCTACTCAGTTACACCGACCTTCACTGCATGTATGAACCCCAAGTGGGTTCATACCCCACTCTGCTAGGAAACATCTCTCTCTCTGACATCATCTAGCAGACACAAGCCGATCTTCTCTAAGGGTATCATCCATGACTTGCTGACTCCTCATTGTCAGTTTTTAGTGTCTCTCTCTGACCAGACACAGCTTCCACTTGGGTTGCGCTGTCTCCTGGTATTGCACTTCTGTCCCCTTCCAGTCATCCTATACTTCATCTAACTGTGTTGTGCCCTCAGCTGCACAATTATCTGTGCACTTCCTTGGGCACCGACTAGAACTTGCACTATTATGAATGTGTACGTGTATGTATATGTGTATGTGTGTGTAGATGCATACATATATATAAAATAGAACTTGTCTACTTATCTAATATATATATATATACATACATATACATATATATATAATGTAATATGCAATATATGCAAGTATCTGAGGATGAATACAAAAGAGGGACTCAAGTTTCATGACTTCATCTTGATTCAGGCATCTACTATAAAACATTTTTAGTGACCTATTGCTGCCATGACTTGGAGTTTTGAATATTAGATTAAGAATGCTAGTATAATTTATAAAGTAGTAGGATGTGAATTAAGGTAATTGGTGTAGGAACCATGAAGCATTAAGGCAAACGTGAAGGGTTCACACTTTTCTAGTTATGTCCTTACACAGATGAGTCTTAATAGAGAAATGATGCTAAGAATTTCTGATGTTAGCGAAAGTATTTCCAGATCCCATAGACTTGGTAACATCATGTCCACATGTGAAGCAAATAAAACATAGGACATACATACAGACTATGTATATGCACATACATAATACACTTAAAGGGATAAAAAGAGTTAATATGGAACACTTGCTGTTTGCTAAGCAAGCACCTCCTGAATATTTTTTATTTGGTTCCCTGGGACCACTTTTTACTGTTAGCATCTTACTGCCATAGCAAGGTGCTAGGAAGTCACAAAACTTTCCTGAGGTTCTTGATAACCTTGCTAGGTTGGTGCCAGCAGGCACACTTTGAGTCCATGTGGCTTGGCACTATAACTCACAACATAAACCCATGAGCTTAAGGTTCATATTCATTCCAGGATGGTGGTTATATTTTTCTGTTTTATAAATTTGTGTATTTAAAGAATGCTTTTACTGTGAACTTGTATTTAACATTCAACAAATTTTAAACTACATTTTATTAAAGCAGACTCTAATAGAACTCATAGATTTATTATCATCACTATCTGCTTTTTTAGTATTTTATGTATATGAGTATTTTGCATGCATGTATATCTGTGTACCACATGCATGCCAAGTGCCCACAGACCAGAAGAGGTATCAGATTCCTTATAATTAGAAATAATTGTAAGTCGGCACCAGGAATCAAAGCTGGGTCCTGTGGACAAGTAGCAAGGGTTTAATTGATGAGCCAACTGCCCAGCTCTAACTACTGTTTAATAGTGCATTATTACCCAGTATATTTTAGACAATCAGCCTTTTAAAATATTGTTGTCTTAAAATCACAAAACAAAAATTGAATTAGCCACAGCCCATGGAATCACTATAAATAAATTGCTCATTGTATATTGAATTCTTGTATGAATTCTTGAAGGATCATGATATGGTCATTTTAGGAACCACAACTGGAAAATGATGGTATTTCTAACTTATTTTCAGTACTTAAGGCAATGGACTGCAGCTACAAAGAGACATTCCTTTTGAAATGTTATCTATAGCATTCCTTAAGAAGATATGTGCAAGTCTTTAAGTAGAAGATAACATCTCCCTATATATTTAATGCACACCTATCTATATACTGTAGTAAAATTTATATTTAAAATATGAATTTATTTTTATCTTCTTCATTGAAGTGCAGCCACACAGGCAATGTCATGGCAAGACTACAGTGTAATTCCAAATGTCACCAAGCCCTTTTAAGTTAATAAGCCTTAAATCAAGAGAATTTGATACTGATAAATTATTTTCAATTCTCAGAGAGCTTGTGGGTAGAATAGTAATTTTCTGAATATGAAAAGGTTTTCACAGGTCTCACTGGAAAATATGTTTGGATTATTAATAGAAGGACAGTAATTGCTTTGTCTCATTTTAGGTATTATATTACTTTTTACCAATTAGGATAACTTGAGGCTAGTGACTGTACTCTCCGAAGGAGAGCCCTCTAAAGCAATGTGTTATTCTAGCAAATCATGTCAGCCAGAGTACAAGTTCAAGTACATTAGTTATCCCTAACAACATGTACAAAGATAATGTTTAAAAAATCTCAACAGGATATCCACAGCATTTCTGGTAATGTGTCTATTTACAGAACACAATTAAGTTCAGTTTGAATGACGGCTAGCTAGGAAGCAGACTCCCACTTATACAGAAACATCTACCATTTATATGACCCCCTTTCTTCTCTGGAATGTGTAAAATACCTCCAGGCATATACTTTGAATCTTTTTAGCTAAGCAGTGACTATTTCCTATACCCATCATTCAGTACATATGAAATTATCACAGGATTGTTGAAAATTGTTTTTAATGAGCTGTAGACAGCTCAGGGAAACATTTATTTCCTGTCTTTGAAGTGGTCTTGGGTTTATGCATCTTAACAAAAAGCATTTGAATTCTACAAGTTCTGTGGATAAATTATAGTTTACAATGAATAATGATCTTTCAAAACTATAATGGAAGTTGATTGTATCTTAAAATATCTTCAGTTTGTTTTCAGAAAATTGTCATTACATTTAATTTGCTAAAGATAAGTATTTTTTTTCCAATTTAAACATAACTCCTACTGCTTGAATCTCATTTTCCTTCAAATCATCTCTAGCTGATATTGGACTGAAAATGTAAGACTATAATAGACATAGTGAATTATAAAGACTCAATTTATGTTTATTGACTGAATTTTCAGAATCCAATTGTTCAGAAAATTGCAATTTACAGAGAATTGATTGATGGACTTTATTTTTTTTTTCTATCCAGCTTCATTTTGTGTTTCTTCTTTCATTTCACTGTATTCAGAACACTAAACTGATCATTGTATTTCCCAAGATTGTATCAAGGAAAGATAAACTTAGAAGTAGTCACAAAGGGGGAAAATATCTTCTCTGTACTTGTCTTCCCTCTCTATGCCTCCCCTTTAGGCTCAGTGTGTGTAATGGTCATTATCCTCCTGCAAACTCCTCCTCAGACCCAGGCCTCGGTGTACTGTCTTTAGTAGAACAGATTTTTCTTTTCAGGGCAGCACCCATTCTGTTCTAAATAGCACTTTTTTCCATTTAGGAATGCATCTCTCGGCATATTTATTGACTAGTTCTCTCCCAATACTTTACAGTTCTTGGAACCCAGGGCCACAACATTCGCTCCGTTCCTGTGGGTGTGTGGCAGGACTTGTGAAATATTAGTCAAGTCAGTGACAGGAATAACATTGTTCTGTCTTTCCTATGACAAAGCAACAGTGAGTGTGTCTGAGCATTTTAATTCGTTCAGCTCAACGAAGGAAATGGTGTGAAGATGCAGTGCCAGAGTAC
Organism: Rhabdomys pumilio; assembly: GCA_030674055.1. NCBI lineage: Eukaryota > Metazoa > Chordata > Mammalia > Rodentia > Muridae > Rhabdomys > Rhabdomys pumilio. The sequence goes on along the minus strand of JANHMN010000002.1, from coordinate 198,031,764 downwards.
AGCACTCTTGAGGTCTAACAGAAGCCCTGGTTTTGATCTCCAGTGCGACCCCTTCCCAAACAGAAAAGGAAAGATAGGAAATAGAACGCAGGGGCCAGAACTGTGTATGGCAGCCTTTCCAGCATATCAGGCCACATGCACTTATGAGAGCAAAATTAGTACTGAAACAGGTATGCTTGTGACCTTGCAAAAGCCTTTCCTTTCTCTCATATTTTTTTTTAAATAAAAACTTTTACCTGTTTGGTTTTTTTTGTTTTGTTTTGGAGATAGTATCTCATTATGCAGCCCACGGATGACCTGGGACTTAGAGTGATCTCAGTCTATGCTCCTGATTGCTGGAATTGCAGGTATACAATACCACACCCAGCTAGCGTTCTTTCTAATTTGCTTAGTTTTCTAAAGTTTGGAATAAGAATTGGGTGACAAATATGCTCAGTCCTATATTATAACTTTATCATATGTTGAAAAGTAGCTTTCCAACCTCAATGCAACTGGAACGTGGTTAGTTATCTCTAGAGGCCCAGAGGCCCCGCCAGTACCTAATGATCTAGATAAGGGCTTACTTGTTGCTTAGATACTAGGTGAATCTAATTTGGAAGGGAAAGGAAAATTCTACATAAGCATGTGGTGGAGAGTTCATGCAACATACTCTTCTCCCAGAAGTACTGGTAACGCATCCTTTTAGAATGAATACGGAAATGAATTGAAAAGGAGAGGTGAATGTATATGAAATGTATTGTGTGTCAGGCACAAAAATGGAAGAACATCGTGTGTAGTGGCCTTCTCCCTGTCAGTGGTGAGTGACCTCCAAACTCTTCTGACCTGCATTCCTTTCAGTAGAACCTGTGGGCACAGCCTTGAGAGGTATTTGTGCTAAATTTGCTTATCAATATGTGCACCAGGTGCCAACAGTGTCTAATAAATACATTTTAAAACTTGTTATTTTAAGCTTTTATTCATTTAAAGCTTGTTATTCACAAGCTTCTAAAGCAGCGGTTTTCAATCGTCTGAATACATATGGTGACCCTTTAATACAGTTCCTCAAGCTGTGGTGACCGCCAACCATAAAATTATTTCATTGCTACTTCATCACTATAATTTTGATACTGTTATTGATTATAATGTAAGTAGCTGATATCTGATCTTTGTGAAAGGGTCTTTCGACCCTCAAACGGTTGAGTCACAGGTTGAAAACTACTGTTCTAATGCATAATAGTTCAACATTCTCGTTAGATAATATCCCAGGAGACATCAAGAGTTGGTTTATTATAAATGATGTGTTCAAATCACATTAAAAATTGACAGTGTAACACACCCACACACACAAACACACACAAACACACACACACACACACACACACACACACACACACACAAGCACATACACACACACAGATACATTGATTAGAATTTCCTCCTTTCTTACTGTCTTCCCCCTCAAACTCTGCCTCTCCCATTCTCTGTCTCTGCTTCTCACTGTGCCATTCCTGTCCAAAAACAAGAGTTTCATATAATCCAGGGTAGCTTTGAACTCACTATGTGGCTGAGGCTGGTCTTAAAATACTATTCTCATATCTTCTATATCTGAACTCACGCAATATTGGGCATTTGCCAACATGCTCAGATAGGTTTTTTTTTCAATGACAACAAAGAGTCATTTTAGACTGAACTGTTAGAGATATGAAAATTAAACACTTTTAGCAACTGGTTCAACATATTGTACATATTAACAAATAAGTTATGTTTCTTTTTAGTTGCCCTTTTGTTGCTATTGGTGGGCTAATTTGTTTGTTTGTTTGTTTTTGAGCCATGTTTGGAATACATAGCCCCAGATGGCTTAGAACTCGTGGTGTAGTCCATGCTAGCCTCTAACATGCAAACAGTCCTTCTGCCTCTGCCTCTTGATTGCTGGGGTTATAGGCATGAAATACCTTACCCACCTCACTTATGGGTTTCTTAATTGCATCAAGCTATGTCTAGGAAATACTAGGCAGTACAAGTTTAGTGCGGATTTTTAAGAACCATTACATAGTGGAATAGTGGAAAGACAGCATGCTCACCCTCGAAGATGGAAGACTACAAGCTTCTAGTGCAGTTTCAACTCGCTTCCGATCTGCTGAAAACAATCGATAGATGCTACAGAACGAAAACATATATGAGAGCTGGTTAAAAGGTGAAGTGGTTCACTGAACACACAGATGACTCCAACTCAAGATATTGCACAGAATGAAAGTTGGGTTGTTTCAAACAGTGAAAAACCAACTGTTTTCCACACATACGTATCTGTTCTCAAGAACTGTGTACATCTTTAAAATTTTCAGTGTCTGATATAAAATCAAGTTTCTAAGATAGTGGAGATGACCCAATGAATACTATTGCACTGGCTAACTTTTCATATTAATTCCTAAAATAAATGACCTCCCCAATCTCCCCAATCTTGTCCCTTGTTATACACATTGCCTCTAAGGGTACATTGTCTAAAGCTCATCGCTGGCTTCCATGTCAAAGCTGAAGGACTTCTGGGTAATGTGTTCTAATAGTGTACTTTTTTGGCCACACGTTTGTTTCTAAAGAAGTAAGTGCTAGGAATCACATATGCTGATCTGAATTTGTAAGTTTTGTTGAAACATTACAAAACCCAGTCCAGTGCTCAGCACTTCTGCAGGGTAAAGGTGGCCTGTCAGCTTTCTCACACTGGCTTTTCTTAGAGGCTCTCTTTATCTCTTGTTTTGTGACTTAAGCTCCCTGCCTAACACCCATGTCTACTGGACATTGAAAGCCCTGCCTCAGGGTGACCACTAGGGCCATCAAGGTGTACAACGTGCACTGCTAGAATAGATCTGAATCTCAGGTGAATTCTGGGATTGATGCAATGGGATCTCTCCCCTCTCCTCGCTTCCCACATATTCTCCAAAATGATACCACAGGAAGTGGCAGTCAGGAAAGTATCATAAGGAAGCTAGCTGTCTTGGATGAGCCTAGAATGAAGAAGGACAGGGTCACCACACTATTTCTATGCTACAATTCAGGATGGTGAAGAAATAAACAAGACCCATGGCACAGATTCAAGTTTTTGGGACAAACCAGATGAATGATGAGAAACACCTCTGCAGCTTACTTTTTGAGGGGAATGCGGCCTTCTGGGGTGACCTGAAGCTTGAGCTTAGTATATCTGTGGGGAGAGCAAAAACAACAACAACAACAACAACAACAAAATAAGTCATTAGTTTTAAAAAGTACTGAAAAATAGAATTCGAGAAGAACTCATATCCATGTGCAGTGTGCTAAATTTGCCAAATTATTCAAATCTCCAAATTGGCACCTGGATGGTAAAATGGAATACTGCCTGTTTAGAAGCCTCCCAGAAATTCTGCTCTTGCCTTCTGGAGCCAACCTCCACAAATCATTTGTCTTGTTTGTATTAATCAGCAGAATTTTCCTTTGCTTGTTTTTGTCCCTTAAATAAAATGGGATTGTGTTTTGGGTCTGCCTTTTTTCTCAGTATTGTTTCAGTGATTCATCTGTATCTTGTTTATAGTTATAGTTTGTTCATAAAAATTCAAAGAGAATATAAGAACTGTATTTATTTACCTCTTCATCTACCTTCAGACACATATGTAAAGAGTCAGAGCCAGGGAACTCTCAGCCACTGCTAGTGAGACTGTCAATAGGAAATGCTGCCTCGGGACACTATACATACCATCACCCAGAGACCTCACATCCAGATTTGTACACAACACATTCACAAAACATTCATGTGCCACAATCCCCACAGTTGTCCTCACAAGGGTTAGCAATCTGGAACAGACATTTGCACTAGACTATGATTGGTCAAGCAGTTTCACCATGAGGTGTCTCGGCTTGAACATCTTATTTCTCTTCGTATCTCATTCATTAGCCCTATCTAGAAATATGCATGTTCTACCAATGCTTGATGGATGGAGGCTGGTAGGTCAGATAAACAGGCTAAAATGAAAGGAGAAAGGAAGGAAAGAGGTGTGTTGGGAGGATTCTAAAGGTAACAAAACAGAGATGGAGACAGGCTAGCTCCATGATGAAGCATTGGAGTGAAGACCTGTGACTAAAATTCACAGAAGAGCAAAACAGAATGTGGCTGAGATGAAGCGTAAACCGAAGGTTATGGCTTCTGGAATGGGAAGTAAAACATTGAAACAGAGGCAAGTCCATTAATGTTTCTGCTTGAGGTTTTGATTTAAAGGTTTCCGAGCTCCTGAACTCAAGAGTCACAGGAGGAACCTACTTGTCTCCCATTTCCCTGCTGCGTATCTGGCATACATCATTATTTTTCCTGGTCAAGTAATTTTTAGAATGGCTGTTGAAATTCCAGGGTGATTTCACATCTGATTTCCTTTCTTTCCCTTCTTATTTCCTTCTATTTGTTCCTTCTCTACTCTCTCTCCTCTATTGCTTCATGCAAACATCTCTAAGGTCTGAAATTTCATTATGCTCCCGTTGAATGAAGGACATAGGAAGTTCTTGTGGTACCCATCCAAATTCTCCAAATCTAGAGAAACAAGTCATATGTTGTTCATCCTCTTCAAATGCTAATAAAAGAGAAGATACAGGAAGAAGCATCAGAAGATGCTCTGAAAAGAGCAATTCTTTGCTCTGGATACAGTTGCTAGGGTTCAGGCTACCTCATCCTGACATGCACTTGCGGGAAGGCGCCATCTTTCCTGGAAGTCTTCCAAGTCTGAACAGCAGAGAAATCTGCCCTCCAACTACCTATCCCAAAGGGAAATATATGTTTATGAACTTGAGAAGCCAAAGCAGCATAAACAAAAGCCTCACAAAAGAGAAAGGAAACTGACTCAGAAGGAGCAACACCCTTAGTAATATAATCAGAGTGACTTACGCTTTCTCCAGAAATGCGTCCCTGGACATGTTCTGAGCCAGCAGGTTTGTTGCCAAGCTGAAAACCTCATTTGTCCATTCCTGAAAAATATAAATCATAGCTTCATTAGTTTAAATACTACTCGGGTATAAAATATGCTTTTTAACTCGTCTGCCAGGAATACAGACAAATCTATTCAAGTTGGATGTGAACAGCTTCCTACCCCTTCATTTTCTGATAAAAATCTTATAACTAAATTCAAACTAAGTGATTCTTCCTGTAATAAGGAATTGTATATATAAAGATACATTTTTCTATCTTTCAAATTCCCCATTGATAAAACTGCTGTGTTTCAAAAAAATTGTGCACTTTTATTATTTTTAGTAGTGATTATAAACAAATGTAGACTTGCTTCTTCACATCCTGGAAACCCCTTGCTACTCTCCATACCTCACACGACCACCAGTGATCCTACTTGGCTTCCAAGAAAATGGGACATGGTGTGTTCCACAAAAAAGGTTTGCATCTCCGTTCATAGTGATGATTCTGAGCATATAATGATCATTTGTTTTTGCTAAATAATAATGATAGGATAGTTTCTTCTGGCATCATTGGGTCTGGCTTTGGGTTTCTCCATTATGAACCATCTCACTACGAACCACCATCATATTCCTACTTCCCATGACAGTCTATCTTCCCTGATAAATCTATTGAGATTAGCTTTGCATATTTAGATACTCACCTTTTTGTACTGAAGACAGTCATGTCCTCTTAGTAAACTGATCATTGGTCATAATGTATGACATTGTCTTTAAAAGATGTCTCCTTTATCTTATATACAGTGACCATAAGTGGTCATCCCAATTAGCATTAGTCTGTAGTAGTTGTCACTCAGCCTTTAATAAACTGTCAGTTTATATGTGCACTAAAGTGAGGCTCTTACAGCGGTATGCTGTTGGGTCTTTTAAAAACTTCGAGCTAGTCAGTCTCCAACTGTTACAGAAGTTATTCCAGTTACATTTAATTATCAGGGGCGGCAGGTGTGAGATTTACTACTGGCATTTTTGTCAGTTTCATACAGTCTATACTCAAATTCTATACACGAATTTTGTGATTTTTTCTGTTTAAATTAATTAATTAATTAGGCCAAAACACTTTCACAGATTTATACAACACATTCTGGTGACCCTTGTCTACTCCCCTCCCTGCTGGTCTCCTTCTTCCCCACACATATCTTTCCTGTACTCATGACTTTTGGGTTGTGTGTCCCACAGAGTTTAACTAGGCTGTCTGTGTGACCATGGCTTGGGCATTATCTATTAATCGTCTCTCAGGCTCAGGAGCAAGTGAAAAACTAGGCAATTTGCCTTCCCATCTCCCAGAATCTGGTAGTTGCCAAAAGTTTATCAGTAAATGGTAGGGGGCTGTGAGTCCCTTCTCTATTCAGAGATGACTGTTGATGGTCCCAGAGGCATGGTCAAGTGCTGATAGGCACAGATGACACAAGTTTATGATTGTCATGCCCTTGCCATGTTTAGAAGATGGCTTTTTGTAGACCTCCTTATCGTCTTGCTCTTACGTTCTTTGTTCAATGTCACAGTCAATGTTTTATGAGCCTTCAAGAACTGGCATAAACATCTTTTTTTTTGGGCTGAGTCCTCAACCATGCTTTAGTCTCAGCATTTTGCATAACCGTGGCTCTCTGCATTTATATCTGTTCAATGCAAAGATGGTTTTCTCTGAGTGAGGCTGAGAGTAGCCTTTGTCTGTGAGTATAAAGAGATACTTAGAAGGTGGTTTGATGTGGTGTCAATTTATTTATGTAGCAGTTGTGTCCATCTCAGGCCTACAACAGCCTTAGTCATGTCATTTTGACCAGATTTATAGTACTAGGCATAGATTCCTGCATATGGAATAGGCTTCATGTCCAATCAGGGAGGCATGTGGTCGCCCCTATTCAAGTCGTGCCATGGTTACCACCATGAGCATATCTTGAAGTTTGGTATTGTAGTTTATAGATTTGACATCTGGGCAAGACCAATGATGCTTTTACCACCCCGCCCCTACATCTTGAAGAACACCATCTGGTACTATGCAAGATACCAGCAGAGAAGGAGCTCAATTAGTTCTGGTGGACAATCTAGAATCTTGTGATCTTTGTATTTAATATAAAATCATGTATTTAGTTTAGCATTTTTGTACCTTGTACTTGTTATTTATACTACTGATTTTGCTAATCTTTACACAGTATCTTTAAAAATTGTGATTGCTTGTATCTTGGCTTTAAAAACCCAATCATGTGCTATCATGCAATAACAGGATGCTTTGTATAGGACTTTAAGAACAGTGGTTCAAGAGTAATTGGAAAAGGAAGACAGACTGCTTAAGACAGAAAACTAACTGGGAGAAGCAGTGGTGAGCAAATATGTTAGGAGCTACAAGGAATAATAGGACCTAATAGGAATGAGGGGATAAGATAGCAAGCAAAAATGTAATACTACCAGAAGCCTACTTCCAAGATGGGCAGTGAGAGCCAGGGCAAAGCTCAGCGCTAAGAGGATCATCTGACAACAATGAAATGCTCAATCTGAGGCCGAGAGTGCAAAGATGGAGGCTTCAAGAGGTGGCCCCGTGTGGGTGAGGGACACTGACGCTCTGACCTTTACAGATTATAGTCCCAGGATTTAAAACAACAGCACATGACAATTAAAAAGGGAAGATAAAATCATGCACTATCAAAACTGAAGTGCACACAGAAGACCATCAAAATACTGTTTTTAACAGTGTGAAAAGCAATGTTAATAAAATTAGTTTGAAAATGAATAATAAACATTGCCACTGGTTTTAAGGTTTTGTTTCTTTTCTCTCTCTTTTAGTATTTTCTGGAATAAGGTCAAACGTCAGATATTTCTAGCTCTATGGCAACTTTATGTTGTAGTGAAAATATTTATAATTGAGGTCATTCTATAGTCCTGTGGGTTTTCTTTTAGAACCGTGGCTCTCAACCTGTGGGTCGTGACCCCTTTGGAGATTGCATATCAGCCATCCTGTATATCAGATACTTACATTGGGATTCATAATCGTAGAAAATTGCAGTTATAAAGTAGCAACAAGCTAATTTTATAGCTGGGATCATCATCACACTATAAGAAATGGTACTGAAAGGCCGTAACACTAGGAAGGTGGAGAGCCATGGGTTGAGAAGTAATTTCAAGTCAAATAGTAAAAGAATTAAAAAATATTTCTGGAGATTTAATTTTAATCTGACATTTTAGGCTGAAAATCTAAGTCTTCCACTATATCTAGACCTATAAGAATATAATGTAAGCCAAGTGGAATTTTTAATTTTTCTAGTAACCAAATTTTACAATAGAAAAAAATGTATATGAAATTAGTTTTAGTACGATATTGAATCCACTTCGGCATTTTACCTGTTTGAGTCTCTCTGTGACACCACAATAAGAAAATTTACCCAACTTCATGTGATGGGTGAGTGTAAATGTGGATATAAAGATGAAAATTGTATAAAAATTACCTCCATACTATATATAGAAGGTAATTATAAAACATGAATTAATTTCATGTTTAGACTTGAATTTTATCTTCAAGATTTCTTATTAGAATGGAAAGAAATTCTAGAACTAGAGGCATTTCTGGACCTGTGAATTTTAGGTAAGAGATGCTCAACACGTATTCCACACATAAGTAATACATTATGAATGAGATACTTCACAGTCTTTTGGCACATTGAGCTGAAATAAGGCGTGGATTTGTGTTTTACAAGCTTCCTGGATGCACACAAGCTCTAGCATACAGTACTATACTCAGTGTGTTTACTTGTGGCTCTGGCTGCTAATTGGTCAGTCCAGGTTTTCCACACCCACTGTTCTTTCTGTGGACCTTTCACGGATGAAAATAGCGTGTCTTACATTGGGTTGCCCAGAAGTAGTTCCTGAGATGATGTTTTATAAGGATTGAGCATATGACAGTGTTCCAGGACAAAAATTAGAGTAGTAAGAAGGGCTAGTCAGAGAGGAGGGAGACAGGTTAACATCAAAATCAATTCAAATACCAGGGAGATTAACAATGGTCTAATACCATCCATGCAGAAGATACCGCAGAGTTGAGTCTGCTGGTTAGTGAGGATGAACATGTATGTGGTAATGATGTGCTCATTAGTTCTGATGAAGGGTCACAAGAAGAGGCTGGGAAAGCCTGAGGCACCCCGGTCTCCTTGCTATCTAAATGTGTTCTCCAGGGGGAATAGCCAACAAATATCACTTGTTAGACAATGAATGTAGAACCAGGAAGAACATGGTCAAAGCTATACTAGAGTCTCTCCCAGTATAAAAACAAGTGTTTCAGAATTCTTGAAGGAAAGAAGTATCCATTAGGTAAGAGAAAGGAGTGTACAACCAAGCTTTGGGAAAAACAGTCAGTGAATGGAAAAACATGTCTCAGATTTTCATGAGTATCTGTGTCAGGGATTTGGTGAAGAACATTTGCACCTTTAGTTTATCTCAGTTTATCTGTTTTTCTCAGGTGCTTCTGGGCAAGGTCTTTGCTGCAGCAGGACATGAATGGCCTTGTTCTAGAATAAACATGTAACGCCACCTGAAAACCTGTTAGAAATGTTGATTTCAGGCTCCATATTGCATCAGAATTTATACTTACCCAGTAAAACTTTATGCGATTTATACGTGTCAACATTTAAATATACTGCTAGGCCAAAAGCAGCACTCTGAAAAAGCAGTGCACTGCAGGTTCTGGCTTGGGAAGATTCCTCACAGTCTTTGTTTATTCCCTTTTCAACAAAATAAATAAATGATCTTTTGGGCTGTTGTGTGGCCCCCAAAGACCTTGCAGCTGTGTTAGGCACGGCATAGCCAAAGAGAAGGGGCCAAAGTACAACGAAGTATAAGAAAATCAGAGTCACTCTTTGGGATCACATTCCTGGTTTCTTGGACTTTAAACCTGAACTCATTATGGCTATGGAATATGCTTCACTGTAGAGCTAAAGGATCTTACTGGGGCCTTGTCTTCATAAATCTAATGCTGACTCTTGGTTACCAGGGCCTGAGAAGGGCAGCTCCTTTGCTTTAGAGGTACTGCCCTTTTCCTTTCCAAGGAAACCAAGCACTCACAGTCACTCCACTTGGCTTGGGTTGAGCTATTTAAATCTTGAAACTTATTAAAAGACATTTCCTGCCTCGGGCTTAATCTCACTCTTAGGACAAAGATCTTAACCTGAGAACATGGCTCTAAAGACCATCTGCAGTTGAATCTGCTAAAGTTTCAGTGTTCCTGTTTCTATTCCTTCTCCTCTCAGGTGCCCGTTTAGACAGGTCCAAAGGTCCTCCCATGTCATGAAGCTAGTGCCCTTTTATTTCTAAAGCTATGCTGTAAAATTGGTAACGTATGATTTCCAAACATGTATGTGGCATACGTGTTTGCTTAGTACTATGAACACTTATTAGTCACAAATATCAGTTACACTGCTAACAGCGGTTTGAATGTTTACTGGATTCTTAAGCGAGATCTTTGCATCCAGTCAGCGACTCTCAATCTTTTACTAGGAGATGAGCAGCTGTTATCCTTTTACAGAAAAGACTCGTGGATTCAAAGTACTTACAATTTATGTCTTAGGGCTAAAACTGCTTAGGAACAGATCACAGTTCCTTTGCACTTCAAACCTGAGTTCTCAGATGCTGTGCTCTCTACTGTGTTATTCTAGAAAATTTAAGCTAAGCAACGCAAGGAAACAGATAAATCAACCCACTGAACCACATTCTATAGCCAACGCAAAGTTATAACTTCCTGTGGCCAGGCTACTTGTAAGCATTTGTAAATAATCAACTCTTAATCCTCACAATGTCATCCGAAAGACTGTCTGTTATCAACAGCCTATTTTACAGATGAGAAAGTAGATGCGGAGCTGTTCAATAACTAGCATAGGTGAGCGCAGATAGCTAGAGACACTGGGATGTGAACCTCGGCTTGCCTCTTGCAAATACTTTACTACAAATACTTACAAGGATGAAGTAAACGAAGTTGGAGAGAAACAAGATATAATATAATGGAGAGAATATGGACCCTGCCACAAAACACAGAGCTGATGTTTTGCAGCTTTGAGCGAGATGGCCACCAGCTCAACTCAGATTTTCCTTTAGTTCATGTACAGAAAATAAAGAGAAAAGTTCAGTCCTAACATGACTCATCCTTGCCTTTCATCCAAATCCCAGCCATGCGGTAGATCAGTTAAATGCTCCCGGTTCTGAGAACAGAAAGGAATTCTCCAGGGCTAATTCAGCTTCTGGCTAACATGAATCAACACACAGTGTCTTTGAAAGGAAACGTCATTTTTGTTAATGTTTCTGTTTTCTACTACTCTGATTCATGGTGTTTGAAACGTTCTAATGCATTTTTATTACCTTTTATTTTTCAGTATTTCATTTAGTTTGCTATACATACAAAACACAAAGACTGGTGTAACTAATACACCTATCCGTTAATACAAATTTGTCAAACATTAACATTTTGTCACAGTTTCTTAATTATTTTTTTAAATATGTACTTAAAACATTGTGAACTCTTGCAATATACTTTTGTGTGTGGTGTATGAACATGTGTGTGAGCTATGTTCATCTATGTGCATGCATGTGTGCATATGTGGGGTAGGGGGCTAGAGACTGACGTTGACTGTTCACTCTATCATTCTCCCATTATGTCTTGAGACAGTGTCTCTCACTGATCCTGGAGGTTGCTGTCTGACTACACTGGCTGCCCCAGGCCCCTGCCTATCTCTGCCCCCTTCTCCAGCACTGTAATTCCAGATGCTTGCTATCACAAAAGGCTTTATGTGTATGCAGAAGAGCCGAAGAGCTAGCATTTCATTCACAGAGCTATCTCCTCAGCCTTTGTAATTACATTTTTAATAAACATTTTAATACTATTTTAATTTCAGTGCAAAACTGAGTGGCGGGTACAAAGGGTTTCCGTGTCTTCCCTGCACTCCCAGATAAATAGCTTGTTTCGTTATTAAGTGTCCTCCACCAGAATGGTAGATATATTAGTCTCAATCAACCTACATTAACTCATTCTTATCACCCAGAATTTATCTTTATATCAGAGTTTGTTTCTTGATGTTACATGTTCTATGAGCTCAGAAAAACCCAAAATGGCACACATCAGCACTTACTATCAGGGCAGCTCTCCTGGCCTAGGTATCCTCTGTCCCTTATCAATTTCTCTCTGCTTTTACATAATGAGTTTCAAAAGGGCCCTGGGATTTGTCATAATTTAAAGCTGGATATTTTAACACTTGTCACACATTTTAAGTACTTCGTATTCTACTGACTGGTAGTTGTTAACTGCTATATTTATAACAATGATTTTCAACTACAGCTCACATGTGGGACCAACCCGAGATATGAATAAGGAGAAACATGTTATGGCTCCTTCAGAATGGCCTCACCTGCCTGAGTATGCCTCAATACACTACAATGCATAAAGCAGAATTCATGATGCAGGGCATTTGTCTTGATTGTGCTATGAAGAACCTTTCATGATAAGAGAAGTTTTTTGTGTCACACAGCTTGCGTTCGAACCAGACAAGGCTCTAAGAGATGTCACTGCATGTGACCTCTGAAATAGAACACTTGTAATGTTAGAAACATTTCTGGAACTCATGGTCTGGCATTTGGTAACAGAGCAGGTCTCAGATCTTATCATCAGAATGTTCCTATTTTCATCACACACTCAAAGAGAAGTGATTTGTCAATCACAGAATGGCAAGACTACCATCGCCACTATGTCAGCCACAAGAAACCCAAAACAAGAAGTGTATTAGTGTCTGGTAACAGCAATGAAGAGACACAAACATTGTATTTGTCAGCTGAGGTAATATCAAGGAAAGATGCACCATTATTTTTAAATGCCTTTAGATGAACATTGACTAATGAACAACTCAAGCCAACTTGGGAAATAGGAGAATTGATCAAGAATATTAATTTATTTATTGTAATTGACAGAAAATCTGGACAGATTTTAGAATATAAAATGCATGAATAATCCAAGTTCATCAAGAATCTAATAGATGAAAGTTCACAGACATTGTTTACTGGTTTTGCCATGAGTTTGCAATCAAACATTTTTTCCAGATGGCACGATTTCTTTCCACCTGGTAAGCTCTTCCCTATGTCTCCAACTCTGGGCCTTTCCTATGGCTATCCTAGATGATGAAACCTGTGACCACAGAGAATCTGGCTAGTTATTTTTTTACCTTTTGTAGAAAATTCCTTGTACTGGTCTAATGGATCTACAATTTGGATAACCAATTATTGTCAGAACCTTGTATTTCATGAGAGGCCAAATTCTGAGCTAAGTGAATCAGTGTGCAAAAGGAGTGGTGTAGAAAACACTGTGAGTTTTGTGTAAGAGCATGGGGACAATGTGTGTGTCATTGCTTCACTTACACAGAATCTCATTTCTGTCTGTTTGTGTCTACAAACTGGGTGATCAATTCTTAGTTAGGCTGACCACACAAACAAACAAATAAACAGATAAACAAGCCTTCTATGCCTGAGACATTTTGTCTTTGGATATTATTCCCTATGTCTCCCCTATAGCTTTAAGCTTTGAACATCACTTTTGGTTACAGAGTTGGTGATGTTGGCTTTCTATGTTTCCTATTGAAATGTAAACTGTGTTGGAATGGGATTTTTGGATATTAGGTTTAATATGGCTGAGGGAGTTCTCCAGTAAACAAAGTATGGGTTTAGAAATGCTGGGTTTAGAACAGGTGTCCTAGCAGCTCTGGCCTGCTTCTTGCCTTGCTTTATGCTTTGTGCTACATCCTAAAGAAGTGATACCCAACCACCTTCTTGCAACCATCTTCTTGTTTCAAGAGAAACAGCACTGGGCTAAATGGCATTCTGGCATTCTAGAAAAGCATACACATGCCTGGAAGCACATTGCACATACAGAAGTCCACATTTTTGTCTATTTTTGGCATGTGCTAGATATACTACAATACTAGACTCCTTAGAGAAGTTATTTGTCTGACATACAGAAAAAGTTTAGTGTAGTGAAGTCAGACTAAGATTATCTTGAAGAGAACAGTGTGAAAAAATTAACCCCCTTTCTGCAGTTTGAATAAGGTTTGTCCCCTCTGAAACTCATGCTAAATTTTAATTGTCATTGTGGTGTTGAGTGACAGGGCCATCAAGATATTACTTGTTCATTAGGAATATTAATGGTGTTCTTAGGACGATGGTAAATCCTGGCATGTACAGGAGTCCTCATTTTCTTGGGACTGAGCTAGTGATGCAGAGTGAGATATTAAAAAATGTGACACTTCTCGTGTCTTTTCCACAGAAACCTGATTGCCTTTTATGTCAGAGTCCTGGATTCTAGCCAGATGTGATTCCTCAGGGTTGAACTTCAAACTACAGAACACATTTAGACAAATAAACCTCTATCTTTTACAAATTCCAAGTCTCAGTTATGGTGTTACAAAGTCAAAAATGGACTAAGACATCCAGCCCCCGCCAATGAAGAGATGGAAGAAAAGGCAGCTTTTTAAAATTAGATGAAGAGAGCTCTGTACTGTCATTGTGAGCTTTGAGGGTACTTTTTGCATCAGCTGGGTAGGTAGGTGCAATACTTCTCTCTTCAGCTACTTTCCTGACTGACTCATCCCTTGTGTAGGCAACCCCCAATGATTCATACCCATAGCTCCACGTCAACCGGCCATATATTTGAGACAGTAGCCCCCAATAGCCTAATATCACTGCATGAAAACATTTGGTAGTATTCTAGTGCTAAGGGTCTCGGCATTAATTACTTGCCTGTGGCTGACTTAGTACTGCACACTACAGACAATAAGTGTATGCAAGCAGGTTCTGTTACTATAGTAATTGTCTAACCCTGCTTACTCTAAAAGAAATTCTGTTTGAAGATATTAAAGCAGAAAGATTAAACAAAGGAAAGAAAGAAAGAATGAAATAAAGGAAGGAAGGAAGGAAGGAAGGAAGAAAGAAAGAAAGAAAGAAAGAAAGAAAGAAAGAAAGAGAGAAAGAAAGAAAACAAGAAAGATCAAAGCTAATTCCTCAGTGGGAGGGACTTGAAGGAAGAAGCAGAGAGCAATCACCATTTGCCTGGGAGGTAAATGGGATTGCTTATTTGCTAAACTGAAACGTTTGACAAAATTAAAACTGTGTTCCTGGAAAATTGGGTTTTAAGTACTCACAGGTAGTTCCTCATTAACATATAACATAATGAAGGAATTCAGGTAAAATGTAATTTTCTCATTTGGAAACCAATCTGTTTAAAATACTTTAATTATACCTCCTGACTTTATTTTAAACCCGCTAGTAGACTTGATTCTTTTCCTTGAAGTGAGGAGAGGCTTGGCCCTTGGTAGGAATTTTGATCCTGTCAGTCCCCCCTCTGCCACAAGAGCTACTTTGTGTCTTTGGCTTTGGCATTTCATTTATTTTCATATTGTTGTGTTCTCTTTTAGATGCCTTTAAAGTTGTCTGCACTGGACTTCAGAGTTGCTATCTGACACCTCTGAGCTAGAGGCTCCACTGCTAAGTGCTACCCTTCCACTTGCTGGCCTAACTGAAACACACTCTCACCTGTACCCGCAGTACATTGAATCCTATTTGCTTAGTTCCACTGTATGCACATGCACAGGAGAAGTCACAGGTAAGTAGAAGTTGTTAGGGGGTTCTGGGGAAAATGTGACTTCTGGCCGTGGGTTCTCCAGAAAGCACATTGACGGCTAGGTAACAGCAAACATTTTGGTCTGAGGAGATAGCCAGGGTCATTGGTCTTGTTAGCCTGGATCTATTAATGGCCAAGAACATTTACTTTCATGTTTCCTGATATACAGTTGAAAACACAAGAACCAGTAATATATGGATAGAAACTGATACCTTTCCATGCTATTGTTATCTTGGCTCCCTGACTCCTATGTTGGACATCACACCACAGTTCTTTCTAAAGAGTTTGCTGAATTTGTTAAAAGATGACCTCTAAGATTTTTGCCACTGAAAGTTGCTGGTTACAAATTATTCTGCACAAGCAGGAGAAAGAAATGAGGGTATAGCAATTTGTCAGTTTTCCTTCAGTTAGTCATTGATCGCTTTTTTCTCTCTGTGTGCATGTGTGCACACATGCGTATACACATTCACACACATCCACACGCATGCTCCTTCCTCATTGAACCAAGACCCTCATGCATGCTGCTCTGAGGTCCACTTTCATATCCCTTTGCCCTCTTTCTCACCCCACTTCCCACCTCACTCCATGCTTGATGACCAGTGGTACCAAAGTTCAAACAGTGCAAGATGTGTCTCAACAGGTCTGAGCATTTCTTAGTAACCCCTATCATTCTCTTAGTGACTAGCACAAACACTCCTTTGTTACTTCTTTCATCTCTTAAGCAGGGTAAGAGGTCCCAGTGCTCATAATCCATTGTTCTAAAGCTGTTTTATGACTTTCCCCTGGCTAAAATGTCATCCTTAGCATCCTCTTAATTCTTTTATTAATACAGCAAAACCATCAACTAATCTTTGGCCTTAGAAATAGATTCTGAGTTTAGTCTCTGTTTAGAATTTAGCCCAAGCATTCACATATCCTTCTTACTTCTGTATTTGCATGTCTTGAACCAGAGCAATATAGTTAGAGTGTGGCACACCATATCCATCCCCTGGTCACTGACAACAATAAAAGTGATTCTTAGAGTGCCCAGCTGTCACTGGATTGGCATCACCCGATGTTCTGTCATTTTTCTGCACCGAAACATTGTTTTTCTTCAACTACACTGGCCCTCAATTTCTGGTATCATTCTGGGCATTCTTAGGATCCTGTTTGCCTATTTTCTTCAGGTTTTTAATCTATGGGCACCTTTCCTATGTCCTCTTCTAAACAGAGTATTTAAAGACCCATCTTCAGCACTCCCCACTCCTCTACATTTGATATGTTTTGCTCTCAGTCTGCTTCCTTTTCTTATATTCAGTTATTTCTCTAACCTCGCACTCAGAGCTGTGCAGGACAAACAGTGGATCATTAAATCTTTGTTTGAATTGCTGGATATTATTATACTGCCACTGAGAAAAATTACTAATAAGTCAGTCTCAAAAACTTTTATTCATCTTCAGTGATGTACAGATTACTCATTGGGAACACTCCTCAAGACAGTGTGACTGACATCAAGGCAGAACCACCAATCTTTCTCAAAGGTTTTATCTCCAAGAAATTGTTTTTCTCCAAGACTTTACATATGGAGGGGAACATAAGACACAGTCAGGTTGTCTTCAAGCTATTCTTTCCTGCAAGAAGTCAACAATGACATATCTTTCTTTTCTTCCTGTTTTCTCCCTCTTTCCCTTTCTATTGTTATTATTATTATTATTATTATTATTATTATTATTATTATTATTATTTTATATTTCAATTCCTTTTAACTGTTTCATTTTCTGTATCAACCTTTCTACTTCAAGCCCTGGCTCCAAGATAACACATTCAAGATATATTCAGCTACCAGGCATCTGAAGCCAGTGATAAAAGGATCAAGGAGGAAGCATCTTTTCTTTGAACCATGAGGTGAGTGGATGAGGAGAGAAGATGTCACTGCTAAGCTGGCTTTCTGTATTTCTTTTCTTGGGTTATTGAGATACAAGGTAGCTCACAATCAGACATCTCAAGCATATCTTTGAGCAGTTTATGCTTTCCCTTCACTTTTGCTCAGGGGGCTCCATGTGGAATCCTGTCTCCCAAGCAGCTCATGTTTAACACATGCAGAAAGGAGACTTGAAAGACAGAACACAAGAGGTGCTTTTCTTCACAGTCCCAGAATGATAGCTGCTGTGGCTTATCTATGGTGCAAGAAAGAGACGGAGTCCAAGGTGCCCTTTCCTCGCTTTTGACTCCTGAACTTCTAATCCTTTATAAAAGTTTCCAAGTGGGTGACATTTCCACAGTGTGAAATTTAAGATTTATCTGACTAATATTCTTGCAAAATTCAGGCACATAAAGTGGGGAAAATTGTATTTTCCAGGGACAGACATAGTTACCAGATCAAGAGTGCAGTGGACTGAGCTTATTCTGTGTGAGAATTGGTGGGGGAGACTGAGAGATGACATAGGCATGTGCTGATTAAATGTGCTTGGAAGTAATAAAGAATGGGGCTCTCAGAGCTTGAACCACAAACCAAGGAGCAGATGTCATCTCAACGTAGACCTCTCCATATACATGGAGCAGATGTGCAGCTCTGTCTTCATGTGGGTCCCCCAACAACTGGGGATTACCTCCAAGGCTTCTCTGTCTGTGAAATTCATTCCTCTAACTCGGCTGTCTTGTCTGGCCTTAGTGAGAGAAGAATCACCAGCCTTGCAGAGACTTGATGTTTTAAGTTTTAGTTATTCACTATTACCACAAATTGACCCTGAAATGAAAATAAACTGTATATTGTAAATGTCACTGTTATAAAAACAAGTGCAATTTATATCTTTGGGGATTAGTTTGAAACATATAACACTACTAATTTTGAAGAACATTAAAGAAAAACTTGCAAAACTTTTTATTCTCAAAATAAGACCAGCCCAGAACTGGTTTTGCGGGTCTCTTCAACGATTCCTTTTTACTTTTCATCTTTATTTCATAGAGTATACAGTTTCTTGTCTTGCTCTCTCTTCTTGTGTTTATTTGTTTGGCACTGTAATTCAGGTCTTCAACTTATATCTATCATATTAAATCCCGACTTCCCAAGTGCTAGGATTATAGGTATATACCTCTGTACCTAGCTGACATTTTCTCCCCTCAAAGAATTGTCTTTTCTATGTATTAACTTCTCTCATTTCTTTAGCTTGAATGTGTCAACTGCTAGAATACAGAAGTTGACTTTGGTATTTAAAGAGCTCACAGTGACAGATGGGTATAGAGGCAGCAGAAACCAGGGTTATCAGTGGGAACAGGTTAGGTTTGGGAACAATCAGAAGAAGAAAGGTCATTGTAAGTGATACTGCTCATGTCCTCCTACTTAAGATTTTGGCAAATTATAGACAGAAACTCATGGGACCCTTCTTCCATGGGAGAAGGCCTGAAAAATCTACCCATAGAGCAACCTCAATTTCTTGTGCTCTGAAAGATGAGAAGATCAGAGTTCATGATGCTCAAAGCCTCAAGGGCTTGGACATTTTACATGATCTAACAGTTGTTCTCAATGTTCAAATGCCTCTTTTATCCCTCCCCCTCTCTCTAACCCTTCCTTCTTTCTCTCATTCTTTTTCTCACCCCTAAAGACACTTCTGGCCACCTATCCATCACATGCCAAAATGGAACTTGATTCCTGTATCCCAAGAGGGACCGAGTTTTGCTGTTTTGCTTTCATCAGCTCACATACCTAAGGCAATGCTTTAAACACACCAGCAGGCAAGTCCAGAGTAATAAAGGCAGAAAACATGATGGTGTTTTTGCTGAATGGAAAGAACAGTGAAAGATTCATGGAGATTTCTAGCTGGAAAAGGAGATGGTGGATCTCCTGATATGTGCAGACCTTATGCAGAAAGGCAGGGTGAGTTGGAAAGTAAAGAGAACATTCTAGAAGAGCATGAATGTGACTATCACGAAGATCCATTATGAGTTTGAATAAAACATCCCAGAGGATGAAAGTGAGGGAAGAGATATGGGAGCTCATTAGCTTGAATGTCACCTAGATGGTGGGAAAACAGCTCATGTGGATGTAGTTAAAGAAGGTTCCAGGAAATCTCACATTGTAACCTTCAAGTAAGTGAATTAAACTCTCTAAGACAGAGCTGCAGTGGACCTGCTTTAGAAAGTGCAGATGATTAAGACTGATGCTCTGTGTACACAATGTGTTTTGGAGAACTCTCTTTCTCCCCCTCTCTTCCATTCTCTGTTTCCATCTCTGTCTCCCTTCTTCTCCCCCCACCTTTTCGTGTGTATGTGTAAAACAACATTTAAAAATGTAGCTGGAAATTGGCCATACCTATTAAGGCAGAGCATAGAAAAAAACCTATGACTAGTAATTACACTTTGCAATGTATGCCCCCAGGAAAGGCAGCTGTGTTGCTTCTATAATAATATATTATAATAGCTCTAAATTGGGAACTGTTGGGGTGTCTGTCAAGTATAGCATACAGAATAGAATACTATGTAACAAAGAGAATTAGTGAATATTCCCCATAAATCAGAGAACACTAAACTCATAAATCTGGAATGATAGAAGACAGACAATAATGGCTACATTCTATAAAGTCATTTAGAGATACTTTGAAAACAGGTAGAAGAGATCAATGTTAGAAGCCCAAGGGCTTCTAGAAGGGTAGATGCCTGGGATCCTGCTGATGATGGATTTTAATGGGGTAACTTTAGATCTGGATCCTAGAAATATGGGTGTGCTTCCTTTTCGAAAGTCCACCAGACTATAGTTAGGATATGAACACATTGCTGGGTGCTTAGTGAATATTCATATGGCTATACGAAAATAAATTTGTTTTGTTTTGCCTGTTTATAAATGCTTAAAAGAATTCACTGCTAAAAAAAGATGAAAGCAGTTGCATCTGCCATTGCCTGTGCAGTTAAGCAACATACAATTTCTCTTCACAGCAATTACTGGACATCTCTGTTTCAACCCACTGGGCTTGAAAGCAGTCGGGTATGCTGCTTTCCAAAAGAATAGTGCAACATTAAGGCTGAAGTCTGACAAAATAGGTGGTGATTTACAATATACATACATGGGAGTCCTACCAATGTGTCCTACAATTTGGTATTTCATAACAGAGCCCGATATCCTGCCCATCAGGTGACAGATGCCCTCACTAATTTCATGGAACAGGAATCAGAGGGAGGACAAGCAGATGAGTCTCCTATTACCCAGCCATTCAGGCATCCCATATAAGAGCCATTTCTCTTTAGACCAGAAGCACCAGGCTTCATAGAACGCCATCTCTAGTGATTCTACTGCTGATGACTAGAGAAGGAGCATTCATTAGACCCAAAGGTAAACATACGGCTTTCTACATGCTGAAGAGGAAGGTAGTGCCTTTGCTTTCTTTATACATTGGGGTTCCTCTGGGCTAAATTCCAGGACAGATTTCATTACTGATTGAGTTTCTCTGGGAAATGAGTGTTCTCTTAGCAGCTATAATCTGGTTCCCTGAGACCCAAAGTTGGATGCTAGCATATGGCAATCCTGGGACCTGGATAGGCTGCCTCTGGCTCATAGCACTTCATAGTTTGTAGCCCACTGGATTCTGCTCACACTGCATGTGATTAGAACATACTTGTAGACACACCCAAAAGTCAGTTTCTCTACCACACCCAGACAGAAAAACAGGATACAGGACAAAGAATTGTAGTAGGCAGGCAGAAGAGAACCATTTTCTCTTAAGACACACTGTCCAACCGAAAATTTGTTCTGATGAGTCATTTAGCTTACTGGAAATGACACGAATTTTGTGGATGGATGTAAATGACCTGCCTTTTACAGTCCGAGGTAACCTTACCAGTTATGTCTTTAAAGTAATTTACTAACTAGTGAAGAAAAGTGCTTGAGAAATCAAATTCTCATTGTTCTCACTGAGTGACTTCTGACCAAAATTCAGCTTGAGTGATAAGAAAATGGAGGTAATCAGAAAGAATTTCTTCTATGCTGTTCAGCTACTAAGACCATCAGTGTATTCTTCTGTCCCCACCTAAGCAAAGTGCCATTTCATTGCTCCCACCTAAGCTCAGCTTCACTGGACAGTAGACTAGGAACAGTCCCTCCTCCATACTGTGTGTGTATGTATGTGTGTGTATGTGTGTGTATATATATATATATATATATATATATGTTTGTATGTATGTGTATATGTATTTATGTGTGTGTACGTACATATATGTATATATGCATGTATATAACTGTGTATGTATATGTATGTACTGCATGTGTATATAGTATATATTTATGTGTGCATGTATGTTTATATACATGTGCAAGCTGTAGCACATATGTGGAGGTCAGAGGACAACTTGTGGGAGTTGCTTCTCTTCTTCTACTATGTGAGTTCTGGGAATCAAATACAGATTGTTAGGTTCAATGAGCCATCTCACTGACCTATGGGTGGACATTTTTGGGTTACAGATCAGATGGCAGTATTTTTGACTTTTGACTCTTTATGAAGTATATTATAACAACTCACCTTTGTCCCGTACAAGCAGCCCTAGACAATATGGAAGCAAACAGGAGTTGTTATGTTCCAATAAAATCTCACTTACAAAAAAAAGAGTGTTGGCTCAGTTTGACCCCAGGCTTAACTTCTCAAATCCTGTACTATTCTTTCTCTTGTCTAGTCAAACATACCTCCCAATAAGTCTACTCATCTACATGAGCACTTGGGTTCATGTACAAGAACAGTCTCCCCAGTATATAAGATGGTATTATTTTCACGCTTTAAAAGGCCCTTGACCTTGCTCTCTGCCTCAGGAACTTTCCCATATCCCTGTTGCGCATTACATCATGATTTCCAAAAAAGGAAACTGATTTTGATTTCTTGATGCATCCCAAGTTCCCAATGTCACTCTGGTCAGGGACTTGAACCTGAGACTTCACTGAGGTTGTCCAAACAAGGTGGCAGTGACCTTGGTGTCATTAGAGCCAGTTGTCAGTGTCTGGTTTTTGTCTTCCTTGTAAATGTGAACAACACTGATGTAGTGTATTTCATTCCCCCTTGAAATCTTGTTTCACCTGACTTCTGATGACACACATTTATGGTTGGTGCCTTGCTGGTTGCTCCTTCAGCTTCTTTTATTTCTGACTCTTACGTAATGTTGGAGTGTTTATGACTCTGAGGTCAGCAATCTTCTCTATCTAGGGTCACTTCACAGCTGATCTTGCATCCAGCTTCATTAAGTCTCACGATAATTTTAAATGCTACTAATGATCTAATTAATATTAATATATCTAATTCAAGAAGTTTGTATGTCACATTTGTTATTCAACCCTAGGCCTACACAATGAACCTCCCCACTCAGCATCTCCACATGAATTTTTCATGATCTCAAACTGAACTGATCAAAACTTAACCTCTGGCATATACCCCAAGCTCAAAATTTACAGTTTAGATTAAACTTTTCTATGTCACTGAGGGATACTTCTAGCTTTCTTTGTCACTCAAGACAAAATTCTAACAACATCGTTATTTTCTTTTCCTTCATATAACATAGTTCATAAGTATCTGCTGTTGACTGTTGCTTTAAATCATGGAGACTCAGATCCTCTTTTCTTTCCTCAGAAATTTCTTCTTTGCTCCAGTAAGTAGCAGTTCACGTAGAGTATTGCAGAAGTTTCTACTTGACTTCCTTTTCACTATTGCTGTCATCTCCCTCCTCTGATCCCCACCCATTACTGAAGAAACACCAAGTCAGATCACATTTTCTCTCAGTTCAGAACTCGCCAATGTCTTCAAGTTCACTCATAATAAAAGCAGAGTCCTTCCTTGCTACAGCTTACTTTCAGCCTTGCTGTCTCTGTCCATGACAAGTGTACTCTGTGCTGTCTCTAGACATGCCAAACTTTATCTAGCTGGAGAACTTTTCTACTTTTGGTTTGTCTATATGGAATATTCTATGTCCAGACATATTCCTGGATTATTTCTTCAGATGCTTCAAATCTTTCCTGAGGCATAACAAGCTTGAAGATATTACAGGGATTAACAGCCTTGGAAGCAACTAAGGGCAAACTTCTCCTCCATGGTTGACTTCGGACCTCAACCCACATTTGGTTACTTCTCAGCTGATCTTTCCTTAAATTTCATTAAGTTTCAGGATGGTTTTAAATGCTATTAATTATCTAGTATCTGGTAAGACTAGAAAGAGAAGCTGTTTCTAAGGATTTAAAATACTCTATGAGAAGGCGGCAGGAGGTGTCTCAGCTTTCTAGAGGCAATTAAGACCTTTGTTAATTCCTTCCTAGTTAAAATAGAATCCAAGTTCTATCTTTCGCCTTAAGTGGAGATCTGATATTCTAAAGCCACCTAAAACATTGCATACTATGCTTTCCTCCTCTTAAGGGTTAACCCATCTGGGTCTGCCACTCGCCTGGCAAGGAGTTCATACCCTAAAAAAAGAGAAGATTATCACTCTAATGAGGTAAAGAAGTCTTCTTTGCCACAAGCCTCCCCACTGGTACAGACCAGACAGTGCTTCCATCACAGTCTTTTCTGCTTTTCTGAGACCAAATGCAGAAAATATATAACTTTTTTCTCTCTCTTAAAAAGAATCTTTTGTTCTATGTATATGAGTGTCTACACACACACACACACACACACACACACACACACACACGTCTGTGTATCATTTATGTGCCTGGCGTCTGAGGAGTCCAAACAGGGTGTTGAATCTCCTGGAACTAGAGTTACAGAAGGTTGTGAACCATCACATGGGTGTTGGGAATTGAACACAGGTCCTCTGTAAGAGATGCCAGTGCTCTTATCTACTGAGCCATCTTTCCAAGCCATCTTTCCAGCTCCATCTTTTTCCTTGTTTCTATTTCTTTTGGATAGTGACCAAAAAACAAACACACAAACAAAACCAAGAACACACGAAAACCCAAAGCATGCTTTCTTAAGCACTCTAGGCTTTAACTTTCTCTGGAGTCACAATCCTACCAAGGCCTTTACGGGGATGCTTTCTGACTCCATTGCAAATGGCACGACTATCTCTGTCTTCTTTTCCATTTTTCTCCTTCAGGGATTGCAGCTTGTCTATAATGGTAGGTTTCTCTCTTCATACCTCCTTCTTGAGTCTGTTTTTAAAATTATTTCTTATTAAGGAGCTTGATAACCCAAAAAAGAAACCCCTGTCTCCTAGGTAATAATGTCTGGTGTGACCAGTCTACATATTGTCCTCTTTCCAACACTCCCAGCTTCAACCTGACCTTTGCCGACCACATTCTGCCCTTCCTTCCTGGTCGATTTTCTTGATTGTCTCTCCCTCAGTAGAATTGCTCCATGTGGCAAAGTCGTTGTTTTGTTTACTGTTTTATCCTTAGCAACCGGAACAGAGCTTGTGACACTGTGCAGAGTTTAATAAAAACTGCTGAATATGTCAATGGGTGAGTGATCCTAACATTTTCACTTTATGGATCTAAACCTTACATAAATGGTCCAGGGGGCTTCTGGGCTCATATCCATGTGTCAGGAGAGTATGGCTGAGACTTCAGATCTGTAGAGTCTTTAAGTGTTTTCTTCCCTTTCCTGTGTTCCTTCCTGTGTCCCTAATTTTGGGACTTATTAATACGGATTTCCTCCCCTGCTTATTTCTTCCCTACAGTAAGCAAAAATGGCCTCTGTGCTGGAGAAATATTTCGTTTACAATGGTCTTGTTTTCTCCAGCAACACAACGGCCCACACTTGTGTCCTCAGCAGCAGTTTAACTGCTTGTTTTGCATTTATTTAATTAATGGGTTCAATTTTGAGAGGTGACCTTGCAGAATACTGAGCAGTGTGTAGATTTGCCCTACTTACATCATATTCTGTCCCCTCCCCATCTTTAATTTTCCTTATACGCTCAGAAGTGGAGACAAGAGGCATTCAAAAGATTTTCCTTCATCTTATTCTGTTTTCTCCTCTCCTTACCCTCACCTCTTCACAGCACATGGAGATACCTGATTACGAATGCAGTCTGAATGGAGGTACAAAGTCATTATTAGTGTCATGAAGAAAGTCCAGACTCTGGGAAATGTTTGTAAATTGGAGAGCATACATATGTGCTTAAGAATGCAGATTTGGCTCTCATAAATAAGTTGATGGGCTGTCCCCATTGTGCTCAGAGGTCAAGCCCTGAGTTTCTATTCAGTGCAATGTTTGTCTTCCTTAATACGAATCTAGACTGAAACGCTGCCAATAGAAGTGCCCAAATCACATCCAGCTCGTAGTTGCAATTGTTTGTCTAACATGATGTATGAAAACAACTGCCGTCTATATTTAACATCCTATCTTGATTCTCTAGCTCCTTCTGACCTAGAGGTCAGACAACACTAGAGTGAAAGGCCCAGATCTGCAGGATGCAAATCTCCTGGGACATTGTTAGACATGCAAATACTCAGAGTCTATCCTAGACTCGCTGGGTGGGGCTGCTCAGTCAGTCTTTTAATAAGCCTCTCTCGTAACTGTGGCCATAATCAAGTTGTGTACCTGCTTGTTCACAATGACCGGGAGAAGTGGAGGAGCAGTCAGCTACACTGATTAGTATGTCCCATGGAGATTGGTGGAGGGACTAACATCCTCTCCAATCTTCTCTGTCTTATTTCTGTGCAGTGTAGTTATTAATATACCTGATAAGGTTCTGTACAGTTTTAAGCCAACCCATATGTAGCCTATGCAGTCTCTGAGAAGGAGTGATTGTCTGTGTGGCTGATGTTGTTACAGGGGATAACTGAGATACGAACAGGGATGCTGAGCATCACAGTACCTCTTAATGGTAGGGAATCCCAAGGGAGGCTGGACCAGAACTTGGAGAATGAAAGGCTCTTCCAGACTACTAGAAAAAGCAATAGGGCAAAAGCATGTGCAGAGACGATGTTGAAGGAGAACAATGAGGTATGACAGCTGTGCTTGAGTAGCCTTCAAGTCCAAGGTCCACAGGAGAATAGAAGAGGTTAAAGCCAGGAAGACAGTAATGGACATCTGAAGACAGTGGACATCTGAATGAGGCCAGTGACTGGCATTGTGGAGTTTTCAGGGAAGATGTAGTCATGGTGCAATGTTTTAAAAAAATGTAGTGTGCTCCCTAAAGATATCATGTCCAGGTTTTTATATTCCTTTTCCTTTCCCTCAGATGATAACATAGTTACATTCATTAAGAGGTTTATTTACTCTCTTCAACCTATGTTTTCATTGACTTAGTGGGTTCCCCCAACTTGCACTAGATTGTACAATGTCTAGAGTCAATGGAGTCAAAGTTAAAAGCCTAAAGAACCAAGATATTTCTGATCTTTTCCTGAAGCTCTACAAAGCAGCCTGGTATCTCAGGGAGGTGAGATAAGGTCCTGGAGTGCCAAGTGATAGCAAACACAGCATGGCCACTGGCCTTCTGGAGAGCAGGGATGTGTAGAGAATGGTGTGACATTCCTATTTCTCAGACACATTAAACCCCCAGAGGGAAGCTGATTGTTCAGGCACAGGAACAATCAGGAAGGCTGGCAAGTCAGGCTGTGTCAGGAGGATATGACTGCTGTTTAACTGTAAGAGACACTGTTTTTAGTCCAACGTCAGAGGGAAGTTGGAAGATAGTTTCCTTTGTATGGCTGTCCTTTCTTAAAGACTAAATTAAAGATTCAGTTTCAGGCACACATAGTGGCACACATCTTTAGCTCCAGCACATCTAAGGCTGAAACAGGATGACTACAAGTCTGAGGCCAGCCTGGGCTATACACACAATTCAAAGTTTGAGGTCAGGCTGGCACATAGTGTCACTATGTCGCAAAGACAAATAAACAAATAAAAAACAACTAAGTTCCACAAGTTTGGAACTTTTCTATGCTAGTGTTTCTCGTGCACAGCTTTCTTCAATGATCGGTCTTCCCTGACTGATTCTTTAAGAGACAAGTTCCTCCTTCTGCTATTACCTCCTCAGGCCTCCTGCTTTGTTCTTCTGCACACGACTTTATCTGACATAAGACATGTCTTGCTGTGAGTAAACTGGTCTTTTTTTTTTTTTGTTAGCATATCAGAAGAAATAGACGTGTTCACCACTGAAGTTCTAATGCTGGGATTGTGTCTGGCACAGGAAAGACTCCCACTCTGCAGATACATAATGAGTAATGGCATGATCTGCTATCTACTTGTAAACAAAGTCTTCTGCTAGAACTCAACATTCAGGGGACATTGGGTTTTACTGTGTCTCCTGCATCATGACCATTAAGTCTCAATCCCTGGAACAAATAGCTGAGATGCCTTTTAACATATCACATATCCACCGGGTTCTCCTATCATCCCCAAATCCCTGCCTGTTGCAGGGAATAGATGGCATGCCCTTCACCCAGAGGCTCTTCCATACATAAGCTAAACATTTTGGCTAAGTGCTCCTTTTTACCTTTTGTTCTGTCTCTTGGCTCCTACACTTAGTTCCTCTTTTTCCCCCTCTCCTCTCATGGCTCAGGGTCATGTCCACTCTGGATTCACCCAGATGTCTCTGCCTCTGGGCTATGTTCTCTCTTTTTATCTACAACAAATTTTCTGTTTTACCATACGAGGAACAGTCAAGTTCTTTCCTTTTTCTTTCTTTCATTTTTTTTTTCATTCAATGACACATCCTTTCCTTCAGGGATGGTGCTGCACAAGACACCTGAGATTCTATATACAGTGTCATAAACTGAGAAAATGTTAACATCCAGAAATATGAAACATACGCTTTTGAAGGAAAATGCATCTGAAAATTTAATTTCTGGGTGAGTAATTCTATAGATGATTATACCCAGATAATGCAAAATATACTATATAACTTCATCAATTATGCCAGGAGCTTCACATAACTGAAAGAACAACTTCTGTAGATACTGTAATGACGGGGACCATGATGATCTTAGAAATTAAAATCTAGGAATTTTAATGTGTGTGTGAACCACAGCTTGAGGAACTGTATTAAAGTGTCACAGCATCGGGAGGTTGAGAACCACTGTTCTAAAGGAAATATCATACTCAAGAATTTACAGCTTTGTGTCTACTATATTGTCTCTACTCTGGTTCATTCTGTGCACATCTGGAAGGCCCACTTTTTAAGTAAAATAGTATTTAATTACTACGGTAAGCCTCATTTAAAAATCACCTTTCTAGTCTATAGCTGAATAATTATTTACTGTTTAAAAATTTAGTTTTTTGTTTTATTTTCACGTACTAACTAAATAGCTGCTACATGACTGCTGGTGATCTATGTGGTGTGCAGGGGAAATAGGCTGAGACTGTGTTGATGCTGAGCACCCTCAAGAAAGAGTTAGAAATGAAAACAGCGTTGGAAATGGTGCCAACACCAAAGTGAGAAGGATGGACGCTCAGCAGGTGAAATGAAGTGTGGTTTTATCTACATTTTGCTTCGAAAAGGAATTTTATCTAATGCCCTATGCCTAATGAAAATAATCTCTGCTATTGAACATAGAAGCTATTATTGAAAGCTGTTTTAAATACACGGATACTTGACGGTTAAATTATTTTCAGATGGCAGTTTAACCCAAGCTAGATATTAAACAAATTGTAAATTTTCCACATGTATTACGCAATATCACCAGAAATCAGATGAAGATAACAGCTTCAAGGACCCCACCCACCATACCTTGGCCACTTCCTCTTGAAAAGCCACAAGATTCAAGTGGGAGATGTTCACCAGGTCTGGTCCGTACACCACTGTTATCATGCGCTGTTCCAAGTGTCCGATGTTCCCAACATCCAGAAGTTCACGTAACTTGGGGTCCTGAATAAGAATTGTTAAAAACAGTGGAATATAAGGAAAGATTCTAACATGGTAGCCAAGCTTTAAATAAACTAGAAGTAGAACTGCCTTTTCCAGGGGAAACTTGTATGAATGGAAGTCTTCCCCCCTACAGTGACTGGAGAGGTCAGAGCTACGGGGGTTGGGGGGGGGGGACTTTCCAGCTCAAGACCTGTGATTTTCAGTGAAGTGTTCTTTCTATCATAAGGCCATTCTGGACCATATTTTTATGTATCAGAATTCTTCTATTCCCTCTAATCATCTAACAAGCTATACATTGAAATGAGAAATCTTATCTTTCTCCCCCACCACCTCGGGCATGTTAAAACAAACAAACAAACAAACAAACAAACAAACAAACAAATGACATTCTATGGAATAAAAATGCTCATGCCTGATGTAGTCTAAACAATTAAACAGCCCCTAGGAGCATATGCATTGCAATTACTATTAGTAATTGGTGCAATGTTAGGGAGTAGAATGGGGTCTTAGCTGGAGTCTTCTGTTCACTGAGGGGCATTCTTGAGAAAGTGATATTGAGCCTTATGCCTCTCTGCTTCCTCTCCTTTAGCTTTTCCAGGCCCCATGGGTTTGCTATGTGTCTGCTTTTGTGAGATGTGCTGTTCACTCACTAGATGTCCAAGAGCAATCATAGACTGGAACCTTAAACATGAGCTGAGATAAACCCACTGTCATTGTAAGCTGACTGGCTTCAAGGTTTTGTTACTATTACAGAAAAGTACCTGGGGCAGAAACATAGCCAACCCACTTGCTATTGACCTTTCCTCCATACTGAGTACAGATAAAAAGACAAGCTGTTAGCATGAGCTTTGCATATGATAGTTTAAGTGCCTTACTCAGCCAGCGTGTTCTGGGATTTGGATATCGGGGATGTCTGCCATATTTTTCTGAACAAGCTACATTCTTTGGGAATACTATAAGCAACAATCCCTTGGAGATATAGTTTTTTTTTCTTTCTTTTTTTTTTCTGGGAAAGGGGAGTTTCTAAACTCACAGAACTCAAAATAAAATTGAAAATAGGGCTTAGTCAACTTGGCTGCATTTACTTTCCTCCCACAGGACAGGCCC
This sequence comes from Rhabdomys pumilio, assembly GCA_030674055.1. Taxonomy (NCBI): domain Eukaryota; kingdom Metazoa; phylum Chordata; class Mammalia; order Rodentia; family Muridae; genus Rhabdomys; species Rhabdomys pumilio. The sequence goes on along the minus strand of JANHMN010000002.1, from coordinate 198,001,325 downwards.
TGTAGGACTTCACAGTCCATGCAGAAAATTAGCATCAAATCAATCACTTAGCAAATTTGTTGCCAGCTTCTGAGCAAGGACCGGGGTTGTATTTCTATTTATTTAGCGAAACACCAGGCCAATAGGTCCTGATTACTGAGCCTGTTTACTCTTGCCTCCTTCTGGGGATTTTTATAAACTGTTGCAAAAAAAAAATGAATTAAAAATAAAAAACAGAATAAAAATAAGCAAGACCTTTTCAGCTAAGTCACTCACTCAGTATCATTAATTTTCCTTTCATTTAATAGAACTGTCTCCTGAGTGGCTGCAGGGAGAGATGCACTTTCAGGCAAGCTATGGAGAAATAAACCTTGCCCTGGAGAGCTGAAGATTCAATTCCACTGATAAGGCAAGAGCTTATATAGCCAAGTGAAATCTCCTGGAAAGATGAGTAGTTTCTTTCAGAGCACCACTTCTATAACCCACAAAAGGAGAGTCATAGACTCAAACCAAGTGGGAGATTTCAGCACTGTAGAAATAATGGAAGATCAAAGGAGAATCAGCAGGCATGTGATGCATCATTGAAACAGGGGAACTAGAGGCATGTAGAGGCTCTCCAAAGGGGTGCCTAAATGATGCTCAAAGGATCGCCAGGATTCTATCTGCTATGAACAGTATTACTGCAAGATACAGCTAGCAAGAATGCATACAGAACACGGCATCTTGGTATGCTTTTTACTGCTGGCTGGTGACATATGTACATTAAAATTCCCTTGGTTTTATGCAATTAGAGTTGGTGTCTGGGCTTAGGTTGATAAAGCAGACTGTTGAAGGGGAATTGATGATGGAACCCGAGTATTGGTGAGTCTATCTGAACTGTTCATCTTTCTACCATAAATTTTTAAATGATTTTTGAACATGAACTAGAAGAGCAACTGGATTGGAGATATATTTTATCAATAGAAATGCTAACAGTTTAAAATCATGTAGTTCAGGATACAAAATGATTTAAGATATCTAATAAGAAAGTTGTTCTCTAACATCTATTTTTCTTTATTTTAGAGTGTGATATTTTAAACTACTTTCTCTTACACCATTGCTCCTTTTAATCTCATGTGTACCAATACTATAACTTCTTAAGTGTGGGACATTTCTCAGCATCGCCACTTGCGAGGTGTATGCTGATAAAGATACGCATCTCTTCAAGTACCACAGGCTGTCTCCAGCAGCTTTAGACCATCAGACTGTGCAAAGGAATAACCCAGGAACACCGCCTTCACCAGCTTCACAGATGAGAACCTCAAAGATGCAAAGAATTCAGTGAACATAGATGTCTCAACTTTTGGAAAATGACTGGTCCTATTCTAAAAACAAACATGCAGAATCAAAATTGTAACAAGGACAAAGCCCTGTAAATAGCTGGTCTGCAAATTACTTTGTGCCCTAAGGCTTTTCTCTCAAGCAACTTTTCCAGTCTTAAAATTCTTGATAGGTTCTCAGAGGGGACCCAGGTTCTGGAGCACTTCACCATGTCAATATGTAGATTACAGCTGCTTTTTGGAACAAATTATTCCTAAATCCTGCAAAGACTCTAGCTTTTCCAAGAGTCTCACACAATATAACAGAGTGAAAACTAAAAGCTGAGGTGAGCTCAGAATCTTGCATCAATCAGCTTCAAAGCTAACTTTCCACAGAGAATATTCTTTCTGTGTCTCTACAGTTGGAGCTAATCAGACTGACTAAGAACCCTGGCAGTTTTCATTCGACCGCTAGGTTATCTCTCTTCCTGTAAGAGTTAGGAAGCAGAAGTGGTCTGTCTAAGTGACTCCACTTTCTCTCAATCTTCAGGACTCATGGTTAAATTACTCTATGCTCATTCTAAAGAACGGAGAGTTTTCCTCTGGGTAAGGTCAGTTAGCTACTACCATTCCTTGGTAACTGGCTCCTGAGCAAAGTAAAAACTGTTCTCCACCTAAGAAAGGTGAGCTCAAGTATGACACAATTAGGTAATTATATAATTAAGAATGTCAAAGACAAATGAAAAATTAAACATAAGTTGGTTTTGTTTGTTTTGTTTTTATGAATACTAAATGCTGGCACTGAGAGATGGCTCAGGGTTAAGAGCAGTGGATGCTTTTCCAGAGGACCTAGGTTTAATTTCCAGCATCCCCATGGCTGGAAACTGTCTGTAACTCCAGTTTCAGGGGATCTGACACCCTCACACAAACATACATGCAAGCAAAACACCAACGCATTTAAAATAAAAATAAATAAATCATTAAAAATAATAAATGCCAGTTTAGAGCTTTATAGTCAATCTGACTTTTAAGAAAAAGTTATTTTATTTGTATGCTGGGCTTTCAGATATAGAAACTATTTGTCCGATGCAAACCTACTTTACTCACTTGTTTTTTATCGTCATGAAATATGTCTTTATCAGATTTTAGGTTTATTCAACACTTCTTTATTAAAGACAGTTCTATTCTCAGAACTTAATACAGTGTTCTCAATTTCAATTACAGTTATCCATCATTCATAAGAAAAGTTAGAAATATGAAAGTCTTTTGATCAATACTCAATGTAATAATTGTACATAGAATGACATATTCCTCGATATGAACAAAGGAGATTGGTATAAAAATCATGAGATGGTTCAAATGGCAGAAAAGTAAGACAGCGCATACAGTCACCTTCCAAAAGTGATATTTATGTACATGATTGCCTTGTGTGCATGTATATGTGTACACTTCATGCATGCTTGGTGCCTCCAAAGATCACAAGAGTGTGTCCGATTTCCTGAAACTAGAGTTATATATAACTGTGACCCACCACGTAAGTGTTGGGAATTAAACCTATTCTCTCCAAGAGCAGACAGTGCTCTTAACCTCGGAGGCATCTATCCATCCTTGACAGCAAAACTGTTATAGAATATGATAAAAGGAAGCCGGAGGGGCAGGGGTGTGCACACAACAGGAAGTAGAGAATTCTGGGTTCTTTCATGCTTGAGGCCCCTATAGAGATGGTTAAATGCATCACCTTCTCCTTCAACCTACAGGGACGCCAGTTTACTTGGTAATCCAGTATTCACATGGTTTGGTTCAAGCGTACACCAATATTTCTGTGAATTTTGCTTATCTCCCTGACTGGTAAGGTTTTTGTTTGCTTGACTTTTTATTGTTTGTTTGGTTTTGTTTTATTGGTCATGTCTTGTCTTTCATCTTCATTTTATCTATCTATTTTATAGAAACACCTATCTTCTTTCATTCTGTGACACTTGTATATTACCAAGGAAGCCTCTAGAACTGGAGAACACACTTGAAAGGAGGACCGACAGTTCTTCAATGACAAGTGCTCTCTTTGCTTTGAAATCAACCTGCCACATAAACACACACACACACACACACACACACACACACACACACATACACACACACACACAAAGACTGTACTGACCCATTGTTACTGAACTTGGTTTGTTGAATTTACAATATCAGACTGGGTCTAGACCCAGAGGAGCACTTGGAGGGGTTTTCTATGGAGACATCTGTCTCAGCTGGATGGGAGCTACAGTAAGTCAGACAGTGGATGCCCAACAGCAAAAGGGCAGCTTATATTGAAAAAAAAAATCACCTACAGTTCCAGCCAGTTCCTTCACGGAAATGAGAGATTTAGACTGCAACAGAATGTTCCTTCTTGACTGGCCAATGCCATAATCAGCCTAGTGGCTCATGCTGTAATCCTATCTACTATAGAAAATAAGGTAGGAGGGTCACAAGTTCAAACCTTTATGACAAAGTTAAAGAGACCCTGCTTGTTTATCATCATCATCATCATCATCATCATCATCATCATCATCAATGACTGAGTGTGTATGTTCATGGCACATCTACTGTCTAGCATTCAGAAAGCTTTAGGTTTGAATTTCCAGTATTGAAATGGCAGGCGGGTTATCAAGGCTGAGTCAGAGGAGTTAGTGATTGAAGTCTGTTAGCCTGTGCAGTGTCTGGACCTGCTGGTAAGTATCTGAGCTAAGTTGTAGGCAATTCATCATCAGCTTTGACTCATAGGCTCAGGTAGGTCTTCAGGAGGGTGACCTTTGTTTGCATCTGTTTTGCATGTGTTCACAGATATGTTTTTGACTCTAGGGCAGCATGAAAACCCAGAAACCCTGCTTATGTCCTTGTGTAGATCTCCTGTGAAACTGACAATTGGGTATGATCCCTGGGGACCTTATCTGAATCTTTTGATGGTTTCTGTCTGTCACCCAGTGGAGGATAGTTCTGTACTCACTCTGTTGGGCTCTTGGCTCTACTATTTAAAGCTTTGTGAAACTTTGTTAACCACCCCATGCCTCAGTTTTCTCATCTGTAAATTGGGGCTGAGAGCAATATTCCATTTAAAATGCTGTTAGAGTAAAAACTGAACCAACAAGAAAGCAGCTGAGGAGAAGAAAGTCATAGCTTGAAAACAAAAACCAGAATGAGGTCCCCACAGAATAACTTAACTTTATAACAACCAGAACACTTTGCTGTCTGACTTATCAAAGTATTCATTACCACTTGTATTCAGGCTTATGTGGTGTGTGTATAAGGGAATAATTGTATTTTAAAATCGTGCATTTAAATTCATTATTTTTCTTAATTCACCCTCTCATGGGAAGCATTTCGCAGCTAAAAGACAAACCATTTCTAGGACTTTTCAATTATCAGCTCTTTCATTCAACTGTTTTTTAAAAAAGCAACATGGTTTCTGAGCTTCAGCTTAGTTCCCACACCATGTAGATACTAAGAACAGTACTTGTTATGTACAGCGTTAGCTCAGAGAGTGAACTGAAGCTGTAAAGTCTAATGGATCCCATGTCTTTGAAGAATTAAAGTGTGTGTGTGTGTGTGTGTGTGTGTGTGTGTGTGTGTTCGTGTGCATGCATACATGAGTGTGCATGTGTTCAAGTGACATGATTACTATCATGAAAAATAGTAAAATAAATGTTAGCTACTATTTATCCCTTTTCTCATTAAAACTAAATGTTTTTAGGAGCTAAGAGAGATGTTTTTCTATTGATCCACTACAAATAATTGAAGGAGTATGTATTAAACAAGGATTTGACCGTGACTGTCTGAGAAGATGCACATATTGGCTGAAGGTTCTAACCATGGATTTAAAATTAAATATATTTTGACTTTTATTTTTTTCTTTAGCTTTACTTACATCTTTTTTTCTATTATCCCAGATATACATAAGTTAAGCATCTCTGATAATACATAGAAAACCATATAATGTTATTCCTTTAGAATCTTAGGGATATAAAACTCTTCACAGTTCAAAGTTTTGATGAGATTTTGATATCTACTTTTACAAGGAATAACTACCAGCACCTAAATAAGTGCTGGCTTAACTATGCCTTTTTATGTGTGTGCTTTTCATGGCCGTTAAAAGCTATCTTCAACATTCCTTATTGCTCTTCATCAAAGCACATTATGCATGAAGACCACAGTTGTAATCTCTAAGACCCCCGATTTCAACAAGGAAAATAAAACATCTTGAGAGTTTTGTGGTTGCATCTATTCTGTGAGACCTAACGGCTAATGATGTCTCCATGTTATAAAGCCATCACTGGCTTTCTCAGCACAGTTCTGCACAGGGAACAGAAAAAAAGTTTAAGGAGCATGAAACACTCTTAATTCTATCAAAATGAAATCCAATACAGTACAGACCCCAGGACCTTATTAGTCAGGTCAGGTCTTTTCCTTGCTTCTGTAACTGATGAGCTTTCTGTGCAGTTGTTTTCATATCTCCACTGGGCTTATACAGGTCTTCTCTCTTTTTTTCCTCTTCCTATCTTCTCAGGCACCTTTTCTCTTTCTCACCAAAAATTCTGCCAGGGTATTTTGTTAATCTATGGCAACACAGGAAGTTAAGTGTTCTTGTGTCTTCTCAAGAAGATGACATTCAAGGCCTGATCTGATTTATTTTGAAATAAGACATAATGTTATCTGCTTTCATATCCAGAGAATTCTAATTGCCCTATTTGTCAATTTGCCTGAAAATTTTCCATTGCTTGATGTATTTATCGGTTTGTCTAAGTATATGCTATAAAGTTAAACCATGACAAGTACTACCTTGGGTCATCCAGAAATGGGCATACCTTAGGTTGCATTTGCTCCTCTTTTGTCTCAGTCATTCCAGCTCAATACCCTTATATGGTATGCAGTTTAGGACAAATATAGTTTACAAGACCGAGAGAGGTTCACAGTTTGACTCCACTCTGGTGTTTCTGTAGTATTGCTGGGTAATTTCAACAATTAAGTACAAAATTGGATTGCGCTGGGCAGGGAATGAAAGCCTTCCTGTGGTTTGCTAGCAACTGCTTAACAAGAGACTCGCAGAAACCAAAATCAAGCAAAACACTGAACATTCAAAACATAAAACTCAAACAAGCCAAGAAGTTAAAACCCCACACAGCTCTAGGGTAACACTTAGTGCTGCTTGTAAGATAAAGAAGCAATCTCTCAAGCTATTCAATGACATGGCGGAACTAAAGACATTAGTCTCTTAGTCATTAGTCATCAGCCCACTTTTGCATGCTATTAAGAGGGACACACCAAAACCCAAGATGACAGGTACTCATAATAATAAAATAATTTAAAAAGTGATATATTTTGAATACTTATTAGAGGTATTATTTTAAATATAACTCATCTGGTTGCAAGCTTATACCACTTAATTTATAATAACATCTGAGGTTAACAAGCAGAGGCAGTTGCAAACATCTAACACTGGCTTATCGTGAACGAGTATAAGCTGGCTCCAACATTTCACTTCTTGTACCCAGAGGCAGTTGCAAAAGATAAAGAAGTGAAACTCTATGTTATTAAGAACAACTGAGCTGTATTTGAACACACGACCTTGAATCTCCAGGTGCCCATTTTTTCTGTTTGCCTGATGAAGACTGCCGGAGATTGGCTTGTCACAAGAATGCTGTTGTATTCTCTGAACTTTGTAAGCGGACCCCCCTGAGCACTCCCCAGAATGGTTCCACTGGGTGGATCCAGCTCTCTGGACTCCATCCCAGTAGAGTTAGAACTAAGCTAATGTAAAGCAGACATAATTAGGTCATCTCAATCCAAAGTGGAGCTGCCACTTCCTTCCCGCGAAGGAATGTGTTTCTCTAGGGACCTTCTACACCCCAGTGTAGCATTCATTCACTGAACACATGTGTCTAAAGCCTCTGTTTACCAGGCATTGTGTTAATGGATGACGTTCTATTCATGAATAAAACCAGATAGCTTCACCTTGGTGATACTTACAATCACCAAGTGAGGAAACTGATATTTAAAAACAAATCAGCGAAATCAAACTCTTTAGATCTAAGCACTTAGAGGCAAAGGCAGGAAGATGGCTAGTTTGAGACCAGCTTGAGGTATGTACAGAGACTCAGTCTTCAAAAAACAGAAAACAACGGAAAAGACAAAAAAAAATCAAAAAGTCTAATAGTTAAATATAAGACAATATACTTCAGGTGTCTAACAATGGTAATGAAATAGAGGAGAATCTGTCTAGCGACTGTTTTTTTTTTTTTTCTTTTGAGACAGGGTTGCATATGTAGCCCTGACTTGCCTGAAACTCACTATGTAGACTGGGTTAGCCCAGAACTCACAGAGATCCACCTGGCTTTGCCTCTTGAGTTCCCGAATGAAAGAGGTGAGCCACCAAGCCTGGACTCCCTAAAGGCATTTAATTAATTGAATTTTGTTAACAGATAAAGTACTTGTAGTCAGAAGCATTGCAGACTAGAGGTGGGAATCATATGCCAATCATTCCTCCCTGTAATTAGAGGCAGGATATCAAGTTTGAAAAGATTAAAATCTAGCGGAAAAGGTTGAATAAGTAAAGCAAGAGAGATAAATTGAGTGCCACAGTGTTCCAGAGGTAGGTCTATTTTCACAAAAGCATTCTAAGCAAAATACCAGTGAATAGTTCGAAGCTGAGGAAACTGAGGGTACCATTTGTTAGGATGTTGGTTCAGACTGAAAGGAGAATATGTATATAATATTTACCTTTCTATTTATTTATTTTGGTGTGCTGAAACAGGTCATCCCTATGTAGCTCAGGCTGGTCTGTAATTTTTTATGTAGCCCAGAGTGGCCTTGAATCCCCAAACTCTGACACCTGAATTTTGGAAGTACAGTCACATACACTCATATCTACGTCATGTGCAGCATTGTAATAGAGGACACGAGTAGCTTAGACCAGGGCTACAGTGCTATAGATGGAAAGATTTCAGAGGTAGGAGAAACAAATCAGCATGACTTGACGTAGGCTTTGGTACTGATATAGAAAAGATGGTGGTACCTGAAGTACTGAGTTTCTAAATGACCCGACCAAGATGTTGGTAGTGTTGTTAGGAGTGACAGTGAGGCCAGCAGGAATCCAGGCTTAGGAGAGCTAAAGGCTATGATTCTGAGTTCAAATTCTGAAACCCTAAGTCGATAGAGTTTGGGAGCTACATTCAGGAAGTAAGTCCAGTTGGAAAGGACTACAAAGCCTTGCATTTTGGTTTGAGAAACAGGATTCTTAACACAGGAAATGACTCCTGCAGAGCATAAATGTTACCTAGATTGGTGATTTCTTTTTCATGTTTTATGGGTTTCAGGCCATTCTATTTCCCCCTCACATTTCCCTCCTCCTGATTCTTTGGCTAAAACCATTTTAAATTTATCAAAATATAGCTGCCTGACAAAGCCTAATGAAGTATGACCATGTCAAGAATAGCGTCTAATGAATTCAAAGAGAGGTGACACATTTTGGATAAGTCTCCACAGAAGATAGATGTCAAAGGTTTTTGTGCATTGTATTCAGCAAAGAACAGGGACATTTCAGAAACAAGGTACTTTATTACAAACATTGATTTCTAAGGCTATTGTGTTTTATGTAGGTGGTTTTGCATAGTGATGTAGATCTTACAAAAGCACCTTCAAAAAAGAATACATCAGATTCTTCTACACATATAACAAAAGAACTATAAATCACCGACTTACTTCTGAATTAGATATTCTCAAATCCAGCACTTTGCAAATTTCTTAAACATTCAATGCAATATGCACACACATGAGAAACAAAAATAAGTTAAGTGCATCTGATGGCATTGAATGTAGCTTTAAAAAGTTATATCTATGAAGAATTTTATGCTATTACATACAGGGTACAAGCACAATTAATAGAGGTTTTCTAGGTGAAAAATCTTTGCTCTCTCTAGGATACAAGGCAGGCAGGGAATCTAAAAAGGTGATGTGTGTTGGCCAATGAGGAATTACATCAAAGGAACCTTCAGAACATGTTACATCTATTGACTCTGTTATATACAAGTGAGGGGGTAGCCACGTCTTCTGGTCAGAGGCCCTACATATCTACTAGGGCCATAGGAGACAAGAGGACTTAGGACCTAGGCACACAGGTCAGGAGAAGGTGAAACCTGAAAGTCTTAAAAGAATCCTTTAAGAGGAAGGGACTAGCTGCCATTTTTTTTTACAACCTTGCCCATGCAGTGAAGAGCCAAGACAAGGCTTTGAGAACTACATTTTTTGAAACTCACTTTGGTGGTATATTTGTATTTGTTACTAGCTTGTGTGTGTTTATGTGCATACACATAGTGTGCACGCACGCACGTGCGTGTGCACATGTTTGAGTGTGCATGCATATGCATTCTACAGTGTGCAGGGAGAAGTCAGAGTACAGCTCTATGGAGCAGGCTCTCTCCATTCACCTATATCTGGGTTCCAAGCCTCAAACTCAGATTGCTAGACTTCTGCCAGCAAGTGACTATAGATGATGAGCTATCTTGCTGGGCCTGCTTTTTGAGTTTTAAATCACAGAATTTCAAGAAAAAATGTGAATGGTCATTAAAGTGCCCTTCACTATAAGAACTGGCTCACAAGTGAATTCTGAAGCTCTACAAATACCATAAACAGACTCCTTGCACCTGCTCCATCTGTACTCTTCTTCATTCATTCAACAAACCATGTCTCTTCTGCCTGCAGGTTCTATGGAACTGCTAACACAAGCAAAGGCACCGCTCTAACTGGTGGAAGTGTAAAGGGGAAGTGATGTGGCCCTCCAAAGAGTGGGCAATTCCTTGAGATGGTAAAGCTGTCATCCACACAACGTAGCAGTTTCAATCCTAGGCATACGCCCACAAGAAATAGATGTGTGTTATGTGCTAACAACTTTTCCATAAAATGCAGCAACAGGCTCTTTATGACAATCAGCCAAAGGTTGCAGCAGCCAGACATAATGCCTAGTGGATCACCCAGAATTTGAATCTAACCTGGACTACATGGCCTGCATGGAGTGAAAGATCTTGTCTCCAAAGTAAATAAAGAAATAAAAGGCGAAACAATCCAAGTGTCCATCCACTGATAAATAGTAACCAAAGTCCAGGATAAATGTGAAATGGAATATTAAATGTCAATCAAAGCATGCTACCATGGAGAAAGCCTGAAAACATCAATGCTCTATAAAGGAAACCAAACATGAAAGAATATTGGTGGTATGATCCCATTTACATGAAATTTCTACAGTAGTCTAGTCTTTCTGTCGCAGAAATTTCTCCATTCAATGTATTTGCAGCAGGAGCCCTGTCATTGGACAGGGAAGAGGGAGATGGAGCTAGGAGTTGGGAGGAGAAAAAGAATGAGGGGGAGGCGAGATGGTGGCAGACGTGTACTCAAGTGTCTCTAGCAGTCTCAGGTAGTTATTCATATCAAGGTTAGATAATTGGGATAACAATTCTGATTGTTTGGGCATCTTGTGTATTGAGTATTTGCCGGTATACAAATCCATCGGTTAATCTTAAGCTTTAAAGTTTTGATTTACTGGGTTACTGGAAGGTGAGTCTGCCGACTACTGGGTGGTTATGGCTGTGAAGGAACTAGCAGCTCCAGGGACAAGTGAACCAGAACTAGAAGCACAGTCACTACAGGGGGCAAGTTAGAGAGAGCAGCCCAGCAGAACCAGCTCAGGCTCGGTCCCTGCTGAAGAACTTGGCGAGACAAATGGGCTTAGTGTGGGAACATAGCAGACAAGCCAGGAGTAAGTCGGCTGTCTTTCTAATACTTCCCACTACATCTTTTTTGAAGGATGTCTCTTATAGGCTGATATCAATCTTATCATGTAGTCAAAAATAGCTTGTAATTCCTGATCCTCTTGCATCTCCCTCCCAAGTGCTTGGATTACCAGCATGTGCCATCATTACTAGCTTAAAATTGTAATTCTAGAGACTGGATGTTAAATAGTTGCTAGGGAGAAAAGAAGATGGCCGCTTTTGCATGAGGAGTTTTATTTTAGAATAATAAAACCATTCTACAATTAGCGATTGCATAAATGGGTACAAAAATACTGAATATGCTAAAACCATTGAACATATACTTTTTAAAGGTAAATTTCGATAAATGTCAGTCCTCAGAAATCTGTGCACCCTGACAGAGTTGCTTCAGAATACGTTCATGAACCCCAGGATCTTGAAGCAATGGGATTTTTCTTGGCCTAATAACAGTGGTGATTGGAAGGGGTAAGCATGGAGGCCACCAGGTGTGATGCAGTCGTCGTTTATAACCAACAGAGCTGTTGTGATGGCTTTCAATTCTCAAGTCTCTATAGTTGTTAGATACGGTGTCGATTTCATTCGATAGCAGAGCAATCTTTATACTTTCTGTCTCATTCCGATGTTCTTCTCCACAAATGAAAATGATTGAGCCTAGTCTATGTCACCTTTGGGACATGGATTGTTATAATACAAATCCCAGAAAGCAAGCCCATGTCCAGTAGACAGCATAGGCTTTACTCTGCTCATCTACTTGTTATGTGGATGAATGCAATGGACCAGAGGGAGGACAAAGGTTGGGGGAAAACTGTACTTTTGGTTCAATAACCTATACTTTATTTCAGTAAGAAATGTTTTAAAGGGCATTTAATTTCTCCTTATATTAAAAATACACAAGAAGAGATATTACCAGGTTTATTTCAGAAGCAGTATTAGAACATTGATGAATGTATACTGATGTGTTTCAAGAATTTTTTAGGAGTAATAGCCTGGGAGACTAATTGTTGCAGTCCTCTCATTATGGTAACATAAATATTGAAGCTAGTCAAATACTAGGAACTGCAATTAAAGTAAAGCTTTGGTTGGAACCCAAATAATTACCTCTAATTGGGAGTTTGTTTGTTTATTCAGAAAACATTTGAGCTGCTGCCCTAGGCATGTGGCTAGGCCACTGGACTCACATTTGTTTTGTTTTGTTTTGTTGTTATTGCTTTTTTATAAAATGAATTTGTGAAACTGTTTATGAAATGCATTCATGTCTTTATTTATTAATTTTTATTTTATTTTTATATGTACACTATAGCGATCTTCAGACACACCAGAAGAGGGCATCAATCCCATTACAGATGGTTGTGAGCCACCACGTGGTTGCTGGGAATTGAACTCAGGACCTTTGGAAGAGCAGTCAGTGCTCTTAACCATTGAGCCATCTCTCCAGCCCCAGGCATTAGTATTTTGGGAGAGATACTCTACAAATATAAATAAAATTATTTAACCATTTGGAAATATTTTCTGACTCCTAGTTAACAAATGTTAACACCTAGTTAACAAATGACAATAACACTGAATTCAGGCGAGCAGTGGAAGTTCCTATTATAAAGAGATTTTTGAGCTAGAACAAATTCACTTTCTGGACATTTCCAAGTGAATTTACTACCTTAAGTAAAGAGAACAATTTTATCTCAGGAGGTGAAGCTCAAAATCTTTATAGAATCCTCAAACCTTTTCTAAAATAAATAAATAAATAAATAAATAAATAAATAAATAAATAAATTTATATGTGATTTTAGGTTCCAGACTATGAGGATATAAAACTGTGAGTTAAGTATACAATCTAAACATCACCACTTCTCTGTGTACGTTAAATATATATTTACAGAATTTCCTCTTGAGGGATAATGCATGCAGTGAAGAGCAGAGTGCATTCGTCTGACACATCACAGATCATAGTCACTCATGGCAGATAGGATGTATCCATCTGAGGAATAACAGTTTCACATATGTGTGCTGTACAATATGTTATGTGTATATAACATGCATGCCTGAATCAAGCTATATAATATATGCATTACCTCATGTACTTCTTTTTATAGTAACTTTTATGTATATACCTGACTTTTGACCCAAACTTCTGAAACTGTGAGCTATAAATAAATAAATAAATAAATAAATAAATATCATTTTTCCTTTTAAAACGACAATGTCTTTTGTGTTAGTTGTTGTTTTGTTCACACTGTGATTATTCTGCTACATTTTAGTGACTGCAAAACTGACCAACACCGGTAAGCTGAGGGAATTATTGTTCCAGACGCTGTAGCAATTGCTGATCCAGAGACCATGCTGAGAATCACTTAAGTTTAAATGTAGACACAGCTGGGTTGACAAGTTCTGACTGTCTTGGGCTCCATCATCTGCAAGGAAAGTGCAGTGGCCTGAGGAGTCAGCTGGCCATGCTAAACCTCACCAGCTGGAGATTACCTACAAAGCTGTTTGAAGTTCATCCCAGAGTCTCCCTTCAGGCAAAGTGCAAATGTTAACCTGAGTTTGGAACAGAGCCACTTTGAAAACCTTAAACATGGAGTTTAGCCATAGATTTAGAAGGATGCATAGGAAAGGGAGGCGTTTGGTTCCTGAACTGTTTGTGATGGCTGGATCTCTGTTTGGTGAATTGAGTCAATGAGGTAAAAAGAAGACAAAGGAAGAGAAAATCGAGAGCATTACTAAGTTGACAGGTGCAAGGATGGGCCACACACTGTTAGAGTTGGCTGGTCTGTAACCCAGTGTGAGTCTTGTGTTTCACAGACCACAGGCCTTTCATTTTCTGTCCTTTTGGGAACCCTTAATAGACTGTAAATGCTGATGTTACAGAAACAACATAGTATTTGAACACTGAATGTATACATTTGGGACTCTTTCTATGCAGAAAGAAAGATACGCTGAGAACAAGAACAGGAGTTTCCTCGACACCAGGTCCAGGGACCTCATCTCAGCTGGGACAGGAAGATCTGGAACCTTCCCAGCTAAGACAGCAGCTTTGAACCATATCCCAAAATGTCAAGAGCTCCAGAAGTTAAGCCAGGAAGTTAAGCACACAAGTTCTCTGCCTTACCACTGACAGAAGAGAGCAATTAAAAGCGAAATTTCAATACTCTTTACCAGCTCCACTTGCCCTTTAAGTGATGGGAATTTTTCTGTTAATATTCTTTGACCCGAGAACAATCCGCAGTTAGCATTCTGAAGAACTGATTGGGTGTCAGCTCGAATCTGTAACCTCTGGTTAATCATCATGTATTACACAGTTTGTGGATGAAATATATTTGGACAGGGATAGATAAGTCTATTCATGATAATTCAACGCTGACATTCAGGGCTTAATTCAATTTTCAGAAGTGACGATCTCCATGGCATTTCAGCAAGCCCGTTTTAATTAATATCTCGACACCTCTTTAAATACCATTTTGCATTCTATACACCTGCTTTAAATCAAGGCAGTCTAAGGACTGTCACATGAGCCTCTATTCTGGGAATGCCAAGATCCAACTTTCCTTTTGTTGGATTTTGACAAAAATAACCCGGAGTCAAATTATCTCCTTTATCTATAGACTTTTTATGGGTAGTAGACAATTACACCTTATTTCCTAGGACCAGTTCTCCAAACTTGCCTCGAAAAATTACTTCTTATCTGAAATAGACAAGGTGGTGTCCTGTGTCCAGTGTGTGAAGTGACATTTGGATGAACCTCAGGTATCCTGAACTGTAGAAGTCACCCAGGCCTACAGCATGAGATAGATGTTGATGGTAATGGAGGTTCTGGATGGGAAGTGAATTAGCAACGGGACAGAAGGACTTACAGAAGAAAGCTGTTCTTCACTACACTTCTGGAGCAAGCTATGGTGGGAAAGAAGCTTCAGAGTAATTTTAATATCCACCAGAGTGTAAAATTTTTTCCACAACCAAGCATCTTGACTTGGGTATCCTAACAGCCTGCTCAGGGGCATCCTAGATAAAGATGAACTACCTAGGCCAGTCCCGCTTGGTTACACAGCAGCCACCACACACATGCAGTCATGTTCTGCTTTTCTATTCTCAAATTTACATAAGGGTTCAGATGCATACACTAACTTCAGGCTTACGGATCTAAACAGTAATCACTACTTCTGAGACCACAGGACATGGGCAGTAAGTGATGGCTTTTGACATTGATCTTACTGGAGACTAAACCCAGGACCTAGAGCATGCTAGGCAATTGCTTTTTCACTGAGCTACGTAGCTGTTAAAATTTGTATCTCTGGTGCACACTTACATAATGGACATCACAATGATGAAAACAAAGAGAACAGTTGCCCTCCTTGTCTTTTGTTCATTTGGTATGGTTTTAGATTAACTGTGGTCTCATCGAGTCTTTTCTTTTTTTTCTCCTTGTATTTGGTATAGTCATTTTAATTGCCCTTAAAAAAATCATTGTCTTTAGGTTACATCTGAGAGGTTTATATTAGCCTTGAAAGACGATCCACAGACACATCTTTATTCTTGAATAAAAATTCACAGATGCCTCTTTCAAAAAGTTCCTATGTGCTCTTACATGCATTATAAAATGTAAGAGCAACCTTTAAAACAATTCAAAGGTTAATACAATAATGTGTTCCTTTACGGAATGCCCTTTTAAGCACCTAATTTGGGAGAGTAACTGTCATCTAAGAATGAATCAGATACGTGCTTAATGTCTGATGGAGGCAAGATGCACTTAGCAAAATGGTTTGTTTCTAAAGGCAATGATTTATCTGCTGTGCTATTTATACAGCGTATTTAAGGCACTAAGCGCATACTGATATGCTGTCTAAAGTGAGGCATTGTTTTGTTTTCTAAAAGAGATACTGAAGGATTCCTGCAATTCACATCTGCAAAGGGCCCTACAAGAGCTGGACAGCCCACTGTGCTCTTAGAAAGCTGGAGCTTAGCCAGACATGTAGCACTGGATTCCCAGAGCTCAGAAGGAGTCTAGGTATCTCACCCTAGGATTACTCAGAATCATGGAGATCCCGAGGGGACTTGTGTATACAGGACTGTCTGGAAAGACCTGATGTAGGCTGCGGTGTGGAGTGTAGTGGGTGGAACAGCTTGGGAAAACCAGAGACCAGACCCCTGAGTTCAAGCCAGAATGATTTCCAGGCCACCTCTCAGCATTTTCTCAAGAAGAATCAGTTGCTCATTGAAGCTGTATTTTCAGTCGGTGCTGGCAAGCACCAACTGGAGACAAGTCCACGGATTCTCTGAAATGACCTGGACTGAGCTTGAATGCCTGGCCTGATTCTGAGGGTAGTGTGTCTCAGTTTCTTTAGAATAAAAGAACCTGCCTAAAAAGATGGTCAGGAAGCCATGTGAAACTCAAAAATTCTCAGTGCAAAATAATTCAGTGAATTTAGTCTTCCACATCCTCCCTAAAGAAGCCCCCAAACTAAACCTCAATCAAGCTCACCATGTTTTCAGTAGGAACTATGTGCTATGCTCACTGGGTCATATTAAAACTGAAGAAAGTATACTTTTCAGTTAGTGGCACAAACCTCTAACTAGAAGTGAATACCTACGAGAAACTGGACAAGGATGAGGCTGGAAAAGGGAGTATAAGTGAAGACTGGGCTGAAGGATCCTTCTACCTTATCAGACAAAAATGCCTTGGCTGCACATTGTAATCTTCAGGAAACCCTTAAAAATTAGCTGCCTGATCCTACTCTTGGGATTCTAGTTAGTTGGACTGAGTTCAATTTAGGTTTCAGGAGTTTTAAAAGTGATCCAAAGGTCGCAGAGTTTAGAAACCCAGTAAAGAGATGGGTGTGGCACCACACTCCTGTAATTCAACGCTCCAGAGGTTAAGGTAGGAACTTCATGAGGTCTAGCCTAGCCTGGTCTACGCAGTAAGTGCCAGGCCTTCCTTGGCTACAGAGTTAGATGCTATCTCTCAATCACCCCTGTCAAAAATTTTTTGTGCATTAAACCAAAGCTCATCTTGTATTATTTGCATTGCTGATGTTATAGATGGGATTATGCCCGACCCCCATCTCTGATTCACATGTTGGAAGCTCTACCTCCTAATGCGACCATGTTTAGAAATAAGACCTTTTAAATAATATGTGTTAAATGAGGACATAAAGATACAGCCTTGGTCCAATAAGGGTAGAATCATCATCAGAAGGTAAAAGAGGGAGTGGGAAGGGTCTGTGCAAAGAAAAGGCCCCTTGAAAGCATGGCAGCAAGAGAGGCTTCAGGAGAAAGCAAAGCTGTTGACATCTTTGTACTTCCAGCCTCCGCAGTCATGAGAAAAGACATTTCATTTCCTTCAGGCACTGACCAGGGGGCACCCTTGGGCCAGCCTGAGTGGATCTGATAGGAACTATTATTTTGGCTGCCTCTTGGCCTTCCTGGTGACCATCACCCACCCTACCACTAGCCACTCAGAAATTGGAAAGTATGTATGCATGTATCCTCCAAACTCTGGCAAAACCCCTCCAGTGTCTGTCTGAAGACCCACATTTTTAGTGTCTCATGAATGGTGCCGAAAATCATGATGGCTTGAGTTTTACCTTTTACGAGCACTCAAGACTCCCTTCAAGGAGCAGGCAGGACTTGGTGAAGGAGCATCCACCTGTTTTTACCTTTCGGCCTTACTGTCATCAGGACAGTGAGTAAAATTACTTGCCATGCAAGCCTGACATCCTGACTTCAATCCCTGGAACCCAAAAAGGAAGATAAGAACTGATTCCCAAAGTCGTCTTCTGACCTCCACACATACGCTGAGGCATGTATGAACAACACACGCACACAATGTAATACATAATTTTTTAAGTCATGAGAATTATGTTTTTCTCATGCCTCAAGGATCCATGAGGCATAAGTCTATATGCACTAGGTCACCCTGACCCAGCATGGCAGATGCAGATTCCCTGATGTCCAAAAGATACAAAACAAAACAAAATGAGTTCTAAATATTTTCTGGAGAATCTGGTATTACTTAGGGGTAGAACGTTGCCTAGAATGTACAAGATGTGAGTTTGATCCCTGGCAATACAAAAAAAAAAAATAATAAAATTACAAATAAAATCTTTTCCTGGTTATTTCAGTTTATACTCAGAAGTTCCAGCACAGGGGACCAATGGTCATCCAAGGTCCTCAGCTGCTTTAGTGGATTAACACAACTGCAAAGTATGGATTTCCATGGCCTTCCTGTTGTTTTTCCTGCTTTCCCTTCTCACTTAGAAAAGCCTCACTCTTCATGATCTTGGAAGCACTGATTCTGGATGGGTAAAATTTGTGTTTCTTCTCTGTGTGGCCAATCTTCATTTCAGCTGTAAGCAACTTTCTGTTCTCTAGGTCACTGTGCCTCAACTTGCCTTTTAGGTTGACTGACATTCCGGGGTACCACGGCAGATCTCTAGGGGCCCACTTGCTACCTGCACAGGCCTCTCCAGACAGATCTTGACCAGGACATGTTACTACTGTGTTTTCTGACCCCACAAGCTCAGCCTAAGCTTGTCAGTAAATTCTCTCTGGGCTTCAAGTTTCCAATGTCTTTGGCCGAAGCTGGGCATTTTATTCTGAACTGTTTGCAGCTCTTCTCTGTGCAAGTGCGAAGCAGATTAGCATCTACATGGTATGGACCACTTTTTCTGCCTCCTTTTGTGAGAGGATTAAAATGTGCATCCTCATAAGGGCTCCAGAGTGGACAAAGTCCCCTCACTGCAATGACCTTGCTTCAACTAGTAACAAACAATTTAAGTGCACTGTGAAGCACGGCTTCTTTTGTTTGCTTTTGCTTTGTGGCACTAATTTATCTCTCAATGGGACCAACCCTCTTTCTCTGACCTCTGGGGTAGGAAATGATGCTCTCAGTAATGAGAGCATTACTGGACGTGCTCAGGCATCTGTCCATAACCTGCAGCAGTCCCATGGGGACTCCCACTAGAAGACTGTTTTAGGGAACTTTCAGCGCAGCCAGGAGCCCATCAAAGCACCTAGGTCAGCCAACTTCCGGTAAGACAATCAGCGTTCTGAGACACATAAATGAGCTAAATGGACCCAGGAGCAAGGCACAGAGGAGTAACCACACAAGTGCATGCTTGACTTCCCATGAGGCCAGATCTGGTCACTTAGCAGAGGAATCTAAATTGTGGCAAATTGCTTCTCACAGCCTTTCACTTCCCTTCTTGGACACAAAAGCCTTCCTCACACTCCAGCTGGCTCTATGGTTCACACTTATGGCGTCTAACCTGCCTGTGCCTAGCAACATGGCTTCATTTAAGGACATTATTAAATGCCAGTGACTAAAATTATATTTAAAAAATTGATTTATTTCTACTCTGGGTTGGAAAAATCCAATTTAAATAAAAACAAAATGCAAAGATTTTTTTTAAAAGAATACTTTAAACCTTCTGAATACAGCTTAGAAAAAAAAGTTAACCTCTTTGCAAACAGTAAATTAAGAAAAAAAAAAAAAAACAGAGGTGGTTTGAGAACTAAGTCTTCCAGAAGTGCTTTTTCTGCCTGCCTTTTTCTACCATTACTTCAGCTCAAGGCAGGCACTTTCAGGGTAATTTCTTGTGTGCACACACACAGAAACTGTCCTTGCCTTTGTTTTCAGGTTAAACTTCATGGTAGAAGCTGTGCATGCCCATTTTTGTCCATCATTTGAATCTTTTAAACATTTGCTTCATGATGCAAATTAAACACACCTCCCCACAAATGTGCTTCCTAAATTGTCTTCATAAATTAGAAGCATCAACAGCATGCCCATGAATGGTCTCACCCCTCCATGTATACATATGTGTTTCCTGAAAAAATCCTGATAGTTCCTTGGTTTAAGAATGGCATTTATTTAGAAATAACTGACAATGAACATTTTGTTTGCTATGAATATTAAATCTGTCTCTACCTACTGTATTTTTATTATTTTCTTTTGGATTTGCACTCCAAGATGAGACCCCACCATGCTCTGTGGCAGTTAGGATTTAGTCCTGTCAGTGCTGTGAGCTGACTTCAATTTCCCTATGAGAGTCATGAAACTCAGGCAACCTGTATAGAATGCTGGAGCTTCCCCAAGGCAACACATTTAATTTCCATAGGGCTGGCCTGAGGCTTCCCAGGAGGCCTTTTGTTCCTTACCAACACCTAAGAAGAAATTGAAAGGTCTGTTAATACAACTCAGTCCTTGGCTCTGGTCCATATTGGCTGAACTCCATAACTTTCAATTACCCTTTTCAGGCTTGGAGCTGGGATTATGGCTATAGAGCTTGCCCAGTATGTCTCAACATGTGTGTTCAACCCCTAGTACCACAAGTAAAGGATTATTCACTTCTTTGCAACACAGAAACTAACTAATGAGGGATTTCTGATATCCCCTGACTGTTCACAAGTACTGACATAACATTTTCCCATCCAAATGTCTTAGAGCAGTGCTTCTCCATCTTCCTAACAATGTGACCTCATGCTGTGGTGACCCCTCAACCGTAAAAATTTTTTTGTTGCTATTTCCTAGCTGTAACTCTGTTATTGTTATGAATCATAATGTAAATATCTGTTTTCTGATGAGTTTAGGAAACCCCTGTGAAAGGGTCATTTACCCTGCAAAGGGGTCTGAACCCACAGATTCAGAAACTGTCTTATAGGCTCTCATTTCTTTTTGGTTTATCCTACCTGTGATATGTATTCACTCATAGTCCACTCCCTTTTCCCTCCTTCCCTCCTCTATGGGTCTGCTGTGTTACCTGGGATTATCTTGAAGTAGGGTGCAAGAGAATCTCCAGCCTCAGTCTCCCAAATAGCTATGACTACATGTGTACCCTGCATGGCTTGGCACCGTGGGGAATTCTTTAAAATTCATTTTCTTCTTTCAAACAGGGAGAATATTTTAGGACAGCAAAAACAACAAGAATAACCAGATTTAGCCTTCTATAAGGATCTACAGACGGTAACCCTTCCCACAGGACTCTCTATAACTAAAATTTCTAATAAATTAAAGCAAAAGCTTGAGAAAGCACTGATCAGATTTTCCCGTACTAGTCTGTCAGGTGGAGCCCTTCCAGCAAACACGCTTTGCCCTTCTCCTTACAGGGTTATGCCCTAGGGTCTGTAATCTAATTACAGAAGTAGCAGACAGAGTATATTTAAAGGACTTAACCAATCAGCCAAACTGATATCCAAAGGAAGGTTTTATGGCATTTTAGTTGACTATTTTAAGACTTTTTATAAAAAAATTTAAACAAACAAAAGATTACTTTTCTTTTTTTTTTTTTTCGTTTCCTTCTCTCTCCTCCTACCACCATCTCCTTTTTTTTTTTTCTTGGGTTCCAGATCTTTTTTTTTTTTTTTTTTTTTTTTGGTTTTTCGAGACAAGGTTTCTCTGTGTAGCCCTGGCTGTCCTGAAACTCACTCTGTAGACCAGGCTGGCCTCGAACTCAGAAATCCACCTTGCCTCGCAAGTGCTGGGATTAAAGGCGTGCACCACCACCGCCCAGCCGGGTTCCAGGTCTTGAACCCGGGTCCTCATGTTTAGACAGGAAACTCTTTGTCCACTGAGGCATCTCCTCAGTCTCCTCTAGGATGCCTCAGACACTGAGTGCTTATTTTGAGTGACTAGAATTTGTGTTTTAGCTCAGTTTTGACTAAAATGACGTCTTTGTTCTCACACTTCATGTGCCTCAATTTGCCTTTTAACTTGACAGAGGAGCTCAACATCTTATAGGAAATGAACATTTTCTTAGATCATTCAGGAATTAGTTGCTTATAAGCAATGGATTATTCTATGCTCTGGAGGCTGAAAATTCCAAGATCTAGGTACATTGTTTGTCAGTCCTTGTGGAACACAAAGTGTGAAGGAGAACTCTGTGTTGTCTTTCATAAGCTAATCCCATTCATGAGTGCTTTCATGAGAATCATTTCCCAAACGGGGGTTAGGGTTATAACAAATAAAATTTGAGAGGACATAAGTGTTTTGTTCATCATATTATCACATAAATGAATGATGTCAGTACAGTAAGAAAAGTAGAGAAAGGAAGCCTAAACAGGACACCAGAGGAAGACCCAGTAGGAGCTGAGCGGAGGCAGTTTGAAAGAATCCTGTTTTTGTCTTCATAAAGTACCAAGAAATGCCCTGGCTGCTATGAAATCCCAAGTCACATCTCTGGAACTAATTCTGCTTTGTTTATAGCTCATCATTTTAAATGTAAAATATGCAAGCAATATTAGTTGAGTTATTTTGGGCTTCTTTTGTATTTAATTATACAAGTAAATTTAGCTCAGTAGAAGATAAAAATTGATATAGGCCTTTTATATTTTATTTCACTTTACTATTTCTATCACTGCCTGTAAAAATTCCGCACTTAGTGGCTTAAAACAGCACATACTTAATATCTTCCAGTTTCACGGGTCTGAGGTCTGACTTGGATGCTTTCTAGAGGCCTTGAGGGGGGGGATGTGTCTCCTTTCCTTCTCCATTTTCTAAAGATGGCCAGCACTGGTGGGATCATGAGCTCCTTCCTATCACCTTGAAAGGCAGAAGCACTGAGTGCAGTCCTTCTCTTTCTTCCATCACTCTGTCTCCTGATCCATCTTCTGCTTGAAGAGAACATGCCATTACATTTGGCCTACTTGTAAAATCCAGTTTGTTAAGACTTGGATTGTGTTTTCATGTTCTCAGTCCATGGTAATTTTACAACACATTAAGGGGGAGGGACAAAGAGATGGACAAGGACAGGGAGAGGCATAGGGACAGTGACAGGGACAGGGAGACAAGGCGAGATATACTAGTGACCTAATGATACTTTATTAAGTTCCACCACTTTAATTTTCTACCTCTTCCCAATAGCAGAAGACTAGAAACTAAACCTTCAACATATGGGCATTTTTAGGACAATCTGGATCCAAACTATGTCCTCCAGTATATTAACCTAATTTCAAAGTCATCACTGTCCTTAATTTCATCTGCAACCATCACACGTATTCACCATGCAACCTAACACATCGTCAGACTTCAGAAGTCAAGACACAGAAACCACCAGGGAGCTGTTATCTACACAGTACCATATGAGTTTAGCCTACCACAAAGTAAAGCACATCAATAAATTAGCAAAATAGGCTGATCTCCTATAATAAGAGAAAACTGAGACCCGAAGAGCTTTAATTGGCATGCTCACCATCTTGTTATTAGAGCAATTTAGAAGTTAAGGTAGAGACAATTGACTTTTAAAGGTACAGTTAACATTCAGCTCTGCCCTAAGTAGAGAGCCATGCTATATGGCTGTGATCACCTAACAGGCATTAGAGAGACATTATCTTCTGACTGCTTGTACACTTAATAGGTGTGTCATAGGTACTACTTGAGAATGGTCACTGGAAGAACATATTTTTTTAAAAAGCATTTGCTTGCTCACCTTTAACTTAGCAGATATACCCTTCACAGGCAGATTTCCATACTATGCAGTCAGCATCCAATATGTTTTGGGTCTAGTGACTGAAAAAACAGTTCATACTATACAACTTTCTGGTCACTCGGATAATATGATAGTATTTGCTATTTTTTTCCACTGAGTAGGGCCAAGAGTCTCTGCTAAAAGCTAGTGATATAGCATCTCATTTAGAAATCCTAAAAGCCAGGGAAACATAGCCACCCATCTGACACATAGCAAACCACTGCAGCAGAGAGATGGTAAGAAATTCTAAACTTCCTCAAAATAAGTTTGATTAGTTTCTTGTACTTCTCACCTAAATTATTCTAAATATATGTAAATAATTTTAAATGCCCCCATAATTCCTGGCAGAGATTATGCTTGCTGTGCACAACCAACGAGTGCATCCTGAGTTACAGCTTCTGTAACTATATTTTTCAGTAACAAAATGTTGTGACTCATCATCCCAGCAACAGACAGACATTTCAAATAAATGATAATCTAGGGAAGACTTGGTTGGTTATGTTTTAAAAACAATTGTGGTGGGAGAAAGTATTAATTTGAAAATTTGAAGAGGCAGAAGAAATCACCTCACCCCTCACTCTGCCTTACACTGTTAACTGGAAACAGAGGTGGAAATGTTCAATAACTTGTCTCTGGGCAGCTGTCTTGGGAAAACTAGAACTTCAGAGTCCTGACTTGATTTCTACATGAGTCAGGATTTTAATTATGCAAGCACATAATCCCCCTGCGACATTTCTGAACTGTTACTCTGTGCTTCAGTTTGAGCATGCCTGATCGAAAAACTTTGAAATGTTCCCAATAAGAACACAGAATTTTGGGTCTTCTGTTTTTGAATCAGACATACTCAACTCGTTAAAATCTGTTCAAATATTAAAAACAAAGAAGGAAACAAACCACAGCACCTCTGAAATCACTCTCCAAGAATTTCAGAGAAGGAACACTAAACTTTTGCTTTGAAAATAGATGCTTAGGGCATGATGACTTGAGATCAAAACATAGTGACCAATGGGGCTATTTATTCCTATGCTTGAGTGAATATGAGCACTCTGGAGATGGAAGATATAGAGTCTAGAACAATGAAGGAAACAAGAGGAAAGAAACAAGAGAAAAGAGGGAAGACAAGCAGGGGAGGAAGGAACAGGGGACTGAAGAGGGAGGGAAGGAAAGAGGGAGGAAGAGAAGGAAAGAGAAACAAGACCCGTGGTGTCTTGTCCTGGTATTCCTCTCTCTGCTTCCCTACAGCTCTCTCACTTTGGATAGGGTGGTACACCTCCTAGTGGAATACCCCTCGCCTGTACAGTTATGATATTATTATGTAAGAAAGCAGAATCAAACTGCCACACTCTCTTCCTGAGATGGTCCCTAGGCAGGCTACATTAAGGATAGTGTTGTACATGATCTGATAATTGTTTTAATTCCTACTAATTAATAATAACCCAACTCATTTAGTGTAAATCCTGAGAGAATTCCCTGTTGGTACTGTTCAAAGCTAAGAAGATTCAACATTCTTCTTTTGTGAATTCTTACTCAGCTGTTACATTTCATAGCTCTGGCATCAATCTTAAGAATACAGAGAGAGAGAGAGAGAGAGAGAGAGAGAGAGAGAGAGAGAGAGAGA
>JANHMN010000002.1:197962658-197975204 GCA_030674055.1 Rhabdomys pumilio | reverse complement strand
GAGAGAGAGAGAGAGAGAGAGAGAGAGAGAGAGAGAGAGAGAGAGAGAGTGTGTAGGCACGTGCGCACGCTTAATGTGCTGCCAGGGATCAAACTGAGGACCTTGTGTATGCTCAGCAAATACTCTACTAATGAGTTATATAATTTGAAATTAAAATTTAATATCCTCGATTGGTTTTGTTTGCTGCATTTGTGAGTGACCACTAAAGCCCAGGGCATTTTGATTTGTCAGTATGAATATCTGTCCTCCATAATGAATGACCAATATTGAGGAAGTGAGGTAATTAGAAAGCCTGGTATGGCCACCAGCCCAGGATCAGCCTTAAAAATATATTTATTAATGCCAGATAGGGTGAAGCATGCCTATAATATCAACATTTTGGAGGCAGAGGAAGGATGGTCAGGATTTTAAGGCCAACCTCAGCTACATATTGAGTTCAAGAACAACCTGGGTTACAGACAAATCTTGTCTCAATAGTAGTGGTAGTAGTAGTCATAGTAGTAGTAGTGGTGGTAGTAGTAGTGGCAGCACAAGCAGTAGCATTAGTAAATAATACTGATGATGATGATGGTGATGGTGATGATGATGATGATGATGAGGAGGAGGATGGTGATGGTGATGGTGATGGTGATGATGATGATGATGATGATAAGGAGGAGGAGCTAATTAACTTCTTTTGGTAAGAATCAAATCCAGGATCTTGACTGTGCTACGCAAGTGTCTGAACACTCAGCTACATCCTCAACCCTGCATCTTCTTTTAATTTGCATATATTCATCTATTTTTGTTTTTTTGTTTAGATTTTAAAAACATATTTTTAACTGAAATAGAATTATATCTCTTTCTCCCTCCATTTCCTTCCTCAAATCCCTCCCATGTCTCCCCGCTACTCTCACGTTGTCAGCCTCTTTTTCTTTGATTATCATTGCTACATATGTCTATGCGTAAATGTCTGCACAAATACATAAATACAACCTGTGGAGTTCATTTTTGTTCTCTGTATGTATATAGTTTCAGGACTGAACACTCTATACGGCTAACCAATCATTGAACTCATACCTGGGAAATGCTAATTCTCCATCTCCCAGCAATTATAAGTTGTCTACAGTTCTTTGTCTAGTGGTGAGACCCTGCAAAAAAATTTCCCCTTCCACATTAGCGTGTTCACTGATACTGCTACTTTTCCGGTCTTGTTTATGCAGGCATTTCTATGAGAGACAGTTTCACAGCAGAATTTCTGGTATTCCGGTTTTTAAAATCTTTCTGTTCAGAGAATAGGTGGGATTAGGGATAACTAATACCAAGCTTATTTTATAAAGCCTTAAAAATAATTATATTTTACATATCTGTAAAGTAGACAGTGTACCACTTGGGCTGACAATGTTCTTAGAAAAATCGTACATTAACAAAAACCCTAGTACAAAGCACCAGCTTCATCTTTTAGAATGCTTGTTGGTCAGGGTAGACCATCTGACTCCCAAAACAATGTAGACTACTGATGTGGCCCTCAGCTGCCCACCAGGTGCTGAGGGCCAGTCCTTATTGCTGAAGTCACTAAATCCATCAACTCAGGACTTGGATTATTTGAGCTGTATCTGACCTGGAAAGCCTCTATCCTGTGGTCTAGTTTTCATGGAACCAGAAAATATTTAGGAAGTTGCCAAGGGAGAAAAGCAATAGTCATACCCAGTTGCAACACCTATGGACCATGACAATGCCAGTATGGTAAGGCATCCCTAAAAGTGTTCTAAACAAGCAACATGTGTTGGCACTAACCAACACCTATCTAGCTGAACTCAAGGCCCAATCAATAGGAGGGAGATCCTGCTTGGAACTGAATAGTGAGCCAATCTTCTACTACTATCGCTTTGCTAGGCCACTATAATTCTACATTATGTTCTAAATCTCATCCTTATAACCACAGATAAATGTAGCATCCACCTCTCATCAAAGAAATCTGTCTTTTTAGCAAATGGAGCCCATCACATAAAACCACAACTGGATACAATGCAGAAACCAACTGGTGGTGGGAGCCCAACCCCAATGGATAAATCTACATTATACCTCCTGCATCCACTTTTAAATGCAAATGTATTTTTCCACTTCCTGTGTTGATGTCAACTCTGCTAACATCCCTAAACAATATTGTTTCCTTGTAAAGATTGTTCCTGGAAAGAAGCCATACTCTGATGCTGGAAAACAGACCCACAACAAGGATGTTGAGTTAGGCAAAAGAAAGAGATTTCAGAAGGAGAGAATGACCTCAGAGTGCCAATGATCTCCTTCCTAGAAGGATAAGTCTGCCACATACCTAAAACATAAAACTCAAATGCTAACTGGATATTTGAAATGAGATACATACATCTATTGCCATTCAAAAATATGACAGTTTCTCAAGCTGCCCAGCCTTTAACTGATGTGGTTCACTGAGGAGCCTTCCACCTCCTCTGAGGACTGCATGTGGTCATTCAGTGTGCACTTAATGACTCTAGAGTATTCATTTGGAATGAGACAATATTTTCCTCAAAGAGTTTTCATGACTCAGTAGCAAATCGGAAACATGAACAGCATTTGGAGGATTAAGAAGGAACTATCAACCTTGTGTGGAGAGGAGGTGATGAGCTCTCCTGGAGAGAAGACAGGCAGATTTCATGGAAGCAACATCTACAGGTGAATTTAGAAAAGGTTTAGTAGTTGGACTACAAGATGGCAAAAAGTAGAGATGCCTCAAATGTAGGAAACACGAGGAGAAGTACTGAAGAAGCAAACTGGGGCTAAAGTTGTAATTCACCAGAAAAAAACGAAGCATGTGCAAAGCCTTGGTACAACCCTTGTATCCAGAACAAAACAACTAAAGCAAGCTAGGATGAAATAGGAGAAACATGGCAGCTAGAGGAATATAGGATTCTACAATATGACAACTTGACAGACTTGAAAGAAAAAGAGAAACAGTCAAAGCTGGGTGTGGTGATGCAAACAGATTAAGAGAAGCAAAATATTGATAGTTCTTTTGATTCTGAGGTGTGTGTGTGTGTGTGTGTGTGTGTGTGTGTGTGTGTGTTTGTGTTTCTTGCACGTGTATACTGGTATGTGTGGAATCAAGAGGTTAATGGATTAATACGGGAGTTTTCCTTATGGCCCTACTCCTTCCTTTTTGAGGCAGGGTTTCTTACTATTCCAGAGCTCACTAGTTTGGTAAGAATAGCTAGCCCAGGAGCTCTGAAAACCCCTTGCTCTCCTCTTTTCCAGTATTAAGATTTCAAGCACATGACCTCTGCTTGTTTGTTGGTTTGTAGTATGGGTGTTAGGGATCCATACTCAGCTTCTTATACTTTGGAAACAAGTACTTTCCTGATTGTCTTATTTCTCCTGCCACAAAATAATAACACGAGGAGACATAGGAAACATTTGCCTATGAAGAATTTGTTACACAATGTTGGAGTAAATGGACTATAGCCTCATGCAAGACACATATATCATCTCAAACAACAGAGCAGAGACAGATCTAGGAGGACAAGCCTCACTGCAAGATCTTAAGAACTGTGAGTAGTTATGAGAAAAGCCTTGTGGTGGTCAGCAGGGTAGTCCAGGCTTTAGAATGTGCATGGAGAAGATCTCGTCTCTGCCAGCTAAGAGATATCTCAAAAGACTGAGTTTGAACCTTAAAATATGCATGTAGACATGTGCTGAAACAGCAGTGCCAAACCTTGGGAGCATTTGTTTCCAGAAAGCCAGCAAAGTCCCAAAGCCCATGCTGAGAATCCTGCCTCAGTACAGTGAGCACCTGGTAGTAACAGAGTAGGGGAAGGTGGCCTAAGCAGAAAAAGACAGATTTCTTGGGATCATGGTGCCTTCAAGTGGCCAGAAAAAAAGAACAGGATACCATGACTAAATTTCTCTCGCTGCTCTTTAGGGAACTAGTTGTTCCAAAGCAACAAGCAATATTCAGTACTGTCTGTGATGGAACTTAGTGATGGATACGATGATCAAGTAATCAGGGTAACCTGCCAGGGAACTAGACATTCTGCTGCAATATGAATGGCAACGTGTTCCATACATGGGTAAGTTAATGAAGATACACACATGGGGCATGTACACTGTTCTCTGTTAGTTATGCTGTAACAGGAAGTAAATAATCAGAAAAAAAGAAACCAAAGTTACTCATTTACTGACGCATCCCAGTTTGAATCCTATGCTTGTAGTGAGTTAGCCACCCAGTGTCCCCACAGGATGCTACCTCTGTGAGAAGCAGTGTGCTTGATCAGTTCAATTCTCTGGCATTTTATATTTTGCCGAGAGAGATTATGATCCTTCCCTCCTCGTTTAAGAATAAGAAGTTGTTCAAAATCACCGCTATTAATAATTAAACTAACTGGACGTGTTCTTTCCGCAGTTAATTTACAAATGCAGATGCGAACCAATATTGTTTTTCACTGCTAAAGTGCTTCATCTAATTTCTCTAAGGTCCTTGTTTTTGCCCCGGAAATACTCATTTAAATGCAGGTGTGAGGATGCATAAGCTTCTTAGCAGTGACTCAGAGTGCTGACGGGCCCCTTTTTATGATTTTTCCAGACAGAGAAGAGTGGTTCAGCATGTTAAGTAGCTACAATGGTATAATTCAGCCATAAATGGATGCTCTACATGGCTGCCTACTGCTCTGAAGTCTCCGTCCTTTAAATGCCATGCTAATACACTGGAATTTCATTTCTCCTTCCCCTACTTAGCTAGATAAAGGCTGATCCGAAGTTTATAATGCAAAATTGAAAGATTTTTCTTGAAAGTATTTTCAAGGCTTGCAAAAGGAATGGAGATAGACACATGAAGATATTCCAGTAAGCACAGGAATCGAGGAGCTATGCTTTGTTCAAACATGCAGATGACAAAGTTCTGAGAGCAGTTTTATTTTGTATGGGAAATACATTCTGGAGGGATTCCATACCTATTCTCCTGGGCTGGGAATATTATGTCAGGTTGCTAGAAGCCAAGCCTAAATGAAGATTCTTAAAACATTCAATTCTCGAGTCAAGCTCTCAGAGGAAACATATAAGGAATACAGGATGAATGTTTGAAAAGGGGAAGAGCTAAGATTTAGCTTCAGATGGAGACAAGTCTCAGCTTCTTTCAAAGAAGAGTTTTAGAGTTTGAATGGGCCAAAATGAAGTCCCAAACTAGGGCTGCTTGTCTCATGATATGGAAAAGGGAGATAGATAGATAAATAGATAGATAGATAGATAGATAGATAGATAGATAGATGATAGATAGATAGATAGATAGATAGATAGATAGATAGATAGATAGATAGACAGATAGACAGAGATAATGGCTAAAAGATCTTCAGCATTTTGTAGCAAAATAAATCCATTGAGTTTTTTAAAAAATTAATTTGAAATTACATCCTAAGAATACATCATGAGCATATTCAAAGACTTTCCACTTGTGACCCTTGGGCTTCTGCACTTGTGAGGCACAAGAAACAGTTTAACATAAATGTTTAGAAACCAAAGTCCATCATCCAGGTATTGATTCATTAATACCACGAAACAAATGGTCTCAACTCATGCTATATTTGATAACAATAAGTCACTTTTGTGACTTGGTTTCATGGTCCTGCTAGTATAGACTGAACCTGCTCACATATATGGGGACAAATTTACCATTGCCCTCAGTGAGAGAGGTTTTGGCTGTGGCAAATGTACTTAGTTCTGCCTCACACTTTTCCTTCCTGGCAGTTTAGCCTGGACATACTGTTTGTGTGACAGTGTCATCTAATTGTAAGTCCAACTGCACAAGCACTTTTATATCATTGTGGGTGTCACCTCTCCTCACATCTCATTTATAGTATGAGTCATATTGCTGAGTTCAGTGCAGGGCAGATATTAAGCTCCGTGTCTTAGGGCACAGATACCAGGAAGTGGTAGCGATAAAAAAATTGGGGGCCATATTGTAATCAATCTTTGGCAAGAGTAAATGCCAGCAAGCATGCTTGACAGAAAAGAAGTGCTCTGTAAACAAATGAGATTAATATTCTGTCAGTGTCATTATGCTTGGGAATTGAGACTTAGATTTATTAAGTAATTTCTGCTGAGCTGATATGTATTTCTATCAAAATCAACTGCTATAAGAAAGTTCCTCAGGTCTGTGTATGAATCTCATTCTTATTGATCTATTAAGTTGTGATGCATGGTAGGCTTAAAGCAGAAACTGAATCATTCATACAAGTTACAATGGAAGTACTGATAAACTGTGACTTATTTGCAGGGATCGAGGTTGTGATGGATTTCCGTTCTAATCACCTTGAGGGGTAAGCAAGAGAAAATATGCAGTACATACGAAGGCCAAAGAAATTACAAGAGACTGGGTGGGCAGTGAGACTTTTCCATGAAATAATTTAATCTAATTTTTATACTTTGTACAGTTCCTTAATCAGTATTGGTTTGAATCTTTTCATAAAACGTTGTCATTAGTATATCCAGCTCTTGTATGAATAACTTTGGTGGGTTCTGTGTTATAATTTCTTCTTACTATTTTATGTTTTGCAGCAATATACACTGACTTTTGGTGTCCCACTCTTCTCCAGTAAAAGTTATCTTTGATTTGATTTTTATGGATCAACAGTTTTCTTTGTTCACTCACTGTGCTTTGCCAGGCCCAGAGCCATTCAGCTCCGATGATATACAGTCTTCACTCACTGAAATACCACTCCAACTCCTCTGCCGAGACAAATTACACACAAGTGGCTGTCTCATGAGCAGCCAAAGAAAGCTAGCTCATTCAACAGACTTATCAATGGAAAATAGAGTATATAATAAACACCGGGTTAGTGTTTGTGATGTGTATACAAGCTTGTCGGGTCCTTGGCCCTAACCGAGCTATTATTAATCAGTAAAGACAGAAATGAGCACAACCAAAAATAAATTATAGAGGCTAAGAAAGGTGAAGATTGTGAGATTGTGATTTTAGAAGAGAGCAGTGGATGAGGTCCTTGTGGACCTAAGGGGTCAAGTTTATTAGCTTCTGGGAAGATTTTAAAGACATGTTGACAAGAGTGGAAGTTCTGGAACCCACATACACAGGTAGGTTTATCGTGAGACTCTGGTACACACAGAGGGACAAATGGCTCAAACACCAAATACTAGAAGCTGTAACAGCCATGACATCTCAACACTGAAAACAAAATCAAACAAGAAAGACCAAGGGAAAAATCCTAAAAAGCCACTGACAATCTAATTACTAGCCAAAAGGAATCACATAGGTTAAAAGGAATCACATGGAAATGCACTCACTTTTAGCCTCTAGTGCTAAAAATGCCAGCTATCACAGACTGCTGAGGCACAAGGCTCATGATCCAAAAGTAAGATATATAACACAAGGAATGCCAAAGGCTGCTATTCTTTTTACCGTTGCCAGCTAATATTGCTTAAATTAAAAAGTCAGTGAAGAAAATGTAAACTGAATTGATGTTTCAATGTGATTGATTGAATTTAACTCTTAAGAAGTATATTTCATGTCTATAAATAATGAGTAATTTGGTCACTGTTATTTCATTAATATTAAAACACTCATGTCCTAACCTCCAGTTCCTCTGCTACTGTTCTCTTCTTTCCCACAACTCAGGATCAGGGAATTATGATAAATTCTCTAGTTTTCCTCTTGCATGTTGTGCATGGTTTGCTCTTAATTTATGTGTAAGCTTCTTTCTCTGTCACACACAACCTCAGAAAAACTCAAAAATGTAGGTGATGTATAGATTACTATATGGCAATCATTAATTTGTAGGCTAAAATAAACATGCAAATAAAAATGGCAGAAAAAAATTCCTATAGTTTATTTTAATTTAGAAGAAAATGGAAAAGCAAATTAATGCGTTAGACTATATCATCGGAGGGAGAAATTTTAGAAAAGTAATTTGTAGCAAGGAAGGGTTGATAGGTGCCAAATTATATTTTCCTTTAGATGAAAATGTGTATGCTCCTATATACATCTTAAATGAGCTTGCATTTTATAGCAACTATATATGAAGGCCTATATATGTGTCTTATATATAAGACAAAATATATATGTATACACTTAAATAAAAACTGTAAATAATATATTTAAATAAATTTCTAGAAATTTTGCCTTGATATATATCCCTGGGAAGCGTTGCCTTCAAAACTTTTGCTAAAATGAAAAGAGGAATTTTTTTTAATTTAATTTTATTTTTTATTTTTATTTTTTTTGAAAAGAAGGATTCTTAACTTGCACATAGAAGTGGGCATGGCAGCGAGCCAGCATGCTTTGCTCCTCCTGAGTGTCACGCTCACTGCTCTGCAGTTCATTGATTACAGATCAGAGGAGTCACATCAATAAGAAGGTCATACTCTGCTCTTTGCAGTGTTATTAGTAGGGTCCAGTTCTAGAACTCTTCAGAGCATTTCTTTATTAGAATATGAAACCAGGCTCGGTGCTTCCGTGGAGGAGGCTACCTGAACATTAGGCCAAAGAGCTCACCAGTTATTTTAACATTACTTCCAATTACTTTGCCCAACTGAGGGGTCATTTACAAAATTAAAGAGGAAATTACAATTTTGAAAGTGCTCATTGCACTTCATTTAAACACATGCAAATGTGTGTCAACTAATTTGCCATTCATTTTAACTGCCATGTTTTTATTGTACCTTAGTGCCTATGGAAATCAGGACTTAAGTAAGATGCAGGTATTTGAAGACCAGATGCTCTTCATGAAACAGTTTTTTCCTAGAGTATTAAGATATTTTATTTATTAAGCCTTCAATGATGAAGTAGATACAACAGAGGAACTTCGGCGACCCCCATCTTTTTCTTGGAAGTTGGCTTTTCTTGGTATCGTATGTTTCTGCTCTGTGGCAAGGCAATGGAAAAGTCCTTCAAAGATGTAAACCCACTAGAATATGCACATATATGTAAATAGTATATGCAAGAGATTATTGAAAAATATGACTGACACAATTATGAAGCCAAAGTTCTGAAGATTTGCCATTCTACCCATAGAGTTACATTTTAGAAGTTTAATGAAGGATCCGAAAAAGCAGGAGAAAAAAATGGTCTGAGTTCCAGGTCAAGTCTAGATCTGAAAGCAAGAGGCCAGTGTACCATCACAAAGACGGCTGAAAGGTCAGAGTTCCTGGTGCTTCAAATGTTTGTTAAGTTAATACCATCAAAAGACTGGACCAGATGATGCTTGAGCCCACTGTGGAAGTAAAGGGGGTGTGTGTCAAACTTTTATACTTAGTCTACAGACTCAAATACTGACCTCAAACTTAAAGGCCCTCACAGACAAATTCTGAATGCTGTTCAACCAAATATCAGATCACTTTCTCACACAGCTGAATTGACACATACAAGTAATAATAACTTTTAGGCTGCTTAATCTCACTTAAAAGGAGATGAGTTTTCACCTATTATAACTGGCATGGAGAAAATGTGTTGCCACTGTGCCTGAGATACAGACCAACTATGTTTTCACACTTGCATTTAGGGATGCACTATAGATCACTACTCACAATGAATAGTTATTAATATATAGAATTTTGCTAAAAATTCATGAGTGAATGTAATATATATACATATACATACACACACACACACACACACACACACACATATATATACTCAGAAACAGGAGTTTTTGTTTCTTACCCATTCATCCAATAGTTTCCCAATGTCTCTGAGGTGCACCTCTGAGTTTATCCTTGGTGTGAAGTAAAGAGACAAAGCAAGCAGCAATGACTACTGTCCCTGGAGAGATGTGGAGATCAACTCTCAGAGCCTCACTTCAACATTACTCAGCTTTACCACACTGGAAACTCACATCAAGCAAAGCCCTCAGAGGCACTCTGGAATTTCTGGGAGGCCACGATTTTACTGCATGCAGTGAGTTGAACCTTTTCATCAGAGGGGATTCGTCTGCTCAGAGAGGTTTCTGCTTTTACTGGATTTAGTTCAAGGGACTTTTATCACTCCTATTGCTCAGTCTTTGCTAAGTCAAGAAAGTAAATATGGAAGCCACATGGACTCTATGTATACACACACACTCAGGCTGCACAATAATTTCCTATGGCAAGAGAAAAGCTGTTGAGATCTTGGTGATGTCAGTCTGCTTCTGTTAGCTACTTTCTTTCTGTCTAAACATCTAACCCATTTTAGTAATGTTTTAAAACACGTAAGAGGTCTAATTTCCCCATTGAATCTGTATATCCTTGAATTGATCACCTAATGTCACTGTGGCTCTATATCTGGGTAATCTAACCAATGCATTACACTAGGTGGATATCTCCTGCATGGCAAGTGAGAAATCTGTTTGGGTTAGCATCTTATACAGGTTCTGGAGAAGCTTGAATCTAACCACTACTGCGCCCTGTACCCCTGGCCACCCTTCTCCCCATACTCTTTTTTTTTTTTTTTTGGTCATCTCTCTATGTTTATCATTGTCTTGTGTTTGGCTTTTAACTCCCAGTATTTGTATATTTCTGGCTGAAATAATTTTTTTTTTGTGCCCAGAGTCTGCTTAATAAATTTCATGCTGGAAGTGCCATGGCGTTGATGTATCAGGCAGACAGTCCTTAGCCAAGTCACTGGAAAAAGTTATTGGATAAATAGTCTAACTCTCTTTCACTTCAGACAGAGACATTGACCATGCCTCTCAGGTATCAGTGCACTGGCTCTGGCTGCCCACAAAATCAGTGCCTTGACAATACAGTCTTTGTTAACTACATTTCTTCCTTGTCCTATTTCTGCCCATGATGGTATCATGCTAACTCCAAAAAGAAACTGTTCTGACTCAAGTCTTCAACTTGAGACTGAAATCTGAACAACCTGAACTAAAATTACTCCCATTACTGATTCCTGTTAGAAAAAAAAAAAGATTAAGAATCACACGCCTACCACAGCTGTTTTTGTTTCTGATCAGTTTTAAACTTTCATGTTCTTAGGGTATTGTCATCTTAATCTTGGCATTTACAAAAGACTATTCTGGTTTTGACATTTTGAATTTTGTTGTGAAAACTGATTACTGGAACCTTCTGAGATCTGAATATAAGCATCGAACATGAATCAGTCTTTTAAAAGGAACCCTAGAGGGAACTGTAAGAAATCTGCATTCATCTTATATTCTTCTTTTGTCCATGGGATAAGTCCATTAGTCACTAACTGAAGAAATATAAATGTTCAATTACCCTGAAATAAGAGGTTTAGGGAGGCCTGGGATTCCTGGCTTTTTGTTTTGTTCTCACTGGATGGTGAAACATGAAAAAACATGACAGCCATGAAAAAAAACTACTACTGTAATCACCCATCAATACTCAGGAGCCCTAGTCTGAGAGAGACAGTAAAGAAAATGGGAAAGGATTTTATGCCTTTGAAAGCTTAGAGTAAATTTTGACAAGCCAAGATCAAAGTGAATCATGATTAGTTATAACTGGGCTCTTTGCAGATGGGTCAGAAATATGGTGTGGTTGGAATTGCCCCACCCCCATCATACACACACAAACAAACACAACAAACACACATAACACAAGCTAACACACACAAACACACACCACATGTGAGGAGCGGGTGCAGCAGCACAGCCAGCTAAAATGGTGCCTGGGCCAAATCTTATGAATGGCACCTGTCAAGTTTTATGAATGGTGCTGCTTCTTGGCAGTTTGCCTGCCGAGCACCTTTCCCTAACTGAGCCACAACGGCAGAACTACTGCGCAGACTCACTGCCACGAGAATCGGGCTGTTTGAGGTGCACCAATGAGGCATGCCCACGAGGCAGGTGCTGATTGGGACAGGCAGGGGTATAAAAGGATGGCCGTTAGGGAGCGAAGGGGGGCCTCCAGAGAGGAGATTGTAAAGGATCCTGAATAAACTGTGTTGAGAAGAACTCCCACTTGTTTTGTTCCTGTCTGCCGGTCAGAGAGAGAACTGACAACCACACACATACACACACATACCACACCACACTACAAACACACACACACACGCACACACACACCAGTGTCAATAACTTTGACCCTGCTGTTAAGGAGAAAGAAAGTAGGCAAGACACTGGATGATAGACGTATATCCAAAACTTGGAAAGGATCTAAAATGAGCAGAAGCTTCCGAGCCAGAATTCCTCACATCACAGAGATGAACTAATGCCACACTCATCACTGTCTGTCTTTGATAGCACAGTCTCTGCAAATTCTGTCCCAATGATCTCTATTTTTCTTAGCAATGGTTCTTTTAAAAATGTCACCCTTGCTGTCTCTTTTCTTACTGTTCATGTGAGGAAATTTTATCAGTGAGAATATGCATGTGGATATGCTTAGTAGACCATGTCTGTGGCTGTTCTTCCCAGAGATTGCCTTTAAGAAGGACACCAATGACCTCCATGGAGTCAAATTCACTTCACTCTCCCTTTCCTCCTTTCTCCCTCCATCCTTCCTTTTTCCCTCTTTTCCTTCCTTCCTTCCTTCCTTCCTTCCTTCCTTCCTTCCTTCCTTCCACCCTCTTTCTTTCTTTCTTTCTTTCTTTCTTTCTTTCTTTCTTTCTTTCTT